>JACEFZ010025612.1:167500-330079 GCA_014155875.1 Cepaea nemoralis | reverse complement strand
AATAGATGTGTTCAGTTGAGGATTTAGAACCTGGCCAGTAGTGGGTACAAGTACTAACAGAATTCAATACGTCCTTTTCAGTTTGCATCCAACTAGACAGAAAATGGAGAAATGAAATTCCGGCTGCTAAGGAGGCGGAAGTAAAGGCTTTAATCTATGGGAATTCTTTACAGGGTGATGCTGTCATTTACACAGATGGGTCGGTCGATCGACCGTTCAGGCTTGTACTCCTGACTGCCGGCTATGTGGGAAATGTTTCTTTAATTGACCTGCATTTCATATTCGACCCAGTCTAAATGGGTATTCATATTAAAACATTTAAGGGGCAGCAATTCGAAGGCTTGCACCATACTCAGAAAATCTACCGCATGGTACTACATATTGTTTTTGTTGCATATCCCTTACAGGACGTTGCAGTCAACACCAGCATCTTTCAGCTGTATGTTGATGTCTTGGCAAGATTACGCTCAGTAGTTTGCCATTTCTTTCTGAGCGGCCGACTCACATACCCTGTAAGTTACCGATACGATTCGAACCACTGCTGATTCTCACCGTCATCACGTTACCGACGAGAGTATACGAGATTACGGAGAAAAGTCGTAACCTCTAAGCCACGAAGCCGGCTACTATATATTGCTATATACAAATTAGAACCCAGTGTTTTATGTGGTCAATATCATGCTTTACATATCCTCTTAAATCCCAGAAGAGTTCCAAATACCCATTTAGACTGGGTCGAACTTGATATGCAGGTCAATTAAAGAAACATTTCCCACATAGCAGGTAGTCAGGAGTACAAGTCACTGCCCTAATCCGGCTTCCCACAACAGTATACATTTTTAACTTGAATAGAATGCCCGTGTCAGTGACGTTGAGTCAGTTGAAAATGACATTTCTCAAACACATGCAGTGAATATTAATGAGCTATCTCGTAACACCAAGATCACAATATACAAAACACTGATTAGACCAGCTGTGCTTTATGGCTCTGAAACCTGGAGTACAACGAAAGGAGACCAAGCTTTGCTACAAACATTTGAGAACAAGAGACGCATCTTTGGACCCATTAGGGATTCACAAAGTGGAGAGTGGAAAAGAAGAAGTAACAAAGACATTTATGATCTGTTTAAGTCCCCGCTAATCACTGGCATCATGAAGGCTAATAGACTACAATGGCTGGGGCATATAGAAAGAATGGAAGATAATAGGGAAACAAAGCGAGCTTACACTCAGGAAATACATTACCGTAGACCCCGAGGTAGACCAAGAAGACGGTGGAGAGATTATATATATGATATTATATAATGATGTTAAATTGTATCTGAACGAAGTTTGTTGCCTGTATGAGCCCGGGTTTCATTCCCCTAGGTATCTAGGACGGTGACATATATATATATATATATATATATATATATATATATATATATATATATATATATATATATATATATATATATATATATATATATATATATATATATCACACCGTCCTAAATACCTAGGGGAATGAAACCCGGGCTCATACAGGCAACAAACTCCGATCAGATACAATTTAACATCATTTATTTATATTATGTTACATTAAGCTGGCGAAGAAAGGTTTTCGCAGCCAGCAACCCTCGAATTGCGTATCACAGGAGTTTACAATAAACCAATAATACATGATCAGTACAACAACTCTATCAGCTATCTAACGTATGCGTAAGACCGCTAAATACACTTGGGTTTTAAGCTATCAAGTCCCCCTTAAGGTAAGCTCTGTGGCTTCTTCGATGTCCAGTCCGTGTCTGCCTTTCCACACGTGTCGCAATCCGACACGGCTGGTAACTCTCTCCGAGTTTCTCGTGGACCCCGCAATCGGCGGGCTCCATCGGTGTCCACGGGGCTGTGGACACGCTGACCGGTCCTTTGAGAAGGCTCTGGATTATTTGAGCCTTCGAGTGACTCGGTTCTTTCCCTTTAGCGGAAGTTCTATCCCTTCTCCACTCTCTATTATCTTTATGTTAATACCGCCCTCATGTGAGACTGTGACAGGAGTTCCCCTCCCCCCCCCCTGCTTTGATGGGTTATTATATGGTAATTAGTTTTGTACTAATTCTGTCACAGGATCACATGAAGTAGGTGTTTGTAGTTTGGTGGATAGTAACTTGGTAACCTATATATCTGCATCAACAACTCATGTATTCTCCCATACAGCACTTCAAGATGATTGCTGAAGAGGTCTCCTCTCTCTTCTATGTTCTTAAACATGCTTATCTGACCGAAGTTCCGTGACGTTTCTAGTTGTTTTTGCAACCGCGCCCTTCTCAAGTATCCATATGTTACCAAGATATAAAACTCTGTGTAAGAGAGTTTTAACAAGACAAATTGTCTTGGCTTATTTAAGTACACTTGCAAATCTTGTCCTGCATGTGTATTTCGATACATTTTTACTTCCGTATGTTGTATACTGCTAAATATATATATTTATACCGTTGTTTTATCCCATCTGACTACGTAATGTCTTGTTTGCTTGTTAGTGTATTGACTGATATGTTGCTGTCTATAATAAACTGACTGTGTTTTAATTGTTAGTGTTCAGTTTTGAGTCTGTCTTATTTCATGTATAAAGTGTGTGCTTAATGTGTGTATGTGATGTGTGGTTTACTTCTAAGCGTCACGAGTTGGAATATACTTTGTCATGAATTACCCAATCTGTGTAATGCATGATCAGGGCATTCAAACAGTGATACTTAGCTTTAGTGTATTTAATACTAAACATGTATCAACAATTCAGACAAGTAGTACATTTTTACATGAAAAACGCAGACAAATTAAAATAAATACGTTTGGGAACAATTTGTCCGCTCAGTATATCGCTCTCTCATTTAATTCATTCGCTCTCTCATTCGTACATCTTTCATCCAAAATAGTATTTTGTTAAAATATACAAATAAAGTTGAGGTAAGTTTTACTGCCCTTAGAAAAGCGGATTAGGCGATATGTTCCCTTTACGGTAGCAAGTACTTTTTGTACTTGTAATCAAAAAATGGTTTATAACTTAAATAGAAAAATTGTATTGGAAGAGTATTTCAACTATGAGTGAAAATGTTTGTAATATATTATGGTAGAAAATATACAAGTTACGTGTTGACATAATTTATATATATAATGAAATACAAGTGTAATACATAGTAACTAATAGTAAATTAATTAACTCCAACGACGATGTGTGTGTTGTCCTCCTGTTGTCCGTGTGTTGTTCCATCAATGTTAACAGTTCGTATAGCTGTCTTTTGTATGTTGTAATAGTCGTAGTTCTATTCCGGTAGTTTGCGAAGTTCCTTGAAATAGCGAGTATGCAGAGTTCTTAGCCTTTACACGATGACTTTAAGTTCATTGGGTGATGAAATAACTTCACAGATATTATATATCGCTCGGATTGTTTTTAAAGCATTGCCAATTGCTAATATGGCTTAATACAATATAGGGTTCTCAAAGTTTCATGTCCGTGAATGTTATAAGTAGATTATTCACTTAGGCGTTGATACTTCTGAATCACAGTTCTACAGTAAGTGTAGAGGTACACTGTTCTATGCAACAGACTAAAATATCAGAGCTTATTATATGGCGACTAATTAATGTGCATAGTGTTAGTCTGCTGGTGCAGTGGTCTGTCGTGATAATAGGTCAGAAATGATATTATCCGTACCCTTGATGTGACGGATTTCAAAGTCGAAATCCTGAACTAGAAGACACAATCTTGCTAATCGATGATTCTTTGGGGCGCCTTGTTTAAATACCAGCAGTGGCGCATTATCGGTCAAAACAACAAAATGGGAACCTAAGAGGAACTTAGATAAACGACGCATACAAAAAAGCAGACTTAATGCCTCCAACTCAACTGTGGAATAACGGATTTCTGCCTTTTTCAGCTTGCGGCTGACATAGAGTATTGGATGTCTCACGCCTTGATACTCCTGCATCAGGCATCCTCCAATTGCGATAGCACTCGAATCTGTGGTCAGAATAAAAGGTATATCTATGTTTGGTAATCTCAATACGGGTGGGTTAGAAAAAATTGATTTCAATTTGCACATTACATCCTCTAAGCGGATACTCTTACAAAGTTTTTCTGGTTGATCTTTTGTCAACAGATTAGAAAAAACTGATGTGAGTTCTGCATAGTTTGGTATAAACTTGGCATAATAGTTTATAAGACCTAAAAGGCTTCTGACCTGTTTCTTTGTAGTTGGAACTTGCAGGTTCAGAATTTTTGATACGATTCTATCATCTGTCAATAGTTTCCCTTCGGAAATCCTATGACCTAAGAAGTCTATCTGTTTATAGCCTATTTCAACCTTGGAAGGTTTGATAGTAAGTCCAAAAAGAAGGATTTGATTAAAGACTTGTTGGAGAATAAGTAAGTGAGAAGTCATGTCTGAATAATGGACACATATATCATCAATATATGATTGCACGTCCTTGATGCCGTGCAATAATAGTCTAGTTAACCTGACAAATGTAGCGGGAGCGTTCTTTAAGCCAAAAGGAAGATATCTCCATTCATATAGACCAAGTGGTGTAGAGAATTCGGTTATATGCCTTGAAGAGGGAGATAATGGTACTTGACAGTAACCTTTTGCTAAATCAAGTTTCGAAAAAATGGATGATTGAGACATATTCAAAATGAGGTCTTCACAGCTGTACATTGGCTCAGCATCTGTCGTAGTTATAGTATTTAATTTCCTGTAATCTATGCATAACCGAATGGTTTGGTCCTTCTTTTTCACCAGAACAATTGGCGAAGAGTATTAGGACACAGATTTCTGTATTATTTTATTTTTTTCTAAGTCTAAAATTTCTTTATCCAAATTTGCCATATAATGCAATGGAATTGAATATGGTCTACATTTGATAGGTGTTAGATATGTCAAAATAATGGAATGTGTTATTTTGTCAGTCTGTCCCGGTTTGTTTGAGAAGATAGTTTTATAGTCGTTAAGAAGAGACAAAATGTCTTGTCGCTGCTGTTGTGTCACAGTGTCAGAGATTTGTATCTCCTTCATCGTACTGTCGTCGTTCATGATTGGTACTGGAATTTCCTTATTGTCTACGTCCGTCTGATTTATTACTGACGCTACTGTTTGTAAATTGTCTTCAATGTCATTGTAGTCATTGTCCAGACTAATTGTTGCTAATGTGTCGTTAAATTCGTCGTATTTGTCGTTCTCACATATTGTCGGTACTGTGAATATGTTTTCGTCGTCTTCGTTGTCACAAGAATGAGTCGTTAATGATGCTTCGTTTAGATCTTCGTTTGTCGAGGTGTCCTTCAGTCGGCTAGTTATCGTCTCGTTTTCGTTGTCATTCTTGTCAGTCTGGTTATTGTCATCTGTTTCCTGCGTCTGGTTGTTCGTGTCACTGTCATATCTAGAATAGTACGGTTTTAACATATTTACATGGAATATTTTCAACTTGCCATTCAAAGAGATTTCGTAGTCAACTTCCGAAATCCTTCTTACAACTTTAAATGGTCCCTGCCAAGAGGTTGATAGTAAATCTCTCTTGTCAGGTAGTAATAGTAAAATATCTTGATTTGGTTGTAATACAATCGTTTTTGCGCCTTTGTTGGCGTACTGCCTGTACCTAAAACCTTTCTCCTGTAACGATGTTCTGGCTAGTATACAGGATCTAATGATTTTGTCTCTGGTGTTAGTGACCAAATCATAGGTGGAAACTGGTAATTTGGTGTTTACGGGTTGTGATATCATATCTTTGTACATAGCGAGAGGTCCTCTTGGGTTCGCTCCATATACTAATTCAAAAGGAGAGAACCCCGTGCTTGACTGTGGGACTTCTCTGTATGCGAACAGCACCGTTGGGAGAAGTATATCCCAATCGGTTGGATTTTCAGCTGTCACTTTGGATAACATATGTTTTAGGTCCCCATTTAATTTTTTCGCAAACTCCGTTTGCGGTCGGTAGGGGCTTGTAAAACACTGTTTTATGCCTAGTAGCTTAGTTACCGATTGGGTGGCATTAGATATGAATTGCGTTCCTCTATCCGATATTATCTTCTCCGGAAAGCCAAAACGGGAGAATATCTGTAATAATACGTCCGTCACATCCTTAGAGGAGATAGATTTTAATGGAATCATTTCTGCCCACCTTGAACACAGATCAACGAGTGTAAATATGTACCTATTTCCTTTGTTTGAGATGTGGTTTAAAGGACCCACTAAATCAACCGCCACGATTTGAAATGGTCTCGAGGCAGTTGTGGTTGATTGAATTTCTGCCGTAGGGTTTTTACCTTTCTTAATTAGTTTTTGACAGATATGACATGATTTACAATAAGTTTTTATGTCTTGGCAAAATTTAGGCCAATAAAATTGGCTCAGGACTCTGGCCCTGGTTTTCTCATAACGCATTTGACCTCCGAAAGGTGAGTCATGGGCTATCTAAAGTACTTTATCACAATGTAACTGAGGTAGAATCACTTGTTGTATCGTGGTTTGATCTCTGGTATATAGCCTCGTTAAAATATTGTTATTTAATCTGAATGTCCAGGAAGCGTTTTTCATTAATTTTGGCTTCATTCCTACTAGTCGAAAGTAGTGTGATAGGGTTGGATCTGTTTTCTGTTCTTGGATAAACTTGGTGGTGGTAATATTGGGTGCAATGATTTGAAGCGACTCGTGAAGTTGGTCGTTGTGGGTTTTGTGTGCCATTTGTCTTGTCACTATATTGGCGTATTGTGTCTGTTGCTGCACATTTACAGGCTCAATATTTTGTGGATCGGTGGCGTCCTCAGTTCGAGGTGTTAATTTGATGGTGTCATTGAAAGATTCAACCGCCCCTGTGGTCTGCACCTCTGTGAATTCGTTTCGAATTCCGTCATCTGTTGCTTCCCTTGTGCTTTTGGCAGTTTGAGACATGCAAGTGTGTTTTTTACTTCTGGAACCGATGTTTGCTTTTTGGATACAGTTTTTCTGTTCAAATTCTCTGATTCTTCTTCAGAGCAGGATCTTATGTTAGGAAGATTCCCAAGAATAATTTCCGCGCAAGGATTTTCCAGTACTGTGCATAGCACTTGTCCTGATATGAAAGGTGTCCGAATTTCGGCAAGTGCTAGGGGGTATCTTTCGATGGTGCCTGCGAATGTGCGACATGTTACGTATTTGTGTGTGTAGTTTTTGTCATTAATTAATGTTCTTTTAATTCCACAAAGAGTCGCTCCGCTATCCCGTATTAGTGTACATTGTTTGTTATTAACAAAACCTGTCGCAAATTTTAACTTGCCTGTTGATGTTAAGGCTGCGTTGGCCATTTCGTTAGACACTGGGATTGTGTGGCCGCATAACAAAGTGATATCAAGCTGAAATTTTCTGCAGGTGTTACATGTTTATCAGTGATGGTGTTAATGATCTCTACCGCATTACCTAACTCACTCGCACTTTCATTCTGGATGTCGCATTCGTTCTGTTGTTCAGTTTCTTCATCTGAAGAGGTATCTATTAATGCAGCATTGGCCTGCTTCATCATCTTTCGCCCTTCACAACGTCCTGAGAAATGCCCATAACTGGCGCAAAAAAAAAACATTTAACTGCTTTCTGATATGCGTTCCTTTTGTTCTTTTGTTTTTTCCACTATCATTTGGAGATGATGTGAATAATTCGGTGATTTGTCACACATCGCGTACTGTTCGTGTGTCAGATGACAATACTGACACAGGACTGGTTTTGTGAACTTAGAGCGTTGTTTGAACCTATTTTCATTTGGTTTTGAATATTTGGTGTTTGTAACCGCTGCTGTTTTCATTTGGCTCATATTTAACTGAAAAATATCGCGATTAGCTGTAAAATATGCGCTCCCCCTTATTTTCTATTTCTTGGATAGTTTTACAATCATTTTGCCTTAGAAATTTAGAAAAAGGGGTTGGTACTTGTGCTAATGATTTTATCAATTATAATTAGCTCCTTTAGTTTATCATGGCTGTTATTTGTTTTTGCTGAGGTTTATCCATTTTGTACAAATATCTTGGACTGTAGACGCGTAGTCTATGAACGTTTGGTTAGGTGATGGGGCTAATTTTGAGAACTGTAGTTGATAGCCTGCTGTGTCTAGTGAAAAATGGTGGAGTATTCTTTGTTTCAAATAGTTGTAATCTTTCCTCATGTTTTGTGGAACTGTCTCTATCACTTTTAAGGGCTCTAATGCTAAATTTCTCATCAGAATAAATGCCTAATCGACTTTTGTAACGTTATGGTAAGTCATCAAACACTCGAAGTTCTCTAAATATGCGCTTATTGAATCTCCTGAACAAAAGGGCTTGACTAGGCCTTTATATTTGTTGTATTTTTGTTCCTCTTCTTTACTTCTAATTTTGTTTACTGAAATTTCTAAGTTGGAGTCAATTACCATTTGTTTCAGTTTTATCTGTGTTTCTGCGTTTAATTGGGCTTGCTTGGTAGCAGCTTCGAGCTCCATTTGCATCTTCTTCTCTTGAGCCTCCAGTTGCATTTTCTTTTCTTCAGCTTCCATTTGCATCTGCATCTTTTTCTCTTCTCTTTCCGCTTTCATCTTTTTCTCTTCTCTTTCCGCTTGCATCTTTTTCTCTTCTCTTTCCGCTTGCATCTTTTTCTCTTCCCTTTCTGCTGCTCTGTCTTCTCGTGCAATATTTTCTGAATGCGTCTTTTGTGCCCATTCTGAAAGTTTCTCGGCAGTATACCCTAACTTAATTCCTAATTCAATGCACTGTTATAATGTTGACATTTGTATTTTAGTTAGTGTTTCACTTTATCGAAATCAAATCCCTTTGAAATTAGTTTTGGGTGTACAAAATTTGGTTATCCCCTTAATATTTACATTCAAATTTCTACGAGCACGTTCACGTTGGTTAAGAGATTAGCATATATATGAAAAGCAATGCAAAGAACAAATGTTACATCAATGAACATGAATGAGTATCGCTTAGGGATCTAATGAGCATGAAATGGGACTCATCTTATTTTACTGGTTTCTTGACTGTAGTGTTGTTTGGTTCTCCTGTTTTCTCGCCACTGCTGGAGGACAGTTTACATACACACGATCTTTCGCGGAACAATCTGATGTTGGAATCAAAAAACAATTAGTAATTGTCACTGTAATTGTCCAGTCATGTCAATGTCAAATTTCATGAACATCATAATTTAATTACTTTTGTAGAGGGACTACAATAGCTCATTCACAGATGATACGATGATAGCTGCAAAGTTCTAGACTTTGTTATGTATGAAAGTTGATATATTTTACTTGGCAAAACCAAGAGCTGTATGGAAAGTAAAGCTTGTGCTTGCCAAAACCGGCTTCGTGCCCCCAAATAGCCTGTCACCGTCCTAGATACCTAGGGGAATAAAACCCGGGCTCATACAAGCAACAAACTCCGTTCAGATACAATTTAACATCATTTATTTATATTATGTTACATTAAGCTGGCGAAGAAAGGTTTTCGCAGCCAGCAACCCTCGAATTGCGTATCACAGGAGTTTACAATAAACCAATAATACATGATCAGTACAACAACTCTATCAGCTATCTAACGTATGCGTAAGACCCATAAATACACTTGGGTTTTAAGCTATCAAGTCCCCCTTAAGGTAAGCCCTGTTGCTTCTTCGATGTCCAGTCCGTGTCTGCCTTTCCACACGTGTCGCAATCCGACACGGGTGGTAACTCTCTCCGAGTTTCTCGTGGACCCCGCAATCGGCGGGCTCCATCGGTGTCCACGGGGCTGTGGACACGCTGACCGGTCCTTCGAGAAGGCTCTGGATTATTCGAGCCTTCGAGTGACTCGGTTCTTTCCCTTTAGCTGGAGTTCTATCCCTTCTCCACTCTCTATTATCTTTATGTTAATACCGCCCTCATGTGAGACTGTGACAATATATATATATATATATATATATATATATATATATATATATATATTATATATTATATATATATATATATACATATATACAGACCTACAAGCACTTGGAATCAACGACTTGCAAGAGAAGGTCAACCAGAGAGAGGAATGGAGACGGATTGTATCTGCAGCAAAGAAACTCAATGGCTCGGAACGCTGAAGAAGAAGAAGAAGAAGATGCAGTGAATATTACCAGCTAAGACAGAATCCCTGTTAGTCCGCTTGTGCAATGCTTAATTACGAAATGGTTACATATGCCACTTCTCTCATCTCATCTCATCTCATCATGTTCATCTTGTACCTTGCGGTGTGAAGGTGAAGTATAAACAGCGGGAGAGTGCCCGCTTATGAGATTCATGTATCGATATTCTCATGAATCCTGTTATTCCCTGCGTCCATCGTTTACTGGTCGGCCTCTTCCTCTGCTTTCATCTGGTCTGTACATTATTGCTTGTTGTGGTATACTGTTAGATGGTAACCTACTTGCATGGCCAAACCATTTGACTTGCTGCCTTCTAATAAAATATAGCGCATCTGTAATCCCCACTTTAGTCCTGATTTCTTTATTTCTGACCTTATCTCTCCTTGATACATACAGTATTCTTCCCAGGAATCTCATTTCTGTTGTTGTGATTTTTCTTTACTCTTTTTCTCTCATTTCCCAGGTTTGGTAACATAGAGATGGTAGGAAGATTGTGTTGTAAAGTGCTTTCTTAGTAGTTATTGGTACATGTTTGCACTGTAATATTGGTGCCATGTGTTCAATGAGTTGGTTTGGCTTATTGCATCTATTGTGTTGAGAGGGAGGAGAAGTGCCTGGGGGTTCTTAGCAAAAGCTAATGGTCGACGTTTGGTGCAGGAGAGCCTGGCATATGATACCACAACATCTAGCTTACAAATGGAGGTGGAGGCGGTCAGTGCAGCTTTCCGCTGGATGGAGAATACGACACACACACACACACACACACACACACACACACACACACACACACACATCGTGATTGTAACTGACTCAAAAAGCATGCTGAGGAAGGTGAGGACAGGCATGCTTCGGGCAGAGTGGCTTGCTTCGCTTCGGCGGTCACGGGTGGCAAACATCGCCTGCATCTTTTCTCCGGAGCATGCCGGTGTGCTGGGGAATGAACAGGCGGACAGATTGGCTGGCTCTGCAAAACTTGGTGGAGTATTGATACATGACAAGGCAGACGTGGTTGCGGCCTTGTAAGAGCACGTGTACACCTCGGAGGAGCAAATAGAGCACCATGGTCTGGCAAGAATGCGACAGCGAGGAATAATGAGAGGATCTGGCTGATGCTCGACGCTCAGAGGAAAGGCGAGACGGACATATAATCAGATTGCTACTGGTACCATTGGTGTTGGAACTCTTCGCTGGTTGCTGTGGATGGGGACGGAACGCTTATGGGAAAGCCCCGAATGGTGTGATGTCGGTTTCTAAATCAATCAATCAATCAATCATTGCATCTATTTTCGATCTCGTCTTCTGATTTGATATTATACTCCTAGCAGATACTAACTACCATCACTGGACTTACATCAAAGATCATCTGCGACGAGACCAAGAGGACGTCCAAGAAGAAAATGTATTGATGACATCAGAGACATTGTACAACCACACGGAATGACACTATCCAGTGCCACCCACCGGGCGCTGGAACGCAAATTATTCCTCCCCACGACGCTTGACGGCAGAAGTGGAAGATGATGATGATGATGATGATACTCCTAGCAGATGTGACATTCCAGTTTCAAGCTTGCACAGCCTGGTAATATTTGAGCTTGGATAAGGGGCAAGGAGGACTCTGCGACACAGTACCCCAAGAGAGGGTAATTGAGTATATGATTGTGATGGTATGAAGATTTTACTCCAACAGCACTGCTTCCATCGATGCAAGTTCTTTCATGGCTCAGACGACATGAACGCCAGGTAATTTGACATATGAGTTAAAACTGAGTCTTTTAATGGATTCGACAATCAACTGACCAAACAACCAGCCAAATAAACCAATCAATCAACGAACTAATTAACCAACAACAAACCTACTAATGAACACCCAACCAACCACTCACTCACTCAATCTACCAAACACTCAGCCTACCAGCCAACCACACATCTATCCAACCAATCAACCAACACAGTAACCAAACAACCTTTCAAAGCATCAATGCACAAACCAACCAACCAACCAAACCCAGCTGACCAGCCAACAACACGTCCATCCAACCAACAATCTATTCGACCAACATACCAACTAAGCAACCATTCTATCAACCAACCTACCTACAAACCACACACCATCGAACCAACCAACCAACACACCAACAAAACAACCTTTCAACACATCAATGCACAAACCAATCAACCAACCAATCCCAGATGACCAGCCAACAACACTTCCATCCAACGAACCTACTATCCGACCAAAATACCAACTAAGCAACCATTCCATCAACCAACCTACCTACGAAGCACACACCCATCCAACCAACCAAGTTAACCAGTTGTCATATCACAGAAATAGTTAATAAGTTTTAGCGCATATAAAATGCCAGCGTATAGAAAGAGTTAACTATTGTCATTTTGAGTAAGACAACAGAGTAGAGAAATTGGTAATCGTGGTCAGTGAACTCGGTGTGTCACATGACACTCAGGGGTCACAAGCGACTACTTGAATGGGAACTAGCTAGACTCGAGTCATTCATACACGGGACAGCTTAGCGACCACACACAGTTTTACTTTGTTATACAAGGATCTGCAAGAAGGCGATGTGAGCGAGCCACGCGAACGAGATATTATTCAGTTACTACACCTGTATAACTTCACATCTAAACATTACTAGTATCAATAACAACACTACAACAAGTGACATTGTAGACAGAGAGGGGGAAAGCCGGGGGGGGGGGGGGATTGGGGTAAAAACTGAATCCAACATAATTACAAGAAATCAACATATGTTCAATAGCTACTATACCCACATATCTTGACGTCAATTATACATGTGAGTCGAATCATCTAATTTGTAGCTGGAATCTTCAATCGTTTGTGAATGTCAATTAGTTAGTTAGTTAGTTAGTTAGTCGACAGATCATCCTCGTTGCACATCGAACCATTCAGTCCATAAGTGCTCGGATCCCCTCCTCAGCAAATCCCGCAGCGTGTAGCGGCTAACGACGCCAGTTCTGTTTTTGTTTATCAATCTTTTTTGGCTTCCTGCGTAGTGTTCTTGTTTGGCCACCCCTCTTTTAATTTGCTGCTCCCGCAGTCTGGCCATTGTTGTAGATTCACAGTCATCACTTGGTTCTCGCAAAAGTCTCACTTCTCGTAGAGCATTCAGAATGTCAGCCTGGTCCATGGCGCGTCCGCCCTCCACAGTAGCCTCACCTGGGAGCTTGTCAGCCCGCTCATTTCCTTGTACTCCCGCATGCCCTGGCACGAAGATGAAACTAATCTTTGCCAGCCGAGACCGCTTCAGAGGCAGCAACCATTCTCTTCGGATCGACCCCTCCTCTATCCTCTTGATCATGTTCATTGTGTCGCTAAGGAAACAAGACCTAGTGAATGTCTGTGTCTCGAGCCATGTTATTGCTTTACTTACTGCCATGACTTCCCATGGTCAGGCTACTTGTGGTTTCAGTGAAAGCACCAGAGTCCTCCTCACAATTCTCCCTCCGGCCCGAGCTGTAAAGGCCCATGTGCTTCTCACATGTCGGACGACCGACCCATCTGTGTAGATGACCGCGTCACCGTCTAGCGAATTCTCGAAAATCAACGCTTGTACTTCAGCCTCAACAGCAGCCGGATTTTCTTGTCTGCATTTTCTATCTAGTTGGATGCAAACTGAAAAGGATGTGCAGAAGTCTGTTGGCACTTGCACCCACTCCTCGCCAGGTTCTAAGTCCTCAAGTGAACACACCTGTTGAAGAATGTCTTCGGCTTGACCCATCCACGACCGTCCTCTTTTTAACCTGCTGCCCTTCACCTTCCTAATTTCACTATGCAGTGGATGTTGTGTGTTTGCGTTAATTCTGAGGTAGGCGCGTGCCCTGCAAACTTGTATTCTCTCTTCAATGGTTGGAAAATCAAGAAGGTAGCGCATCGCCCTGCATGCTGTATCTCTTGTACATCCAAGAATAATGCGCATAGCTTCATTCTGTATCCTTTCCATCCTTTCTATCTGCTTATGGCTGAGAGTCAGGATTGCCATTGCATACTCCAAAACAGACATGACCAGCCCCTCGTACAGAAGACATAGATGGCGCTGCTCACAGTTTGCTGCCGCCATCACCCGCATCGCTGCCAAACCCCGCTTGGCCTTTGTTATCACCTGGTCTATGTGCACATTATAAGCAAGGCTTCGATCAAACCGTATCCCCAGGTAATTCATTGCCTGCGTTCTTTCCACCGTCTCTGAACACAGCATTACAGTTGGTGTTGGATTGTTGACAATATGATTATTCAACGAGAACCAAGTCACTGTTGCCTTTGTTGGGTTGACCATTGCCCCAGCTTCATCACACCAAGTACTTATGCGATTGAGTTCGGTTTGTAGTTCCACAGCAACCTCCTCTCTATCCTTACCCTGACGATACACTAAAACATCATCGGCATACGACAATGTCCTGCCAGGTCCAGTGATCTGCTCACTGGTGATTCTCACTGTGTAGGCGTTGAACAGTACCGGAGATAATGGTGATCCCTGTGGTAGGCCAGGATATATTGTTGTTGGTTCCGAAGTCCAACTTGCCACATCTAAAAACTACTTTCCGTTTGGTAGAGGGCTGCAGCGATCCAACTAAGGAGGAATGGACTTACGTTTAGTTCAAGAAGCTGAAACATTAAAAATCCAGTGGTACTCTGTTGTATTCGTCCTCAAGATCAATCGCTGCAGCAACGGTTTCAGTGCCTGAGTGGAAACCTTCATAGACATCATGGTCAAAGACTGCTGCATTGGTCCAGGTTTCTCTTTTTGGACGGTACCACCGAGGGTAAGGTGGGAAAACACCTTGCCTCTCTAGTTGGCTTGATATTTTCCTGGCAATTACCTTCTCCAGCAGCTTGCCTATTGTATTCTGCATGGTTATAATTCGATATCCCTGAATTTTTTTGTGGTCTTTGTCAGGCTTCGGAAAGGGAATCAGATAGCTGTGTAACCATTCCTCCTTGATGCTAGCACTCCCTATACTGTTGTTGTACATGTCTGCTAGTTTCTCTAGCTCATTGTCGGTACACCTATTTATGTCGTCGTATCTTATGCCATCAGGACCTGGAGCACTGTTTTTTTGATCGTCGAAGCACAGCCTTGATTTCTTTCACTGTCACTGTGTCTTCATCCGAAGTGTTCTGGGCCTTGCATCTGTCTGAGGTGACCTCCTTGGCCAGATTTCGGCCTCCCATGTCTGTCTGGTTGCTCTGCTCAAGGTAGCGTTCAAAGAGGGCTTTGCCCTTGTCCTCGTCAGTCCCTCTGCCAGGTGAGGTCAGCACCTTGGAAGTCAGAAATGCTCTTATTCTTGACTACACCACTCATGCTTTATGTAGTCGCCAGAACAATTTCAGTGACTTGTCTGTGCTTACTCTTTGACACACCTCTGCCCATTTTTCGCTTTTAACCACCTTGACCAGTTTTTTGAAATAGCTTACTTTTGTGTGCATCTCTCTTTCTAAGTGCAAGCAGGGACTAGGATGACCAGCTCTGTTCTTCTTGGCATTTTGCCATCTCCTTACAGCACTACGCTTATCCACCCAAGCCTTCTCCACCTCGAAACTCCACCACGGTGGCTGCTCCCAGCTTTTTTTTCCTGCCCTGAAACTTTCTGCGCTTGTCACGTCTTATTTTACTCACCACATCTTGCCCTGTACTGTCATACTGGAACGTCTTTACCTTTAGCGTGTGCTGCCTGGTTCTGCCTTTCTCCACCAATATGCTGCACGGGTGGTGGTCGCTGCCATGGTGTCCTAAGACACCCCATCTACACACTGTAGTGAGTGAAGGTGAAACTAGCGCCAGATCAATAGCACTGTCCTCATCGCCTGGTCGGCTTGCTGTCCTGGTGACACAGCCACTGTTAATACAAACCAGGTCGATGGTTTCCAGTGCAGTCTCGAGCTCCTCCCCTTGTGTATTGGAGGAAGTGTTTCCCCATGCTCTGCCTTTAGCGTTGAAGTCACCACAGAAAATAACATTACTCTCGTGGCCTAATATGCCACTTAAGCACTGCCACTTCTGGGCGTCCATACTCGCATTGCAGGCATAAACATTAACCAACACGAATGGTATACTGGAATGAACTCTCAACGCCTGTATTTGTATATCGTCACTGTCCCAACTGGAAATGTCTAGCTCTGACGCCACCATGCTGTTGCGAACGAGAATCGCCGTTCCCAGATGTCGTCTGTTGTAGAAACATTTGAAGCCGGCAATTAAGAGTAGCTGATCGCCCAGTCTCGTCTCCTGGAGTGCTACAATGTCGTTCCTGTAAACTAGGGTTTCTAAAATAGAGCCCCGTTGTTTTACACTGGCACAGTTCCAATATAGAATACGGATATTCCTGAGTCCTAGACGGTGACACCTGAGTCTAAAACGCCTCAAACCACCGCGCTTACCTTGCTTCTTTGTCCCTGCGCGGCTACCACGCCGCTTCGTTACCGGCCGAGACGACGAAGACCCAAGTCAGCGCACTTGAAGAGCGCTGCAAGACGGAGCAACTTTCAAGCCTTGGACCAGAACCAAAAAAGCTAAACGTATTGTATATACTTTCTAAATGTGTTTAGTTCGATGGTCCAATGGTCCGAGTGTTGCAAAGGTTCGGGCACACTAAATCTGTCATTCTGTCTGCTTACTGTTGCCATTAATTATGCAGGAGACTGGCTGGACTATTTTTGTATTGCCTATCTGTATAAATAGTTAACAATCGAATATCTATTCTCGACTGTGGTCCGCGGCATTGTGTTGTAAATTGTAAAAGCCTCTCGTATAATTGTTGTGGTATCCGGTTCTCACCGTTTCTTTTAGGAGATATTGCAGCGTTGTTTGTATCGTGAAATATTAAATAAATATTCTCTAATTGTAATTGTTAGTGAATTGCGTTTCTTTCGCTTTGGTGCACAATCAACAACAATACATTAACATTAATAACTAAATTTCTTTAGGATTAACATTAAACTCATTCCTGATTTCGAAAATACATCCATCCATTGTTTCATTAAACAACTTTGGTTTTGCTTAGTAGTTGCTCCATTGCAATTTTTAAATTTACACAGCTCATAATTGTTCGTTAATTTCTGTTTATATTAGTGATTCACATAAGGAGAAACAATGTCTAGCTTAGCATTATTTGTGGCCATTGGTAACGAAGGGGGTTTGTCTGGTCCAGAGCTTTTGATGTAGGCAGAAACAAATACACATTATTTCAAGCACATGAAAATGGGACAGAGCAGCGGTTAGAGCGGGGAGAAAGTACAGTTTCTATAAAGAGAGAAAAGCTTACAAACAGGAAGCCATCTTAAAGCTAGAGAAAGGAACACAGGGGAGAAAGAAATAACACTAGAAAGGATAGACTAATATCAGAAATAGCGCTTGAGTTAGAAAATCTAGATGCTCAGGAGAAAGAGCGGGCGCTAGAGAAAGAAACCTGCACTTCGTTTTTATTTCACCACAAACAAACCGCCTGGTTATTACTAGCACTGACCTAGATCTAGTGGGATCGTCGATTTTCAGATTAGGCATATCGGCATTCACTTCGTGGTTGGTCGACAAGTGTGTTTGCAGGAAGATGTACCGAAAACCGCATCTCATTGTCTTCACAATGTAACCCCCCATATACATCAAAGAGAGCACAGACAGATGGAACATACACAAGATAAGACGAGAAGCACAAGCTACGGATATACACTCTGACGACAGTGAGGGCACTCCGGGCCCAGAAACATTTATTCCATCCATCGATCGGTTTGGCAATCCACCACACACTCAACCTGAAGTGATCGATAACACATTATATTTAAATGATTCTTTATTTCAATACAATTATTACACAATAGAACTTGATTGACTTTTACTTGCGAATTCAATGATGTGTTGTATCTGTAAATAATATTAACACACCACTGCAGCCATTATGGAATCACCCTGATGTCACGTGATTTCCCGGCCCAGAATTCCTTTGTTTGCGGTGAATTAACAATGAAGTACCAGAACAACTAGCTGCTACCTGATTGTTGACACGGATATGTTATAATATTTATAAAGAACATGTACCACGAACAAATGTAGCCTTTCGTCAACCAACAATTTCATATGTTGCAAGTTACACGTGAATGAAGTCTCGATAACAAGAAAAACATATAATCTTTAAGGACCACAATGTTTAAACTGAATAACTTACTTTATGGTTAGTTTTAGCAATTCTTCTCTCAAAGCATTATATGTCCAAGATAACCGGATTGCATCAAATAAAAAACTGTAAAAAAAGGAGACAAAAAGTGTCTTAAATCAGTTAATGAGAAAATAGGCATTGGAGAACATTGCAACGACAGGAGAGATCATCTGTTCAAGCAGACGGAGAGACATTATAATTGACGGTTTTGTGGTGATGGATTGGAGGAAGGACATCACGTTTTGGTCATCAAATTTCAAGGATTGAAATATGTAGAGAACCATGAATGCCTACGCCAGTCGGTCAACAGTTATAGATTTCTACAAATGTATGGTAACAATGAAGCATCCAGCAGAGAATGAAGAGAATCTTCAGAACCATCTAATTCAAGTCAATACAAAGCGTGAGAAATATAATATGAAAATAAGCATTGATAAGACAGAGACTATGGTGACAGACAGAAACCCTGTCAATAAAAATAACGAAAGAACTCGGTTATAAAACATGCGAATTTACATATTAAAAGTCAATTTTCACTTCAGATGGGAGAATGAATAGAGAAATAAACATACCTTGTCCAAACACAAATTAAGCACTGCGACAACTAGCACGATTTCTGACGCAAAGGAAGATACTTTAACTACTAAAGCAGATCTCATAAGAATTACGTTCTGACTGACACTATGCTAGCAAAATGGGGACGACCCGTTGCTGTGAAGTTGGAACTGCGACTAACTAACTAACTAACTAACTATTCTAGCAATACCAAACATGGCCGCTTACTGCAATTAAGTCTACACAAAGATAAGATGCGTTAGAAGAGCTGCGGGAGTAATTGTGTGAGCTATGATTAGGAATGAGGAAATTAGAAAAAGATTATGGCTGAAACTAGTCATGCAATTCACTAAAAAAACAACCGATTAAATGGTTTGACCACCTCATAAGAATGCCCGGGTACCATCTGCTACAAAGAGCCAAATTGATGAAACATGATAGATACAGAACAAAAGATAAGTAATGTCTGCAGCAGGGTATAATAATAGGAAATAAAAACAGTCAGGTGTATGTAACTCCCCTGAAACAGTGAGATATACTAAAGACGGGGACAATGTACATACCTTACAACGAACTTAACAATGGTGAAAATATTTTTTTTTAAAGGGGTAGGGATTAAAAAACATAACGTAAAAAATAAAAATAAGAATAATATGACACAACGAACGACATTATGATTATACAAATCTTCATCAGGAACCATCCATCCATCCATCATGTGCCATGCCGGTAAGCATGGTCTGTCATGTTCTGCCATCCACTCGATCACCAGAGTCGTGGATCAGCTCCGTGTTCCTGTCTCGACCATGCCATGTGGCCAAGCCATCCAGGTATTTTCTTCTCGGTCTTCCCCTTGGTCTCTTCCCTTCGATCTTGCCAGTCGTCACCAAGTTCTCCAAGTCATTTCTTCTCATAACAATGGCGGTGAGGATTTTAAAAACGTGCCTGGCTCCGATGGTGTCATGAAATGCTGCATGTTAGTGATTCCCAGATCGACGACTGTATACAGCGAACACCCAGGGAGAAGAAGGGTTAATGAAACAGAAGGATATAAACCACGGATTGACCAGCGCATGTGTATGTGGGTCAAGACAGGAATAGCCGACTAACCGGACAGGTAACTGTCGAGTGGAAAATTTGGGTAGCGACAAAGAGAGACAGCATCATGGATCAGTCTATTGCGTTCTGGAGGTAGGGATATACGGAAAAGCCCAGATCTGGAATTTTCCACTGACCAGGGATAATGAAGTCTGAATTTGCTTTGTCCAGCAATGTCAAGGACGATGGGACAAAGATGATCTAAAGAGAGTGGCCACGTCTTTGTGTCAGTTTAGTGTGTGTTCCCCAACTGGACGGAAAGATAGAATTATGTGTCCTGTAATGAAAAGAAATATCCTCCCTTATAATGGGATAAAGTGCTTGGCTGCGGATTAATTTCGATTCGTGGATCTACATTAATTCTATAAAGGAACATAGATGTGTATAAGGTATATTAAAATATAGTTTTAGAATAGGAATATAGATGAGCGTGTATTACCTTTATCATTACCTATTATTAGTGGGTGTTTTAGACTGAGGTGAATTCTTATGTCTTATGCGGATGGTGACTTCGAAAGCCTTGTCATTATGGCTGGAGAAGGACACTTGCATAAGTTAGGAGTAAGGGGCGGACGCTTACCACTCGACTTGTTATATTCATCCACAGGTTCCCAGTTTCTAGGGACATTAGAGAAGAAAGAAAAACCTACTCTACGTGAACCAATAAAGTACATACTTAGATCCAGAAAGAACCTAAACAGTTCGTTCAGATGAACAAATACTAACATCAAGTAAAATACAGAAGACTGTATGCTAACACGCATATACCACGGGGCTCCTAAACAGAAAAAGATGTTAAGGTGGGGCAAGCAGAGACTTCAACCTACATACGACTTGCATACATAGGGTAGAAGGAATAGACAAAGACAATAGTGATAATCATAATAGACAATAGGAAGAACATTGACAATGTGGTGTTTTCTTTTTTGATGATGGATACTTAATATCATGAAACCGATTTGGGCACAGTCATAAACTTACGGGACTTTTATAGCAATACGGTGAATCAGTGATGAACAGTTTGTTTTCATTTCACTAACGGATTTACCATCAGATTCAAGCCTACGGATCATCCCGGGTGAGCTCTGTCCTGTTTGATGTGATGTCCTGTAATCGTGAAGAATGACTGGCGAGAAGATACAGCTGATAGACATTCTGAGTTCATTCTGTCCACAACCATAGAATACAATAGCAACTACACAGACAATATCCATACACACACCGGACATAGTTTTCTTTATTAATAAATCTTTTATTATATGTTGAAAGGAAATGTTGTCGGAGTATGTGTTGAGAGAATAATAGAGAGAGTGACAGAAGTAGATATATGGAAAGGAAGACAGAAGAGAGGAGTGTAGACCAAAGTCAGGCAATAACCCCAACAGATGATCAGTTTTATAGATGTGCTTGTTGAGTCCAACCTTCTCTCTGGAATTTAAACGAGTGACATAATTGGTGGAGCGAGCGGGATACGTACATACATTATACCCATATGACCTGCATATTGGCACAGGCATAGCGGAGTACATACATGTTGGGACATACTGATTGGAATAAAAGAAGTATACATTGATGACTTTTAATGGAAGGACGTCCATTGGATATATGGTGCCATTACATTTATGGTAGAAACATTTCATTAATGCTGGTGACTTTGCAGTGAGAAAGTTCCAGACAGAGTGAATGTGGATAGGTGGTAAGACATTACATACCTAATCACACGGTCACACGTCTACATAAGTCTTTATCCTATATCTCCTCTTGTGGATGAGAGAGTGGTTGTGATGTACTGTATGGTGTTGGAGATTTATAATATTTAATAGACATAGATAAATGATATAGGTTCTAGGTAGAGTATCGGTTTATAGTGAGTATTCTTTACTGCTTGAGGTGTCTTTGATCAACGTGCTGACTTATCTGCTGTAACTATGGCAACTCCTAAAGTAACTACAGCTGAACTGAGGGCCAACGGGGAGGCAATTGGTTTAGCTGGTTCCGAGCTAACGGATTACATACAAGAAAGAGAGAGAGAACTTCGTCAAGCGGAAAGGGAGGAGCGAAAGACCCAGTTGGAAGCAGAAGAAGCCCACAAGATAAGGGAACATGAATACCGCATGCGAGAACTGGAGCTCAAGACACAAACTAAGGGAGAAATAGATGGAGTGGAAGGAAATTCTTCGTCACCTGGTGCAACCCATATGAGTGGACATGGTTACCATGCCATGAAGTTTCCCTTAGCTGTCTACGATCAGTCTAAGGAACGCTTTGACCAGTACGCATCTCGTTTCGAAGCAATGTCAGTCGCTATGGGGCTGGATCGGAGCAGATGGGCTCTTAAACTATCCCAGGGTTTAATCGGTTCGGGATTTGACGTGTACACACGCTTACCACCAGGACAGGAAAATAATTACCAGGAATTAAAAGCAGCTTTGATGAAGCATTATGACATCACCGCACAAACGTATAGGAAGAAGTTTAGATCGTCTAGACGAGAGCCGGGAGAACTATTCGCCGCCTACAGTCTGAGGCTGAAATCCTATCTACAGAAATGGATGGACTTGGCAGAATTCCAGAGGGATTATGAGAGTCTCGAAGAGATGATGGTGGTAGACCAAATGCGAAAGCAAATGTCGAAACCTCTCAGAACCTTCTTGGGAGAACAAGGGGCGGAACGGATTGATGTGGTGAATAAGCTGGCGGAACGATTCGTGGAAGTACATGGTGAAACGGAGGAACTAAGTACACAATCCAAAAGTCAGGAGAAAACAGAGAAAAAGAAACCTAAAAACTGGGAAGGAGAAAAAGGGGAACCTTATATAAAGCACACAGAGGAGAGTTCAGAGAAGGTGAAGGTAGGAAACCAGAGCACCTCGAATTCTCAAGCGAAACGACAGTGGTCTGAAAGGTGGTGTTCATTTTGTAGGGCGGCCTCCCACAACACAAAGACTGCAGATCGAAACCTAAAAGTTCTTACTTCGCAGCATGCAAAGGTGATTCCTACATCGGTGATCACAGACAAGGCTGAGGTCGGCGAAGGAGAAAGGAACAAAAAGGACACACGGAAACCTAGGAAGGGAACAGAGTGCACTCACTGCCAGTCGACAACACATAATACTGTGGACTGCAGATGCAAGGCCAAACACGCCAATTGCATAACCAACCTCGAGGAATCAAAAGAGGAAGGCAAGGAAACGGTCAAGGAGATGAAAGACACTCAGGACCAAGAGAGACCACCTGTGGTTGAACTTATTGAAGTCAATGGCCAGCAGGTTGCTTGTCTCTACGATACAGGTTTGGATGGGGAAGCGGTGGTGGACGCCAGCTTGGTAAGCCCAGACCAACTTACAGGGGAGACCATAGAAATACAGCCGGCAATGAGGAGTGCTGTTACCATGACGCTGCCAATCGCCAAGGTGGAGATTAAATCCAGGTACGTCACGGGCATTATTCCAGCTGCTGTATTATCTGACTCCTTATTTCCCATGATCATTGGCACGAAATATGTCTTTTTGGGGATGCCCAAACAGCCTGCCCACAAGGGAACAGTAGTCAGTGGATCTCAAGGGAAGGAAAAAGAGGCAGAAACACTATGCGACAACTCAGGAGATAGGAGAATTGCATACTGCCCAGAGGAAGGATACTACGTTGCATCCTTGCTACAGGAAGCTGCAAAGAAGTGCTGAGCCACCAGAACGGGGACAGTACTTTCTGAAGAATCAACTACTCTATCGGAGAGCTGGGAGGGGAGATAACCTGCATGAGCAGTGGGTGGTTCCAGAGACCCACCGTCCTCACATTCTTCAGAGTGGACACATCATAGGCGAGAATCGACATATGGGTGTCAGAGAGACCTTGCAGCAAATATCCGGCCATTATTGCTGGCCAGGAATGACCGGAGATGTACGCCGGTGGGTGAAGTCTTGTTCGGAGTGCCAGAGAGCACCACCCAACAAGCGAATTAAGAGGAAACTAGCTCTTAAAGTGGAAGACAAAGTGGAAGTGTGGAGTCCAGCAGAGACCAATATACTCCAAGTAGGATGGAAAGGACCTTATCCTGTGGAAAAGGTGGTGTCCAAGAACATCTACAAAATACGGATCGGGGAAGAGAAGAAAAATCTCCCTAGACATCTCATTAGGAAATATGGGGAGAGATCCGGGAGCAAAGCTTCGCACTTTATGGTGATGGCAGCCATTAGGACAAAGGTTACCAGTCCAGACGAAGACCAGAGATCGCCAGTACAACATAGGAGGGCCTATGGGACAGTACGTGATAGGTCAGATTTACCCAACGACAGGAGGAGGGAAATCACAAGTCAGGGAAAGGACAAGAGTGAAAGTTTCACCGGTAACCAAGTTCAGAAGGGGTGGGTAACGTCGGGAAAAGCGAGAATTACCCAGGACTCCAACCAAAGATTGGCTGACCAGATACAACATCGCCCAAGATGGTCCTGGAAGCAAAAGCCCAGGAGGTTTGGGAAAGACGACTCGGTCCGACGAGGACGAGGCGGAACATCCCCAGAGGAAAAGCCGGGGGAAACCAAGAGGACATGGAAGCAGTGTTACAATCAGGATGGGACAATCCGTCTGTATTGTGAGCCGTCGCTGACGCAAGTCGAAAGTAGGTCGACCTGAACGTACAGGAGCGAGGAGCCAACACTAGTTTCAGTCGTTAGTAGTATAGTAGGGTGTCAATTAGAGCGCCTACTGGATAATGAAGTGAGCCATGTGAGGATCCAATCATATCATCAACACGTGATGTTAATAGCTACTTCGCAGAAGCTCAACGCACGGTGGATGTGATGGACGTTGTTGCTGCAACGGGACTTCACAGTGGAATACTTTGGTAAGGAGAATGTAGGAGCAGATTTTTTATCCAGACATCCAGCTCCGGAGGAAGAAGACTTAGGATTGTGGATCATGGGAATCAAACCTACAGTGAGAAAGATTCGACGCGGTCTAATCTCTTAAGAGGGGGCCTATGTCACGGAAAAGACTGCAGGTTAATGATTCCTTGATAACTTACAGATCAGAATACCCAGGTAGGAGAAGGGTTAACCAAGGAGTGACCAAGCGCATGTGTATGTGGGTCAAGACCAGGAATAGCCGACTAACCGGACAGGTAACTGTCGAGTGGAAAATTTGGGTAGCGACAAAGAGAGACAGCATCATGGATCAGTCTATTGCGTTCTGGAGGTAGGGATATACGGAAAAGCCCAGATCTGGAATTTTCCACTGACCAGGGATAATGAAGTCTGAATTTGCTTTGTCCAGCAATGTCAAGGACGATGGGACAAAGATGATCTAAAGAGAGTGGCCACGTCTTTGTGTCAGTTTAGTGTGTGTTCCCCAACTGGACGGAAAGATAGAATTATGTGTCCTGTAATGAAAAGAAATATCCTCCCTTATAATGGGATAAAGTGCTTGGCTGCGGATTAATTTCGATTCGTGGATCTACATTAATTCTATATAGGAACATAGATGTGTATAAGGTATATTAAAATATAGTTTTAGAATAGGAATATAGATGAGCGTGTATTACCTTTATCATTACATATTATTAGTGGGTGTTTTAGACTGAGGTGAATTCTTATGTCTTATGCGGATGGTGACTTCGAAAGCCTTGTCATTATGGCTGGAGAAGGACACTTGCATAAGTTAGGAGTAAGGGGCGGACGCTTACCACTCGACTTGTTATATTCATCCACAGGTTCCCAGTTTCTAGGGACATTAGAGAAGAAAGAAAAACCTACTCTACGTGAACCAATAAAGTACATACTTAGATCCAGAAAGAACCTAAACAGTTCGTTCAGATGAACAAATACTAACATCAAGTAAAATACAGAAGACTGTATGCTAACACGCATATACCACGGGGCTCCTAAACAGAAAAAGATGTTAAGGTGGGGCAAGCAGAGACTTCAACCTACATACGACTTGCATACATAGGGTAGAAGGAATAGACAAAGACAATAGTGATAATCATAATAGACAATAGGAAGAACATTGACAATGTGGTGTTTTCTTTTTTGATGATGGATACTTAATATCATGAAACCGATTTGGGCACAGTCATAAACTTACGGGACTTTTATAGCAATACGGTGAATCAGTGGATGAACAGTTTGTTTTCATTTCACTAACGGATTTACCATCAGATTCAAGCCTACGGATCATCCCGGGTGAGCTCTGTCCTGTTTGATGTGATGTCCTGTAATCGTGAAGAATGACTGGCGAGAAGATACAGCTGATAGACATTCTGAGTTCATTCTGTCCACAACCATAGAATACAATAGCAACTACACAGACAATATCCATACACACACCGGACATAGTTTTCTTTATTAATAAATCTTTTATTATATGTTGAAAGGAAATGTTGTCGGAGTATGTGTTGAGAGAATAATAGAGAGAGTGACAGAAGTAGATATATGGAAGGGAAGACAGAAGAGAGGTGTGTAGACCAAAGTCAGGCAATAACCCCAACAGATAATCAGTTTTATAGATGTGCTTGTTGAGTCCAACCTTCTCTCTGGAATTTAAACGAGTGACATAATTGGTGGAGCGAGCGGGATACGTACATACATTATACCCATATGACCTGCATATTGGCACAGGCATAGCGGAGTACATACATGTTGGGACATACTGATTGGAATAAATAGAAGTATACATTGATGACTTTTAATGGAAGGACGTCCATTGGATATATGGTGCCATTACATTTATGGTAGAAACATTTCATTAATGCTGGTGACTTTGCAGTGAGAAAGTTCCAGACAGAGTGAATGTGGATAGGTGGTAAGAGACATTACATACCTAATCACACGGTCACACGTCTACATAAGTCTTTATCCTATATCTCCTCTTGTGGATGAGAGAGTGGTTGTGATGTACTGTGTGGTGTTGGAGATTTATAATATTTAATAGACTATAGATAAATGATATAGGTTCTAGGTAGATTATCGGTTTATAGTGAGTATTCTTTACTGCTTTGAGGTGTCTTTGATCAACGTGCTGACTTATCTGCTGTAACTATGGCAACTCCTAAAGTAACTACAGCTGAACTGAGGGCCAACGGGGAGGCAATTGGTTTAGCTGGTTCCGAGCTAACGGATTACATACAAGAAAGAGAGAGAGAACTTCGTCAAGCGGAAAGGGAGGAGCGAAAGACCCAGTTGGAAGCAGAAGAAGCCCACAAGATAAGGGAACATGAATACCGCATGCGAGAACTGGAGCTCAAGACACAAACTAAGGGAGAAATAGATGGAGTGGAAGGAAATTCTTCGTCACCTGGTGCAACCCATATGAGTGGACATGGTTACCATGCCATGAAGTTTCCCTTAGCTGTCTACGATCAGTCTAAGGAACGCTTTGACCAGTACGCATCTCGTTTCGAAGCAATGTCAGTCGCTATGGGGCTGGATCGGAGCAGATGGGCTCTTAAACTATCCCAGGGTTTAATCGGTTCGGGATTTGACGTGTACACACGCTTACCACCAGGACAGGAAAATAATTACCAGGAATTAAAAGCAGCTTTGATGAAGCATTATGACATCACCGCACAAACGTATAGGAAGAAGTTTAGATCGTCTAGACGAGAGCCGGGAGAACTATTCGCCGCCTACAGTCTGAGGCTGAAATCCTATCTACAGAAATGGATGGACTTGGCAGAATTCCAGAGGGATTATGAGAGTCTCGAAGAGATGATGGTGGTAGACCAAATGCGAAAGCAAATGTCGAAACCTCTCAGAACCTTCTTAGGAGAACAAGGGGCGGAACGGATTGATGTGGTGAATAAGCTGGCGGAACGATTCGTGGAAGTACATGGTGAAACTGAGGAACTAAGTACACAAACCAAAGGTCAGGAGAAAACAGAGAAAAAGAAACATAAAAACTGGGAAGGAGAAAAAGGGGAACCTTATATAAAGCACACAGAGGAGAGTTCAGAGAAGGTGAAGGTAGGAAACCAGAGCACCTCGAATTCTCAAGCGAAACGACAGTGGTCTGAAAGGTGGTGTTCATTTTGTAGGGCGGCCTCCCACAACACAAAAGACTGCAGATCGAAACCTAAAAGTTCTTACTTCGCAGCATGCAAAGTGATTCCTACATCGGTGATCACAGACAAGGCTGAGGTCGGCGAAGGAGAAAGGAACAAAAAGGACACACGGAAACCTAGGAAGGGAACAGAGTGCACTCACTGCCAGTCGACAACACATAATACTGTGGACTGCAGATGCAAGGCCAAACACGCCAATTGCATAACCAACCTCGAGGAATCAAAAGAGGAAGGCAAGGAAACGGTCAAGGAGATGAAAGACACTCAGGACCAAGAGAGACCACCTGTGGTTGAACTTATTGAAGTCAATGGCCAGCAGGTTGCTTTGTCTCTACGATACAGGTTTGGATGGGGAAGCGGTGGTGGACGCCAGCTTGGTAAGCCCAGACCAACTTACAGGGGAGACCATAGAAATACAGCCGGCAATGAGGAGTGCTGTTACCATGACGCTGCCAATCGCCAAGGTGGAGATTAAATCCAGGTACGTCACGGGCATTATTCCAGCTGCTGTATTATCTGACTCCTTATTTCCAATGATCATTGGCACGAAATATGTCTTTTTGGGGATGCCCAAACAGCAAGCCCACAAGGGAACAGTAGTCAGTGGATCTCAAGGGAAGGAAAAAGAGGCAGAGACACTATGCGACAACTCAGGAGATAGGAGAATTGCATACTGCCCAGAGGAAGGATACTACGTTGCATCCTTGCTACAGGAAGCTGCAAAGAAGTGCTGAGCCACCAGAACGGGGACAGTACTTTCTGAAGAATCAACTACTCTATCGGAGAGCTGGGAGGGGAGATAACCTGCATGAGCAGTGGGTGGTTCCAGAGACCCACCGTCCTCACATTCTTCAGAGTGGACACATCATAGGCGAGAATCGACATATGGGTGTCAGAGAGACCTTGCAGCAAATATCCGGCCATTATTGCTGGCCAGGAATGACCGGAGATGTACGCCGGTGGGTGAAGTCTTGTTCGGAGTGCCAGAGAAGCACCACCCAACAAGCGAATTAAGAGGAAACTAGCTCTTAAAGTGGAAGACAAAGTGGAAGTGTGGAGTCCAGCAGAGACCAATATACTCCAAGTAGGATGGAAAGGACCTTATCCTGTGGAAAAGGTGGTGTCCAAGAACATCTACAAAATACGGATCGGGGAAGAGAAGAAAAATCTCCCTAGACATCTCATTAGGAAATATGAGGAGAGATCCGGGAGCAAAGCTTCGCACTTTATGGTGATGGCAGCCATTAGGACAAAGGTTATCAGTCCAGACGAAGACCAGAGATCACCAGTACAACATAGGAGGGCCTATGGGACAGTACGTGATAGGTCAGATTTACCAAACGACAGGAGGAGGGAAATCACAAGTCAGGGAAAGGACAAGAGTGAAAGTTTCACCGGTAACCAAGTTCAGAAGGGGTGGGTAACGTCGGGAAAAGCGAGAATTACCCAGGACTCCAACCAAAGATTGGCTGACCAGATACAACTATCGCCCAAGATGGTCCTGGAAGCAAAAGCCCAGGAGGTTTGGGAAAGACGACTCGGTCCGACGAGGACGAGGCGGAACATCCCCAGAGGAAAAGCCGGGGGAAACCAAGAGGACATGGAAGCAGTGTTACAATCAGGATGGGACAATCCGTTTGTATTGTGAGCCGTCGCTGACGCAAGTCGAAAGTAGGTCGACCTGACGTACAGGAGCGAGGAGCCAACACTAGTTTCAGTCGTTAGTAGTATAGTAGGGTGTCAATTAGAGCGCCTACTGGATAATGAAGTGAGCCATGTGAGGATCCAATCATATCATCAACACGTGATGTTAATAGCTACTTCGCAGAAGCTCAACGCACGATGGATGTGATGGACGTTGTTGCTGCAACGGGACTTCACAGTGGAATACTTTGGAAAGGAGAATGTAGGAGCAGATTTCTTATCCAGACATCCAGCTCCGGAGGAAGAAGATTAGGATTGTGGATCATGGGAATCAAACCTACAGTGAGAAAGATTCGACGCGGTCTAATCTCTTAAGAGGGGGCCTATGTCATGAAATGCTGCATGTTAGTGATTCCCAGATCGACGACTGTATACAGCGAATACCCAGGGAGAGAAGGGTTAATGAACAGAAGGATATAAACCACGGATTGACCAAGCGCATGTGTATGTGGGTCAAGACAGGAATAGCCGACTAACCGGACAGGTAACTGTCGAGTGGAAAATTTGGGTAGCGACAAAGAGAGACAGCATCATGGATCAGTCTATTGCGTTCTGGAGGTAGGGATATACGGAAAAGCCCAGATCTGGAATTTTCCACTGACCAGGGATAATGAAGTCTGAATTTGCTTTGTCCAGCAATGTCAAGGACGATGGGACAAAGATGATCTAAAGAGAGTGGCCACGTCTTTGTGTCAGTTTAGTGTGTGTTCCCCAACTGGACGGAAAGATAGAATTATGTGTCCTGTAATGAAAAGAAATATCCTCCCTTATAATGGGATAAAGTGCTTGGATGCGGATTAATTTCGATTCGTGGATCTACATTAATTCTATATAGGAACATAGATGTGTATAAGGTATATTAAAATATAGTTTTAGAATAGGAATATAGATGAGCGTGTATTACCTTTATCATTACCTATTATTAGTAGGGTGTTTTAGACTGAGGTGAATTCTTATGTCTTATGCGGATGGTGACTTCGAAAGCCTTGTCATTATGGCTGGAGAAGGACACTTGCATAAGTTAGGAGTAAGGGGCGGACGCTTACCACTCGACTTGTTATATTCATCCACAGGTTCCCAGTTTCTAGGGACATTAGAGAAGAAAGAAAAACCTACTCTACGTGAACCAATAAAGTACATACTTAGATCCAGAAAGAACCTAAACAGTTCGTTCAGATGAACAAATACTAACATCAAGTAAAATACAGAAGACTGTATGCTAACACGCATATACCACGGGGGCTCCTAAACAGAAAAAGATGTTAAGGTGGGGCAAGCAGAGACTTCAACCTACATACGACTTGCATACATAGGGTAGAAGGAATAGACAAAGACAATAGTGATAATCATAATAGACAATAGGAAGAACATTGACAATGTGGTGTTTTCTTTTTTGATGATGGATACTTAATATCATGAAACCGATTTGGGCACAGTCATAAACTTACGGGACTTTTATAGCAATACGGTGAATCAGTGATGAACAGTTTGTTTTCATTTCACTAACGGATTTACCATCAGATTCAAGCCTACGGATCATCCCGGGTGAGCTCTGTCCTGTTTGATGTGATGTCCTGTAATCGTGAAGAATGACTGGCGAGAAGATACAGCTGATAGACATTCTGAGTTCATTCTGTCCACAACCATAGAATACAATAGCAACTACACAGACAATATCCATACACACACCGGACATAGTTTTCTTTATTAATAAATCTTTTATTATATGTTGAAAGGAAATGTTGTCGGAGTATGTGTTGAGAGAATAATAGAGAGAGTGACAGAAGTAGATATATGGAAGGGAAGACAGAAGAGAGGTGTGTAGACCAAAGTCAGGCAATAACCCCAACAGATAATCAGTTTTATAGATGTGCTTGTTGAGTCCAACCTTCTCTCTGGAATTTAAACGAGTGACAGATGGGGAAACTGTCTAACATATGTACCAGACAATATTCTGAGAAGTAACAGCGGCCGTTGTGATATTAACAATATTACCCGTTAAGTGCACAATTGTCGATAAGATGTACGTGGCTAGCACGAATGCTTGTAAGACATGTATAGGTTTCCTTGAGTTAACTTCCGTTCTCGATGTAATAAACGTGGCGTATCTGTTAGTGCGGCCGACATATTTCAATTGCCTGTGCTTATTATGTTTCTTTCATCACGTCCCCTTTCATTTCTAGATTCTCTAGGAAGTGTGAATTTGTTTTTGTTTTCATGAGCATTCGTATTCTGGTGTGTAATCAAAGACCTCATATAGTAATAAGCTGAACAGTCAAAGACCTCTGTTTATATATTGTCGAAAACGGTTTAACAGACAAAATGATCGTTTCCAATGCAGCGAATTTTATCCCTTCGACTTTAATCTCTCAGCAAACCATTTAACTGCTAGACCGAAGCATCACACAGAACACGAACTACTTGGTCTCGACAACGATCCCTGGGATCTTTTAAAATCATTGCACTAGGTACATCAGATGACGGAGCCCTGAAACAATCCTACAACCAACTGAGCCCCAGGTAAACGGCTTAACCACTTCACTGCGAATATCTAGAGGTCAAAGAGTTAAACACCTCAATTCCTATTGTTTCCACAAGTCAGGCATATATTCCTATTCTGTTGAAAAGAAAACTCCATCCACAAATACCCGCGTCCCTTCTAAAATTTACCGACGTATTAATTCACTTAATTAACACACATGCAAAATTACGTTAGCAATAATTATCCCTGCACCATAAACATTACATTTACCGTTACATTGCAACCAATGCAATGTAAATACCATCATATGAAGACGGTGACTAGCTAATTTGTATTGTCCTATCCATCTCTTCAAATTTGCATTGAGTACCTACAGACTTTAGTACTATCAATATTGATCGCTACCGACTTAGGTCTACAGAATACGAAAATTATCTCATACATCGCGTCTTGAAAAAACAAAAGTGGTAATGGCTTTGTAACGAGCACTCTTTTACCGAGTTTACTATTGCATGCCAAAAAAATAAATAAATCGACTAAATATGTGTGTATGGAGGTCAATATTCAGAGTTCCAGTATGTATATGGAGTAACTGAAATAAAGATTAGCCGGTGTACACTGAGAAATGTAGGAGCCGCTTGAATCAATTTCAAGTATGCTCAATGTAGTGTCGTAATGTGCAAAGTGTCTGCATAAGAATGCCATTCGGCTATCAAGAATAGACAACTCAGTAGCTTCGGGATCACAAACATCATCATCATCATCAACAATAGCAGCAACAACAAAAGCAGCAACAACATCAATGTAGTAATATGTTTAGTTTACTATCGATAATAACAATATGTCCAATAATTACCTCCCTTAGACCGCCGATATTTTAATTAAATGACTGTCTCTTGGAGACTTAAAAGAATATCGTTGGAATATACGAAGTTGTAGAAGCGAGAGGGTTAATGTCTTCTAAATTAATAGTTATCTAGAGTGTATTCAATGTATAACTAACTCCTGCGGTTTAACTCTCAGTTTGTAACTTATTCCAGAGCTTTAACTCGCAGTTTTTAACTTACTCCTGCGATTTAACTATCGGCGAACGTCTCACTAGATTCAGTGACCTGGACTATTTCAATAGCGAACCTTTTTTATCTTGCCATTGACATATACTTTGTCTTCTATGTTCTTAAATACCTGTTCATTGAATATACCTATTGAAGTATTCCAATATATATATTGCTGTTTCCATTGTTTCGTATTTATTTATAGTTTGGCATGCTTGAAACTTATGTAACCACCTTACGCCTATGGCATCAATGCATTTCATACATTTGACTATGATTTAAACTATGCACTCAATATGTTAACAAACATAAATAAAAGCATTGGAACACTACAAACTAATGCTTAAAGTGTAGATAAACCGCTAGTTGAAAACATAAGTACATTAAATCTACCACTGTATAGATATGAGAAAAAAGGCAGAACTTCATTTTGTACACTATTAGTGACATGTAAACATGACTTCAGTTTTAGATGTAGTTATATTAGCACTTGCTTATCGTTGTTTACTGTCGTGTATAATTGTGTTTACAGATGAGGGTTGTTTAGTAACAACGCCATTCATATCTGTGCGGTTGTGTCCTTATTGTGCAAGCATGTTGTACTTTACGTTTCTATTTATGGAATAAATTTGTTGCCTCTCCCTGATCTACTACAATAACAAAAATCGTCACCTGGGAACGGTTAACGTAAAATAAGGTTGGGATATACACATACTTGTATACAAGATTAGCTTCTAAGCCGCGAATCGTTGGCACAACCTGAGTTCAAGACTTCGTGAGTTGCTTCTCTGCTTCCACAGCAGAAGTAAACTGGATGTTTGTTTTCACGAATAGACGATTACAATTTAGGTAGATGGTCAATAGTATTAACGCTAACTTACCAGCCGTATGGTCAGATGGTACAATTATTGACTTGGCGGAATTAAACACAGTGATGAAATCACCAGGCAGTCGCGACATGTCTTTCTGCAATTGATATATAGGTCATCTCGTCGCAGGGGAACATCATGTTCTGGTTATGTAAACGGTTGCGTTCACTATATCGGGATATCTCTATAAATGCTCCACGTTTAATCCACAGGTCAAACTAGGAAGATTCCCAGGACAGTCAACAAACTGAAAAGCACCTGCGAAGATCCACTTATATGTCTGCTGTCATAATTCATTGACATGTCAAACTGACTACCACAGTGTTCAAGGCATCTGCAAAGAAGAAAGTCAAACTGACTGCCACAGTTTTCTAGACATCGGTAAAGAAGATATTCAAACTGACTGCCACAATTTTCTAGACATCTGTAAAGAAGATAGACAAACTGACTGTCACAGATTTCTAGACATCGGTAAAGAAGATAGTCAAACTGACTGTCACATATTTCTAGGCATCTGTAAAGAAGATAGTCAAACTGACTGACACAGATTTCTAGGCATCTGTAAAGAAGACAGTCAAACCGACTTTCACATATTTCTAGGCATCTGTAAAGGAGATAGTCTGCTATTGTAGTCGTTCTTGACAGTGATTATGCAGGTCTGTGATCACGGATATTGTCTCTACAAAAGCACACTCTGTCTACTGCAGCGAACTTGAGACAATACCCAACAGCTATCTATTAGCTGGTCTCAACCTCAAACTGTCGCTTGCTCCCATGGTTTCATGTTACCCTGTTTGATGAAGCTAAACTGGTATCCTGTAGGCTAGTGAAGGGAAGCTGATGCCTTATTTCTCTAATGGTAGGGAATAGGTTTCATCTCTTATTCCAGAAGTCCAGATGTGCGGAATACTAAGATGAGAGAAATTAATATGAGAACAATTATACCATTATCGAGTTCCTTATTTCTATAAAAAAGGCACACGGTGTTTCCAATAGGGGCTACCTTATTAGGAAGCGGACGTCACGCATCTAAGCCACTTCGCCGAACTTTTTTTTACTAAGAAAAAAAAAAGAGGTAAGTTTGCGGAGCTCAGTCTCGTAGATTTTATTAGTGAAAACCATTCGAAGCATGCCTCAGTAGATTCAGAAGAAAAGATGGCTTCAAACACCTTGATAAATATAACACAATTCACCAGCTAAGCCAAGTGTACTAGTGAGCAACGAAGCACTCCACGACTTCTTTATAGGCACTACTTGTGTTCTGCTTCCCACGTGTGTACTCGGTGTCATCACCAATTGCTTGAACATCATCTCATATGCAGTCATTGGATTTCAAGACAGTGCAAACAGTTGCTTCTTCGCCCTCTCCGTATCTGATCTAGGCTCCATCATAATTTTCCTAGTTATCACGGTCAGCTGTGTTATCAAAATCCATGTATCGGACCTGCCGATCGATATATTTGATCTTGTTTATATACTTTCTAGCGACTTAAGCATGGTTTACAATATATCAGTTGTCTTAAAAACATATATTGCCATTCAGCAAGGTTGCTGTGTGGCATTTCCATTTCACGTGAAGCATTTGTTTACACGAAGAAGGACCACGGCAATTATCGTGTGTGTATATATATTCTGCGTGGCGTGCTATCTTCCTTCATTGTTTCTACAATCATTGACAGCAGTAAAAGATCCCTCAAGAAATAAAACTGAAGTTACGCTATATTTAAAGAATGGATGGGTTGTTGCAAATTCCTTCGTGATAATTTTCAACAGGACTATTTTAATTTGCACCTGCCAGGTTCTAATACTGATTTCCTTGATTGTTATTGTGTCTGGTTTATCTGCCAGCTCACGCTATAAACAACATGCGTTGGTAGGAGGCCATAGACAAATGGACTCACACAATGGCGGAAAGAGTCAAAATCCAGTTATAACGCCACCAACCGTGAGGCGGAACTTAGGACAAAACACAGGCCAACACACAGGACAGAACACAAGACAGAACACGGGACAGCACACAGAAGCAGGCAGAGGGAATAGATACCAACAGCCTGTTGAACGAACATCCCCTTGGACAAGCAAGGAATTACGAGTCATTAAACAGGTCACTTTGGTTTCAGGGATCTTCTCTGTATGCAACATTCCCGTTGTTGTGATTTCAATTGTCACCCGTGTTGTGCCCGAATTTGAGTACAGGGATATCTACAACAATCTCGTATGGATTCTATTTACGTGTAGTTATTTCGCTGGCTTAATAAATTCCTCCACTAATTTCTTCATCTACTGCAACTTTAATTCCAAGTTTTTCGAGACTGTTAGAAAGTTAGTGGGGCACAGGATAAGACAGTAGCAGATGGATACTCTAACATGACACATGGATAGACATCGAAGTGACTATATGATCAAGAACAGAGCCGTTCCTAAAGAAGAAACAGAGACACGTCATTGTGTGAACATGTTAGGTAAATAAACAAATAAATTTGCTGTTGATTGGTTTGTATAGAGCATTAGAGGAATGCATATGTATATAACAGAGAGAGAGAGAGAGAGAGAGAGAGAGAGAGAGAGAGAGAGAGAGAGAGAGAAAAACAGAGAGAGAGAGAGAGAAAAACAGAGAGAGAGAGAGAGAAGTAGTATATAACGTCCTAACTACTTAGGATTTTAGGTGCAGCACCTTCGTAGTGACGTCATATTTTACTATACGACAAGTCTAGCACCTACGCATGACGTCACGAAACTGCACCAACGGTGATTTTATTTTTTAAACATCGGCGGGTATTTTCTTGGGTCCGGTTGTCTCTTCCGATTGACTACTTCCGATTGACTTCTGGTCCCGGGGCGGGCGGGCAGGCAGGCGGGCGGCGGCTGTGGCGGCGGCGGTGACGGCAGAGCGTGATCAAGGCAAGCCCCGGGCATGTGGAATACTTATATAGATAAGTAGACCAACTAGTCGCCGGGCACATGGGTTCGAGTCCCAGTGTGTGGTTGTGCGGTGCGGTGTGTCGTGTGGTCGAGCACAGTCATGCAGATATCGAACCCTTCGATGAGGAGACCGAAATCAATATGACAGATTGGAAAAATGATTTATTCCATCTCTCGAGATAACTCGAGTATCCAGACTTTGGACTACATGAATAAACCTTTTTTTCACGATGATAGCTAAATCGGTAGACGTTCAGACCCATGTATCAACTTAAGCGAGTGGCGAAAATCTGGTTTAAAAATATAATAGACAGGCATACAATATTATTAAAAATTAAGTCAAAAAAAAAAAAACATAATAAACGGCTAAATATCTTGTATGTATAGTGGAGAGTAGTAATGTGAATATAAAAATAGTACTCTTATATTATATAATCAACATCGTATTAAAATATCTTTGAAAAAATAATATCTATTATACTAGCCATATAATGTCCCCTTTTTCCAACCAAAATAAACAAGTAACCAGGGGAGACTATTTGTGTCTCCTGTCTCCCCTTTACTGTTGTCCTTAATAAGCTCCCCCTGAACGCCAGCTTTTACCTGCGCGCACAGGTAAAGGTCACGCGCTGATCCCACCACGGCCCGCGAGTAATACGACAATAGCCAGCGATGAACGTCTGATAAGCTGTGAAGATAATACACTGGACACGATAGTCGAGTTGTGGTCTATAGAAAATATGCAGTGGTCAGTCATGCAAGAATTCAGCACAAATATGTATTTCTATTTGCTGTAAATCTCTCCGTCTCGCTCTCTCTCTTCTCTCTATCTCTCTCGTCACTCTTTCCCTCTCTCTCTCTCTTGCTCTCTCTCTCTCTCTCGCTCTCTCTCTTCTCTATTCTCTCTCTCACTATTTCTATCATTCTATCTTTTTCTCTCCCTCTCTGGCTGTCTCTCTCTCCCCCTCTACCTCTCTGTCTCTCTCAATCTCTCTGTCATTCTCTCTCTGTCTCTCTCTCTTTCTGTCTCACTCTCTCTCCCTATCTCTATCTATGTGAAAGATTTATAAACAAAAAAAAACATCTTAACTCTATCTCTCTCACCCGCTCTGTCTCTCTCTCTCTCTCTCTCTCTCTTTATCTCACCCTCCCTCTCTCTGTCTCTCTTTCTGTCCCTGTCTCACTATATCTATCTTTCTCTCTTTTTCTCTCTCTCTATCTTTTCTCTCACTCTCTGTCTCTCTGGCTCTTTCTTTCTCGCTCTCTCTCTTTCACCCCCTCTCTCTCTCCATTCTCTCTCTGTCTCTCTCTCTGTCTCTCTCTATCTCTATCTTTTCTCTCACTCTCTGTCTCTCGGGCTCTTTTTTCTCTCTCGCTCTCTCTCTTTCTCTCTCTCTCTCTCTCTCTATCTCTCTCTCTCCTTCTATCTCTATCGTTCTCTCTAGAATTATTAATACGGGCACTGTTCAGGCAAGGCATTACTATCATATTCTCTCTCTCTCTATCTCTATCTTTCTCTCTCGCTCTCTCTCTCCCTCTCTGTATCTTTTCTCTCACTCTCTGTCTCTCTGGCTCTTTCTCTATCGCTTTCTCTCTCTGTCTCTCTCTCTTTCTCGCACTATCTCTATCTTTCACTCTTTTTCTCTCCCTCTCTATTCTCACTCTCTCTATCTATCTTTTCTCTCATTCTCTGTCTCTCTGGCTCTTTCTTTGTCTCTCTCTCTCTTTCTCTCTCTCTCTATCGCTGTCTTTCTCTCTTTCTCTCTCTGTCTCTGTCTCTGTCTCTCTCTTTATTCTCTCCCTCCCTCTCTTTCTCGCTCTCTCTCTCTCCTGCTCCCTACCCATTTTTCTCTCTTTCTCTTCTTCTTTCTGTAATTCTTTCCCCGTTTCTCTCTCTATTCTCTCTCTCTATCTCTATCTTTCTCTCGCTCTCACTCTGTGTCTCTTTCTATCTCGCTCTCTCTTTCACTCCCTCTCTCGATCGATCTGTCTCTCATTTTCTTTTACATATTGCAGTACACCGACCAGTTCACAATGTGCCAAGTCTCTAATGGTAAGATGGCTTTTTTGATAAATCTTTCACATATTCGTTGTGTTTCTCCAAGTAGGCATACAGTTAACCTAACAATACTAGTATAATAAAGAGATATATGGTGCTAATCACATATAACTGGAGTATGTGCTCTGCTGGCTGCGACACCAATCAACACGTGCACATGGCTGATTCATCAAGCCTGCATACAGAAAGTAGTGTCCTTAGTACCGGCAATGTCCCACAAGGAGCGCCTCGAGCACTGATTTTTGCATTTGCCAATAGCAATTAATGATACAGCCGAGACACGAGTGTAATGACCCAGTAGATAAAAAAAACAGAGGTAAGGGTACAACCACGTGGCTAAAACCGATCAAAGATGGCGCTGTAGCCGGTCACGTGTCTTATGGGATACATCCGAAACACGTGACTAATGACTCAACCGGTCAAAGATGGAGACGCATCCGGTCACATGACTAGACATGTCCAGACAATATTCTGCTGAGTCATTCTACGTCAGCAAATAGCGTGTATAAGACGACCACCATTCACCGTCTAGAAGTACCGGTCTCAGTGAACAGCAACCAGCTCACAATGTTACAAGTCTCTAACGGTAAGTTGGCTTTTTGCTAAAGCTTTCACATTTTCGTTGTGTTTCTCCAAGTAGGCATACGGGTAACCTAACAATACTAGTATAATACAGGGGATATATGGTGCTAGACGCATATATCTGAAGAGACAAGCCATTTCTTCCTATAGTATTGTAGGCTGGGTCGACATGGAATAGCGCTGGCATTCGAACTTTTGAACACAGCACTATGGTGGTACCGTAATAATATAGGTAGTAATGTGTAGTCGTAGGGGAAGGTGAAAGTGTACTGCGGGGTCCACATACCCATTATCGATAGAAATATATGAACTGTGTAACAGAAAGTGCATGTCAGATCCATAGCTATTATCTGTAATATCCATGTCTATAACGCTGATAAAGTACCCTATTCTTATCTGTTTTACAGATACCGAGGCCCACGAAAACCTAATTAGCAAACTGTGGAGCATACTAAGAGCTGAACCATACAGCTATTGCATGGCGTGTCTTAATGTCCCACAAAATCAAGAAGCCGAGAATCCATTCACTCATTCTTGTGATTATGGTGAGGGTGGTAGTTTTGCGGACCTAGTAACGGTTCGACTGCGGGATGTACTACAACAGAACTTCACCAAACAAGAAATAATCACATTAAGCCTGAATAGAATTGAGGAGTGCATCCTCGACTATAATCGACAACAGGATACTCCAGAACCATCCTCACCAAACGTCGAGCGAACATCGTCACCGGCATCCTTAACCTTTAGTCAATCCACACTAGCGGACGAGTATTAAAACACCTACATAAAAACAAAATGGTTGTAATATACTTACAGTCCTGTCTTTAATAGCTGACCAGTCCTCAATACGAAGAAAACTACAAGGGGTGTGAGGAGACTGTATATGTATATCATTGGTATTCTGACTTCACAGACTATAGCTCACAGTGACTACAACGCAAGTAACACGGCGCCCTCTACGCTATCTATTTCATCATGGCTAGAGGTCATGTGGCGAGCATGACCCGCATTCCCCAACCCAGCTCAAACATACAACAGGTCAACGAGCGGGTAGTAGAACGCTTAGTCGCGCCATACGACAGCCACGTCAGCGTAATCTGAACCGCTTGACCTAAGAAACTGGCTGAAACCGGTTTTACGCGTGGCTCAAAAACTAGTATATAAACCCGAGGCTGGTAACACTCAAGCATTGTGATCAGAAGATGACTACAGACCTCAAGACTGTGCCTGCTAACTGGGTCTACATGACTCGTAGTGGTGAGACTATTAGACCAGTGGGCGGTGGTGATAAGGCCGTGTTTGTCTCATCCTACAGAGGAACGAGCACGTTACACATCCGAAGATTTTACGGTGAATCCGACCAGAAATTCCCGACTAAGACGGGTATGACACTTACTCGGCAAGAATATGAACAGATGAGCGCCATGCATCGCGAGATCCTAGCTGACTTTGACAGACTCAACCAAGTTAACCAAACCAGTAACGAAGTCAAACAAGGTACTAACAGAGACAAGCAAGTCAGTAACCAAAACATTCAAGTCAGTGCTCATGTCAAACAAGGCACTACCAGAAGCAATCAAGTCCAAAACACTCAAGTCAGTGCTCAAGTTAAACAAGGAACTAACCGAAACCACCAAGTAGACGCATACTATACCGCCAGTTTTCAACCCAGCTACAGTCAGATGTGTGATGACCCCAGCAACCAGATGTGTGATGAGTCCAATAGCCAGCTGTTTGATGTGCAACAAGACACCAACCGAAGCAATCAAGTCCAACACACTCAAGACAGTACTCAAGTCAAACAGGGTACTAAACGAAGCCACCAAGTAGACGCATACTATACCACCAGTTATCAACCCAGCTACAGTCAGATGTGTGATGACCCCAGCAACCAGATATGTGAAGAAGCCATATAGCCAGATGTTTGATGTGCCCGACACTCAGATGATTGATGGCCCGGTTGTCTACAATACTCAGATGTCAGCCCACCAAGCAGGAGACCAGTCTTATGACTACATACCAAGTGACATATACATACCAGGCTACCAGCCGGAAAAACCAACCTACTCAGACAGTGGTGTGAAGAAACCCAGAAACAACATACAATTTGTATAGCTCTATATGTGAAAATAAAATGTTTTGACTGATACTATGTATACCGGCTCATATCACATCATCCATTTCGTATAATGACATTATGCATTTTTTTTTTAAATTATTATTCTTGTAAAATGTACTGAAATACTGTAAATAAACAGGTATATAGATTATAATTACGTCTTGGTTGTTGAATATTTAGTGTTTACGGTGTATATAGTTGTCATGTGGTGAGAGAATGAAGGGCAAAAATCTTGGTCAAATAATAAAATGTGTTAGCCAAATGGGAAAAAATTGTGGCTACATTTCAACCAGACTTATGAAAAGCTCACCCAAACTTATGAAGAGTAGGAAAACTTGTTAACCAAAGTGAAAAATTTTGGTCACATTTCAACCAAACTTATAAAAATCTCAGTCAAACTTATGAAAAGTAGGAACATTTGTTAACCAAATGTGAAAAGGTTAGCCAAATTTCAAACCAAACTTATAAAAATCTCAGTCAAACATATGAAAAGTAGGAAAATTTGTTAACCAAACGTGAAAAGTTTGGCCAACTTTCACCCAAACTTATGAAAAGTGGGAAATTTTGTTGTCCAGATGTGAAAAGTTTGACCAAATTTCACCCAAACTTATGAAAAGTAGGAAACTTTGTTAATCAAATCTGAAAAGTTTAGCCAAATTTCAAACCAAACTTATAAAAATCTCAGTAAAACATGAAATGTAGGACAATTTTGTTAACCAAATTGGAAAAGTTTTATCCAAATTTCACCCAAACTTATGAAAAGTGGGAAATTTTGTTGTCCAGATGTGAAAAGTTTGACCATATTTGACCCAAACTTATGAAAAGTAAGAAATAATTTTTTTTTTTTAACCATATGTGAAAAGGTTAGCCAAATTTCAAACCAAACTTATAAAAATCTCAGTCAAACATATGAAAAGTAGGAAAATTTTGTTAACCAAACGTGAAAAGTTTGACCAACTCTCACCCAAACTTATGAAAAGTGGGACATTTTGTTGTTCTGATGTGAAAAGTTTGACCAAATGTCACCCAAACTTATAAAAAGTATGAAAATTTGTTACCCAAATCTGAAAAAGTTAGCTAAATTTTAAACCAAACTTATAAAAATCTCAGTAAAACATGAAAAGTAAGAAAATTTTGTTAACCAAACGGGAAAAGTTTGGCCAAATTTCACACAAACTTATGAAAAGTGGGATATTTTGTTGTCCAGAAGTGAAAAGTTTGATCAAATTTCATCCACACTTATGAAAAGTAGGAAACTTTGTTAACCAAATGTGAAAAGTTTGGCCAAATTTCATCCAAACTTGTAAAAAGCTCAGTCAAACTTATAAAAAGTAGGAAACATTTGTTAACGAAAGTGAAAAATTTTGACCAAATTTCAAACAAACTCATAAAAAGTAGGAAACTTTGTTAACCAAATGTGAAAAGTTTGGCCAAATTTCATCCAAACTTATAAAAGTCTCAGTCAAACTTATAAAACCTAGAAAAATTTGTTAACCAAAGTTAAAAAAAGTTTAACCAAATTTCAAACACACTCATAAAAAGTAGGAAACTTTGTTAACCAAATGTGAAAAGTTTGGCCAAATTTCAGCCAAATCAGTAAAACAGTAGGAACTTTTGTTGACCAAATGTGAAAAATTGTGGCCAAAACTCAACTAAACTTATAAATATCTCATCCAAACTTGGGAAAAGTAGAAAATTTTGTTGTCCAGATGTGAAAAGTTTCTTTTCTTCTTCTTTGCGTTCATCCGGAATGTTTTTTCAGATGTGATAGCTGTGTGTCTGTTATGCACCCTTGGGCCGAAACCCGTAGGCCAACACACCCGACATTTAGCGTGCATTTTTGACCAGGTTAGCATTCCTGGGAGACTCTCACTTTTATGGTACCGTCCACCTCCCAGCTGGTTAAGATGTAACAGTCGAAGACTTAACGTTCATCCCTCAGATGAAGGCAGGGACAGTCCATAGCATTTTCCGCCATCCAGGGTGGCTTCCATAATTGCAGAGCCGACACATAACGATCTGGTGCTGGGCTCACCGAGGGAATTGTCACGTCCTGCTCATGTCTGCTTTAATTCCTCACTTCAATATATTGGCATTTCGTTCGCCCCTGTCTGTTCCCGCACAAACCAGACAGGTCTGCAGACGGTATCCACTCAGCGAGTTTTCGGACATATGCTTGTCGTTGCGACCGTCAGAGCTGTTCCAGGCACGACGGACATTCAGAAAACTACCTAGTCAGAGCTGTTCCGAACAAGAGCGGCATTCGGAAACTAGGTAGTCAGAGCTGTTACTAGCACGAGAGACATTCGGACGAGACATTTCACTCGGACGTAAATGCATAGTGCCAATTTTTAGTTTGCCACCCGTAGGACGGCACTCCGACTTCAGCAGGCATTTTTAATGAGGTTAGATTTCATCGGGTTTCGAGGCACGTTAGACTTATTGCTGTGATGTCTCCACAATCTCAGCTGGTCAGGATAGAACGACCATCGACATCACGATTAACCCTCAAGGAAAGGCAGGGTCAGACCATGGGCCTATCCAAGCTATCCAAGGAGGCTTTCCATAATTGCAGAGACGCACATATTGCTCTGAGACTGGGCTCACCCAAGGAGTTGCGACGTCCTGCTCATGGCTGCTTTAGTTGCCTCACTTCCATGTGTTGGGCATCTCGCTTGCCACTGGTCGCTCAAGCACACACCTAGGAACGGTCAGACTGCGGGCGACATCCACTCGGTAAGCTTATTGCTTTTGACTTCGGACCACGCAATGGATTCGCTAGCCGTGCGTTCCTTTTCGTGTTAATTGAGACGTATTTTTCACTTTTGTCTACACTCTATGAGTTATATACAGACAGTTTTTGTAGCCATTTCATTCGACTGGGACACTTTCTGCATTTTTATTCTCGATCACGAGGTACATGTGCTGCCGGCTCAGCACCTTACCTCTGTGCAGCAGTGAGCGAGAAACGGTCAGGCCCTCTCATTCGGGAATCCGTCATATCCCCCAGCTGAGAGCCTTCGAACAAGTATCAGAACTGGGCATGTAGCGTGCTCAGTATCACACATCTATTTTTCGGTAGGTGGGTATCGGCCCGGCTCTCATGGGTTTGTGCTTAGAGGCGTTCAGCCTAAACCCTCGACAGAAAGCCTTAGAGTATTGTCCGGAACAAGAACTTCTGCCTTCGTGTGCCTGATTTTAAACTTTTGACTGCTATCCTCAGTCTACCTGCAGAGCAGCAGGTTGTGTCTCTCTTAGTCTGGCCCCTGTCTCATAAGCTGTCCGATATAAAGTTTTCATCCATCGGCAATAGCAAAATCAGAAGCTGAATTACAAGACCACATGAATAGTCTAAACGAAATGTGTAGGAAACATAACATGAAGGCTACCAGTCAACAGCATGCCACAACAAGCAATGATGTACAGACCAGATGGAAACAGAGGAAGAGGCCGACCACGTAAACGTTGGACGGAGGGAATAACAGAATCCATGGGAATGTCGATATACGAAGCCCATAACCGGGCACTCTCACGAAGTTTATACTTCACCTCGACACCGCAAGGTACAAGAGGAACACGATGAGATGAGATGAGATCCATCGGCAAGCACATGGGGGTCGATGAGACACGCAAGCTCCCCCTCCACGACACGGTGGAGACACATCAGGGGAGTGTGAAAAGTTTGACCAAATTTCAAACAAACTCATAAAACAGTAGGAAACTTTGTTATCCAAATGTGAAAAATTTGGCCAAAGTTCATCGAAATTTATAAAAAGTAGGAAACTAGCTGTATTTTTGTAATAGGTCATATAGTAAGTAATACATGCAAGTGTTCATCAGATATTGTGTTGTTCAATGTCATATAGTGACTCACACAAGAGATCAATAGCTGTTGTTCCATATACAGTGTTCCTTTTGGTACGGTCGTGGCAGAAGAATAATTTTCATAATTTCCTGATTCCTGCAGGAGTTGATAATTAAAGGAGATGATGTTCACCGTTCTCGTGGTGATGTATTCAAATTCGCATAATGGCTTAGGCGGAGGATACGATCAGACAAGTGTGCATCTTGGAGAACATTAGTCAAGAAGAGGAGTGCGTGAAAGTGCCAGCGGAGCAGTCAGACTTGTGCAGAGTTATAATCACATTGAGCCGGGAGTGCAGGGAGTGCCCAGCAGGGGCCACGGAAATGGAAATCCAGCAATTCAGGATAATGCTCGCCCGGGTGATGTGATTATCTACACAGATGGGTCGGTGTTGAGACATAGGAGAAGTGCCTGGGGATTCTTAGCAAAAGCTAATGGTCGACGTTTGGTGCAGGAGAGCCTGGCATATGTTACCACAACATCTAGCTTAAGAATGGAGGTGGAGGCGGTCAGTGCAGCTTTCCGCTGGATGGAGAATACGATACACATACACATCGTGATTGTAACTGACTCATAAAGCATGCTGAGGGAGGTGAAGACAGGCAAGCTCCGGGCAGAGTGGCTTGCTTCGCTTCGGAGGTCACGGGTGGCAAGCATCGCCTGGATCTTTTCTCCGGGGCATGCCGGTGTGCTGGGGAATGAACAGGCGGACAGATTGGCTGGCTCTGCAAAACTTGGTGGAGTATGGATGCATGACAAGGCAGGCGTGGTTGCGGCCTTGTGGGAGCCACGTGTACACCTCGGAGGAGCAAAGGGATCACCAATGGTCTGGCAAGAATGAGACAGCGAGGATGCCGAGGGGATCTGGCCGACGCTCGACGCTCAGAGGAAAGGCGAGACTGACATATAATCAGATTTCTACTGGTACTATTGGTATTGGAACTCTTCGCTGGCTGATGAGGATGGGGACAGAGCGCTTATGGGAATGCCCAGAATGCTGTGATGTCGGTTCCTAAATCAATCAATCAATCAATCAATCAATCATCGAATTCGCATCGAGGTTAATTCTTAAAAGCAGACAATACAGACTGGACCGTGGGTGAAGACTGCATAGGAACACATTGAGTGAAACGTGTTCGGAGTCTGGAAATAGTGCTATAATCTTCTATATAAGATGGTTTGTTTCATTTGTAGTCTGGACCGGGTACATATTATTACACTTCACTACCGATGTCTACAGTAGTGCATGTTGTCAACTAAGTTTATGTATTGCTAGTGTCTATTAGTTGCTTATTAAAAGAGGTGTGAGACAGGGGTGTGTAATGTCTCCAGATCTATTTTTCCCTGTACAGTGGAAATATTTTCAGAAATATAGAAGATATGGAATGAATCAGTATTGGGGGACGATACATCAGTAACATTAGATATGCAGATGCTACAGTCTTGATTGCAGACAATGAACAGGACCTGCAACATTTAGTAGATGCGGTTGTTGCACACATCGAACAACTAGGGAATTGAATAGTAAGAAGACACAGATTATGGTCCTCATCGGGAAGAAGGAAATTCAACAATGCTATATACGAGTAAATGGGAATATTATTAAACAAGTGAATCGGTACTGTTATTTCGAAACAGTCATAAAATCTGATGGGAGATGCCTTGAGGAGATTTGAACAAGAATTGTCATTGCGAAGTTAGCCTTTTGCAAGATGAAAAGCATACTGATCAATAAAAAGATATCAATTGAAATGAGAAAAAGAGTGTTGAAGTGCTACATAGAACATGTATGTTCGTATGGATGTGAAGATCGTGGACAATGAGCAGATAAGCTGAAAAACAGCTGATGGCAGTGGAAATGTGGTTTCTGAGGAAAATTCACAGAATACCATGGACAGACAGAAAAACCAATGAACAAGTCCTTCAAGAAAGAAATGAAGATTGTCAACTGATTAGAGACATTAGACGCAGACTGTCACAATTTTGTGGGCATGTTATGAAAAGAAATGACTTAGAGAACTTGGTGACAAGGTAAGATCGAAGGGAAGAGACCAAGAAGAAGACCACGAAGTAAATACCTGGATGGCTTGGCCACGTGGCATGGTGGAGACAGGAACACGGAGCTGATCCCCGACTCTGGTGATCGAATGAAATGGCAAAACATAAGCGCCTACGCTTATCAGCATGGCACATGATGGATGGATGGATTAGTTGCTTAGCGATCCACGTCAGCAGAGTCGCTAGTGCGCTCGCCTACCGATACGGTGATAATTTGCTCGAATTGGCATCGAAGTTAATTCGTAAAATGTATCATATGTCGACGCAGACTACAATGTGTATCATAAAATATCTTTGGAAGTCTAGGCGGCCGGCGTAATGCTGACCACATCAGTCCTCGAGTGACGATTGGTCTATAGTATATGGAGCTGGCATCAGGGGCCTAAAATACCTAAGAGTTGTAAAAGGATTTATTACGCAGTTGCTATTCGTTGCATGGCTGTTTGGAAACTACACAGTTATATTAATCTAGATCCCTTCTTTGTCAGTTTGTCTGCCTTGTCATTACAAGGTATGTTAGAATTATCGAGTATCCACTGCATGCTGACCTAGTCTTGTCATGTGTGGCTTTCTGGTCTGCAGTTTTCTTTTTAAGTACATCGCTATTCTGCTCACTATTTACTAGAAAGAGCAGTAATGAAGGAATAACTGCTGGAGATGAGGCAGGTGTCGACTTGCACGAAAGCAGATAGGATAAAAGCACCCTTGGCATGACAATGCTAGAGGCCGGGGAACTGGGAAAAGATAAAGAGACTTTATCGTGATGAGAGCTGTGCTCTGGATATATATTACCACACGATGGTGATGATGATGATGATGATGATGATGATGATGATGATGATGATGATGATGATGATGATGATGATGATGAAAAGCACTTTCCATGTTTTAAATCGTTCATATAATAATGGCAAATATGGGGAAAGTTAAATAAGGGCTAATTAACAAAATGATTGAATTATCGCCATGAAAATCTTAACTTAAAGCTAATAAATAAATTTAAAACATACAAGATAAACAAAGAGACAGCGAAAAGCGTATCCTAAACCATAGTAATTGAATCAGCGCAGTGCTGAAACATATTTTACCGCACCTCGCCCAACTGAACAAATTGATCATGTCCCTAGAGAGGTTCAATGAAGTGGTCAATAATCCTAGCTGGTGTTTCATTCCAAATTACAAAGTCAGTGAAAAGTAAACACGCAATATGAAAATAGGTTATAATTGTCTTTTCTTTGATTCTCCACCACTGAGTGTCAGACATGTGTGATTAGGTTAGAGAAGTAACAAATACACTTTGTCTGCAATTGATTGAACACATTCAGAAAAGACACGCACCATACAGTAGAAATATAATTAGCATCTCTGCTGTTTACACCAGAAGCCTTCGCGGCGCAGTCCCTGGCCTGTCTGATTGCTGAGAGATACTTTGTTCGAATCCCATCATGACGGTTTGTTTTAATTGGCCATGGCTCCTAGTTCCAGCGTAAAGTGGGCAGCAGGAAGCGCCTTGTGTAGTGAATGCTGCCGGTGTGATTTTGAATGTCCATGTGTCTTTAACATATGGGGGTAACACCATATGTCCAAATACGAGCATAAAAGGGTTCTTCAATACTATTGTAAAAGCCTAGGTCGTCTCTTATTTATATTTCACATTATGTTTTTAACATTATAGACAGTATTCATGGATGATGATAACAAGTAAAGCATCTAAGCTAGTCAAGTGTATAAAAGTTTGTTTCGCTTACCCGCATGGTTAAACATTTTGAAGAGGATACTCCAGCGAAACTATTAGCACGCGTGTCTGTTCACCCTATGATCATATGTTCCATAACCCCATCTACGCGGGAATTTGAAAAAAATAAAATGGCCTGGACTCGTAGGTTGGCCTATCTTACAACAGGCCATCAGCAAGTGCCGTGCCGACTGGCGTAGGCGTTCATGACTCCCCACAGATTTCAGTCTTTGGTTTTCTGGATCATCTCTGCCGTTGATATGCCATGCCACCGTCGCAATCATCCAGCATAATTTCTCGTGGTCTGCCTCTGCCTCTCTTCCCCTCGATATTTCCAGTTGCCACGATGTTTTCCAGCGCCTCTCTTCTCATTACATGACCAAAAAAATATGTTTGTCTCTTTCTTATTGTTGTATATAATGTTCTAGTTTCGTTAGCCTCTTTGTGGCATTCGTTGTTAGTTACTTTGGCAGTCCAAGGAATTCGCAACATTCGTCTCAGGCAACACATCTCTGTTACTTCCAATTGCTTCCTAATTTCTTCATTTACATTCCACGATTCACAGCCATACAGCAAAACAGGTTCTATGTAGCTCTTCAGCACTCTCTTTCTACACTCAATGATAGTGACTTATTGCATAATATATTCTTCATTTTCTGAAATGCAGCCTTTGCTTGCCCTATTCTGCTCTTGATCTCTGTTGGGCATCTTCAATCTGATGTTATAAATGTCCCTAGATATTTAAAAATATCCACTTGGTGAAGAATCTTCTCTTATATCTCTATTTCACAGGTGGGTGTCACCTGTTTCTTTGATATCACTATTGTTACTGTTTTCTGATATTAATGTAAAGGTTAGAATGTTATAATGACGTGAGCGGAGTCGAACACGTTCGATGCCGGCTCTTTTCGTTCGCTATATGAGGGCAATACTACCAGCTTTCGATATTTCTTTTACGTTGTGTTAATTCTGCACATTCTGCAGTATGTCCTTGATGAGATGCAGCGAACTATATCAGACAATAAATTGTGCAAGCTAATGTTTGAATATGCATTATTCAAATTACCGTAACTAAGGGAAAAGATTGTTTTGAAAATACTACAATGTTCATCCAAGTAATTGAGACACTCCTAATCAGGAGAATCGATATAATTATCTTCGAAGATCAAATAAAAGAAATTAAAGAGCACCAATTGTATTACATCTGCAAAAAGAACCGTTAGGACATATCTAATGGAATGTTAACAGTCAAAACTATTATTGACGGTAATAACAATTTCGGAATGTAATGAACATCGCCTGCCAGAGTTAACAGATCACATCTCTGGCATTGGGAAAGAGAGAACATATACTGTCTTAGAAAGAGACAGGCATAAACTAAATAGAAGAACATTGCCTAAGCAGCATATGAATCCAGGCATTAATTGACTCATGTGAAGAAGAAAAAAAAGTTAAATGAAGACGGGATTGTCCTGAATCTAAACATATGGACCAAAGAAGACATAGCCAGTAGCAACTGGACAATTCTCGCCTAATTTCAGAGCAGAGAGGAGACGTGAAAACTGCAGCAGAATTTTGCTGGCAAACAAAAATAAAAAGACTCAAGTAGCTTTCTTTGCAAATGTGAAGTCAGTTGTTTCAACACTGAAGAGCAGAAATAGAGCAGAGCGAGGAGACTTAGGGGGTAATACAACATGAATTATTCAACAATCAAAAGAGTTGTAATAGAATGAATTCTATCACATTGCAACATAGAAGGAAATGAAAAAGCCGACAGACTGACAAAAGAAGATGCACAATTAACTCAGACTGATACAGACATATCCTAATATACACACACATTTGCAGAATCACATGGGCATCAGAGCATTTACGCCACCAGAAAGGTGATGCATATTACCATCTTTCGCCACAAAATCAAGTAAACTTCTTCAGACTCAACACATGACACAGCAGACTAAAGTGTTTAATAAAATAATGATAGGCAATACAGATGAATGTAACTGTAGAATTGGTAAAATGACGGATACAAATTTGGTTCCTGCGTGTTCAACATAAAAACAGCTACTTCGGTCAACACCCACTCCATCTGAGGACAGACTCTACGGAGATGTCAACAAGCTTACGTTGACTGCTGCTTTCTGTGCACTCATTTATATAGACGTCTCAAGATGGATAAAGACGAAATAGAAGAACATGAAAGATGTCTTGCAGAGATGAGAACAAGAATCGTTGTGCACAATATCAACATACTCACGGATAATAGGTTGTCACGGGCAGTGAGAAAAAAGTGTGTTGGGGTGCCAATAAAACTCACATGTTGTGTTCATATGAAACATTTACAATAAGCAAACAAGCTGAGAAACAAGGAGAATAAGCAGAACGGCTGAGAAACATTCAATGGATTAGAAAATGTAATTTTTATTAAAATGCAACTCTACAGACGAACATAAAAATAATAGGACAATTCTACATCAAGCAAATGAAAACTCAAGCTGATTAGCAAACTAGACATAGACAGTAGCGAATGTTTCGGCACGGTATAAGGAGAAATAAACTTAGTGAAAGCTAGACAATTTGGAATGTTAGAACAATAAGTACAGATAGAAAATTGGATACCATCAAACCAAACAAGAAATGGGAAGAGAGAATATTAAAATATTAGGATTGTTTGAGACGAGATAGAATGGGACAGCGATTAAGACACGGGAGGATTTTAAGTTGATATTTTTTGAAGGAAAATAAAGGCAAAGAGGTATAGCAATTATCTTGGATCTGAAAACATCAAAATCTGTTATAGGATACTGGACAGTGTCAGATAGGGTTCTATTGGTAAAATTAATCGGCATACCTTTTAAATAAACGTCATTCAAATGTATGCCCCAACGAGAGAAAGCAGTTAAAATAGTGTAGAGCAATTGCATAATGACATGAAGAATGCTTTGAAGAAATTTAAATATTCAGAAATAAACATCATTATGGGTGAGCTTAATGCGAAAGTAGGACATCAAGGTGATGGATGCACAGTAGGTAAACATCGTTTGGGAAAGCGAAACGAGAGAGGATGCAGACGTTAAGAATGGACAAAAGAACATGAACTGATTGTCGGAACACCTGTTAGTTAGTTAGTTAGTCGCAGTTCCAACTTCACAGCAACGGGTCGTCCCCATTATGCTCCGTTCCTGTGCCAGTGAATATCACATAAAACGCTCCCCACTGCCCAATGTGAAAAGTGGAAAAGACAGGAGTCTTGACAAACAACAGCCCGCACAGATACACTGTGCATAATTCCGCCGCCAGAATGTCAACACAATAGTCCCCCACAAAACACCCAGTTCATTTCTGATGGAATCGGCAGTCATTTTCCCATCTGGATGTTTCCTAGATGTTCACCCACACAGTCCACGAAATACAGTTCATCGTCGATGGCAGTGGCAGTCAACCAGAAGCCCAGCAGCCACGCATTTCTGCATAAGGCAAAAACTGGTCAACTCTGGGACATAGCCATCTGCCATCGCTCCGAACATGCAGTCACGTTCCAAAAAAACCTCGGGCAGATTCAAAAGCATTTCACACGAAACTCACAGCTCACAGTGTCGCGCCACGCACTCACTCAGTAGCAGGGCGACGGAACCATCAAGCCTCCTTAGTCGCCTCTTACGACATGCGTGGTAGGCTGCAGTGTTGCTATTCTTTGCTTCCCTTAACACCTGGTTTAGTGTTAAACAACAACACAGAAGATTATGTACATAGAGAAGTCATGACTGCAGTATTAGAAACCAGATCGATTACATCCTGATTAACAGAAGGTTTCGAAATGAATTAGCAGTCGTAGAAACAGTTCCAAATGCAGACTGTTACAGTGATCACAGATTGATTATAGGCACAATGAAGATGAATTTAAAGAAAGTCAAGTATACTCCAGGAAACACTAAATATGATCTCTGTGCATTATTGAATGGCATGAAAATACAAGGCAATGTTAACATAGAAGAAAAGAAAAGATTTGACGTATTGTCTGATCTAGAGATCTTATTTCAAGATGTGGATCATCAATGGGAAATGTTGGAGAATTCAATCAATTTTGCTGCTGAAACAACTATCCCTAAATTAAAGAAAGTAGGTCGTAAGAAATGGTTGAACGAACGAACGAACGAACGAACGAACGAACAAACTTTATTTTCAAAGGGTTAAGAATTGGGCATTCTGCCCTTCTATCACTCTTTCATACATTATTTCATTCACACATCATTCAAGGCTAACAAAGAACAGCAACAATACAAAAGATATGCATTATAAAGGCATGGGCAAAATGCGAACATCAAAACTACACGACACAGTAATATTAGATAATGGTCTGACACTTGTTATTAGCCATGTGGAATATACTGGCCTACAAAAAGGGGACTGGCTGTTATACTAGGGTTTTGTTATTATTATTATTATCTCTATTATTAAGGGGGAAGGTAATCCGTATTGAGATAGTGTTCGAATAATTTGCGATTATATGAATAGGGATTGGTGATGTCTTTGATTTCTTGTGGAAGATTGTTCCACAGCTGTGCTGCAGAGTACGTTAAGCTTGTTTTGTATAAGTCAATCCTAGGCTTCGGAATGTGTAGTATATTTAAACGTTTACTGTGTCTAGCATTATATTTAAACAATGGCCAAAGGTAATTTGGGGCATTCCGATGCAGGATTTTGTGAATTAGTTTAGCTTTATTGAAAAGCAGGCGTTTGCGGAATGGTAGTAACTGAAGGCGTTTATACAGGCTAGGATTGTCAGATAAATGTTTGCTATAAATTAGACTCATGGCCCGTTTCTGGAGTGAGTAAAGTCGCTTGGTGTTTGAATTAGAACAACCGTCCCAGATTGTGGAGCAGTAGTCAAAGTGTGTCTGTATATGAGAAGTATAGAATAGTTTCCTTGTGTCCTCATCAAGGAAGTTTTTAATTTTGGCGAGTTGGTAGACTTTTTTCGCTGTTTGTTTAATGAGCGCTTGAACGTGGGAATTAAAGGTTAGGTTTCTATCAATGATTAGGCCTAATGTTTTGTGCTCAATTACACTTTCTACTGGCATGTTATCGATGTGAAGTTGAAGTGATGTGTGTGAGCTTAGAGTTTGAAGTCTTTGTCTGGTTGTTAATAACATTGCTTTTGTTTTAGTGATGTTAATTTGCATACGGTTTGAATAGCTCCACCTAACTACATTATTTAATTCTTGTTGTAAAGACGACTCCAGTAAAATACAGTTTTCAGCGTTTGTGTACGCTGTACAGTCATCTGCAAATAGATCGCAGGACGACGAAAGATGCAAAGGTAGATCGTTAATATATATGGCAAATAATAGAGGGCCAAGAATAGAGCCTTGCGGTACTCCAATATTGAAGGTAGTGGTTTGAGACAGAGATTTATTATGTGATACTACTTGCTTTCTGTTTGATAGAAAAGATGATATTAGAGTGACTACATTAGTGCCAATTTTCATTGTCTCAAGTTTTTAAATTAAAATAACATGGTCTATCGTATCAAATGCTTTCTTGAAATCAATAAATACAGTTCCACATAGACTGTTGTTGTTTATATTCTGGTGCCAATTTTCTATCATGTTTGTTAGGGCCGTATGGCAAGAATATTTTGGTCGAAATCCTGATTGGCTGTCAACAATAAGCTTGTTGCGAACTAAATACTGTAATGTTACTTTATGGATGTGTTTTTCTAGTGGCTTAGATAGTGATGATAGTAAGGAAATAGGTCTGTAATTGTTCGGGAGACCATTGTCCAATGAACCAGATTTAAGAAGAGGGTACACTTTAGCGATTTTGAGAGCTGATGGAAAGTGGCCTTTGGTGAGACACTGATTATATACATAGGTTAGTGATGTACAGATCACTGGCGCAGCACAACGGAGAATCCGGTTGCTGATTCCATCTAACCCAGATGAGGTTGTGTTTTTTAGGTTACTGAGGTAAGTGAATACTTCAGTGATTGTCATTAGCGGTATGTCGGAAAGAATATCGCGGGAGCATCTATTCTCGCAAAACGATGACAATAAAGATAAGTTGCAAGGAGAATTAGGTATTGAAGCCTTCAACTGGTCTATGTCAGTTTGAAAAAAATTACTGAATTGGTCGCATGTAATATGATTTGATGGTAAAGAATTTCGGAAGTTATACTTGTTTGTCAAGGTGTTAATTGCCTTCCATATATCCTTACTATTTGTTTTATCCATTACTAAGTTCTTAAAGTAATTTTTCTTTTCCTGTCGTATATTATATTGAACTTTGTTTCTAAGAGTACGGTATGCACTGAGATCCCGATTTTTATGTGCTTTATCTCTGTCTCTCATAATTTGAAGTATTTCCTGGGTGATCCAAGGTGGCTTGACGTGGTGTTTTACTCGAACTTCCTTGACTGGCACATGTCTATCAAAAACATCAATAAAGGTTTTCATCCAGAATTCTAGATTCAAGAAGACACAACAAAAATAATCCTGACAAATATGACGAGATTCGCAGGAAAGTCAGAAAATTATGTAAAGATGTAAAAGAAGATTGGCTTAAAGATAATTGCATAGAAATTGAAAAATAACACAACAGTAAAAATACCAAATTAATGCACAAAAGAATTCAGGAGCTTACTAATAGCAGAACACCCACATCAACTGGTTGCCTGAAAAGAAAAGATAGAAAAATCATAATAGAATAACATGAGATTTTACATGCAATGTCAGATTACATGAAAAACCTTTATGATGATACAAGAGAAGAACATTGTGATATTCGGAGTGTGAGAGACCATCAATTCTGAAGATTGAAGTTCAGAATGCTCTTAACCATATGAAATCTGGCAAGACCCCGGGTCCAGACAACATCTCAACATAAATGATTAGTGCCCTAGATGAATATGGAAAAGATCATGTCACCAGACTGCTGATCAAAATACATGATACTGGAGACATACCTCCTGAATTCTTTATTTCTACATTTATTGCAAGCCCGAAGATATATGGAGCCTTGTAATGTGATCAAATTCGGGCAATTAATGTAATAAGCCATATCACAAAGATTTTGCTAATTATTATGATGCAAAGAGTTATGAAGAAACTACACATCGAAATAGGAGAAAGAACAATGTTGGTTTGTTGAAGGCATACTTATAGTAAATGCTGTGTACATGTGCTGAGAACATTAATTGGATGTTCTATAGAAGTAGACACATACTTTGCTTCATTGACTAAATAAAGGGTTTCGATAAAGTAAAACATGTCAACATGATGGAGATGATTGCAGATCTGCAAATTAATGGGAAAGACCTTAGACTCATAACAATACACATTAGAAACAAGCTGCCATAAAGATTTATACTGAAGTAGGTCAAACTCAGCCTATTAAGAGAGCTGTGAGACAAGAATGTGTAATATCTCCAGATCTTTTTTCCCTGTACAGTGAATGTGTTTTTAGAAATGTTGACGATATGGCAGAAATTATCATTGGGGACATAACATCAATACAATTAAATATGCGGATGAAACAGTAATGATTGCAGACAATTAGCAAGATCTGCAACATTTAATAGATGCGATAGTTGCACACAGTGAACAAATTGATTTAGAATTACATTGTAAGAAGACACAGATTATGGTCGTCACTAAGAAGAAGAAAATATCACAATGTAATGTACAAGTAAATGGGTATATTCTTAAACAAGTGAATCGGTACAATTATCTCGGAACAGTCATAGCATCTGATGGGAGATGCCTTGAAGAGATTAGAACAAGAATCGCCATGGCGAAGGCAGCATTTTTCAAGATGAAAAACGTATTACATTATAAAATGATGTCATTTACAACGAGAAAACGAGTGTTGAGTTGCTACATAGAACCTGCACTTTTGTATGGGTGTGAAGCGTGGACAATGAACAGACAAGCTGAAAAACATCTGACAGCTGTGGAAATATGCTTTCTGAGGAAAATGCAAAGAATGGCATGGACAGATATAAAGAACAATGACCACGTCCTACAAGAAAAAAATGAAAACCGAAACTGATTCGAGAAATTAGACGTAGACAGTCACACTATTGTGGTCACGTTATGAGAAGAAATAAATTTGATAACTTGGTGACAATTGGCAAGATCGAGGGAAAGAGGACAAGGGGAGGGCAGAGAAGTAATACCTGGATGGCTTGCACACGTTGTATGCTTGAGACAAGAACACTAAGCTGATCCACAACTCTGGTGATCTAGTGAGATCGCAAAACATGACCGTCCACTCTTGCGAAACTATTTTTTTTTTTGGCCACTGATCTTCACCGCGTTTGATCTTTTACAATGTAAAGACGGTAGTTTGTCACTGCTTTCCTTTTTAGCACTGATCATATTGATTGCTGACCTTAGTTATTGTCTCTATAAAGGCATCCTCTGATTACCGATAAAAAAATGTCGCTTAAAAGTCGACAGGGTCGACTTCATTGCACCGGAATTTTATCCCATATGGCTCGGTCTCTTTCCGCAGCGCGGAAAGCGTCGCACACAGCACGAACTCCGTAGCTCCAGCGACGACCCACAGGAATCTCCGAAAAATTTCACTCGTGAAACGGAGGACGCGGTCCGGAATCGAACCCACAACCTTCGGAGCCCGAGTCAAACGGCTTGACCACTTTGCCACGATTACCGATATACATTTGACCGATTTGACCGATTAAATAAATGTTTTGCATATCCTTTACAGGACATCGCTGTCAACAACAGCATCTTTCAGCTGATTGTTGATTTCTTGGCAAGATTACGCTCAGTAGTTTGCCATTTATTTCTGAGCGGCCGGCTCACATACCCGTAAGTTACGGAAGCGGTTAGAACCGCTACTGTTTCTCGCCGTCGTCACGTTACTAACGAGAGTATACGGGATTACGGAGAAAGTCGCTAGCCCCTAGGCCAAAGAGGTCGCTTTGACCGATTACCGATATACATTTGACATCATTTTGTATTTTGCTATCGTGTTATTTGAACCCCAACGTAGTGCTACTACCAGTGGGTCCACTGGACTTATTTTTTGCATGAGGGCTAGCTTTTCAGATTGCCAGTATCCCTGGACATAAACACTTCTCCGATGTCAGAGGTACTTGTAATTTACGCCTCGTAAACCAACAACTGCCGGCTTCGTGGCTTAGAGGTTATGACTTTTCTCCGTAATCTCGTATACTCTCGTCAGGTAACTTGATGACGGTTCAAATCAGCAGTGGTTCGAATCGCATCGGTAACTTACGGGGTATGTGAGCCGGCCGCTCAGAAAGCAATGGCAAACTACTGAGCGTAATCTTGCCAAGAGATCAACATACAGCTGAAAGATGCTGGTGTTGACAGCTAAGTCCTGTAAAAAGGATATACTAAAAAAAAAAAAAAAAAACCAACAACTAGATGTATGTTGGTCTAAAAGCAATCTGCCACATAATCCAATGGTTTCCCTTTAGCCTGTTGGGGGAATCACGAGATACTTCACTTTGCCCAAGAGTGTCCAGTTGGCTAGCTCTGGAAAGGAGGTGCCTTACTTCTCCTTTTACACAGAATGCACCCTACTCTGACACTCCATACCAAAACAATATTTGCTTTAATACACTATGTATTGGTTTGTTGTCCAATTGCAACAGTGTGCAGGATCAATGATCTCTAAGGCCTACTTCTTTCGATTATATCTGCGCAGAGACATTCAACGTGCATGCGGGCTTAGCAGATTGTAGCTCGTATTCGAGAGTGCAATGTATCAGATCCACTACCTGAATGAGGAAGAACACACCAGTGAGGAAAATCTACAATATTTACTACCTGGTCAGCTTAAGTAAGAAACATGCTACTTATGTCCCCTTCTAACTTTTGATCAAGAAAAGTAATCAATAGATTCTTTAATCCAATGTTGTATATATTATTGGTGAAAACCATTGACGCATGCCTCAGTAGATTCGGATGCTCATGGAAAGGGTGGCTTCAAACTCCTTTACAAATATAACAGATGGTTCACCTGCCAAGCCAAGTGTACTAGTGAGCAATGAAGCACTCCACATCTTCTTCATATGTGCCACTTGTGCTCTGCTTCCCCCATGCATCCTCAGTGTCATCACCAATTGCTTGAACATCATCTCCTATGCAGTCATTGGATTTCAAGACATTGCAGCCACTTGCTTCTTCGCCCTCTCCGTGTCTGATCTAGGTTATATTGTTATTTTTATAACCATCACAGTCAGCTGCGTTATCAAAATCCATTTACCCGACCAGCCGATCAACATATTCGATCTAGTGTATATACTTTTCAGCGACTTAAGCATGTTTGATAATATATCCGTTGTCTTAAAAACATATATTGCCATACAGCAAGGTTGCTGTGTGGCATTTCCGTTTCATTTGAAGCAATTGTTTACGAGAAGAAGGACCAAGGCAATTATCGTGTGTGTGTGTGCATTCTGCGTGACGTGCTATCTTCCTTCATTATCTTTACAATCATTGAGAGCAGTCAACGATTCTTCAACAAATAAAACTGAAATAACATTACATTTAAAGAACGGGTTTGCTCGTGCTCATAATTTCGTGCTAATTTTCAACAGGACTATTTTAATTTGCATCTGCCAGGTTCTAATACTGATTTCCCTGATTGTTATTGTGTCTGGTTTATCTGCCAGCTCACGCTATAAACATCACGCGTTGGCTGGAGACTATAGGAAAATGGAACCACACAATGCCAAAATGTTTCAACCTCCGAGGCCAGTTATAACGCCACAAACCGTTTGCCGGAACTCAGGACAGCACACAGGACAACACGCAGAACAATACATGGGACAGCACGGAGAAGCAGAAAGAGGGCATAGACACCCCCAGTCTGTTGAACGAACATCGCCTTGGACAAGCAAGGAATTGCGGGTCCTCAAACAGGTCACATTGCTTTCAGGTATCTTCTCTGCATGTAATATTCCCGCTGTTGCGATTTCCATCGCCATTCGTGTTTTGCCCGATTTTCAGAACAATAATCTCAAATGGATAATATTTTTTTGTAGTCATTTCGCTGGCGTAATGAACTCCTCCACTAATTTCTTCATCTACTGCAACTTTAATTCCAAATTTATCGAGACTGTTAAAAAGTTAGTGGGGCGGAGGATAAGACAGTAGCAGATGTATACTTTATCGTGACACATGAATGGAGAGCAATGGCCTTGGGAGATTATGTGATCAATCACAGAGGCATGCCTGCTGGAGAAACAGAGACACGTCATTGTTGGAACATGTTAGGTAAATAAACAAATAAATTTGATGTTGAATGATTTTTATAGATCGTTAGCGGAATGAATGTTTATATACAAGAGAGAGAGAGAGAGAGAGAGAGAGAGAGAGAGAGAGAGAGAGAGAGAGAGAGAGAGAGAGAGAGAGAGGGAGGGAGGGAGAGAGAGAGTGAGAGAGAGAGAGAGAGAGAGAGAGAGAGAGAGAGAGAGAGAGAGAGAGAGAGAGAGAGAGAGAGAGAGATGAAATATAATTAAATATGTTTTCGTATTTGTTGTCTTTTATATACCACAATCATCATCATCATCGTGTGCCTTGCTGATAAAGCATGGCCGTTCATGTTTCACCAACTTACTCGATCACCTAAGTCGTGGATAAGCTCAGTGTTCTTGTATCGTCCATGCCACGTGGCCAAGCTACCCCAGTATTTACTTCTCTGCCTTCCCCTTGTTCTCTTCCCTCATCTTGCCAGTTGTCACCAGGTTTTCCAATTTATTTCTTATCATAACATGACCAACAAATTGTGACTGTCTACGGCTAATTTCTCTATTCAGTTTACGATTATCATTTGTTTCGTGTAGGACTTGGTCATTGATTTTTGTGTCTGTCCATGGTATTCTTTGCATTTTCCTCAGAAACCACATTTCCGCAGCCATCAGATGTTTTTAAGCCTGTTTGCACTTTGTCGACGATCTTCACATCCATAGAAAAGTACAGGTTCTATGTAACACCTCAACATTATTTTTCTCGTTGAAAACGACATCATTTTATTCGTCAGTATGGTTTCCTTCTTGCACAAGGCTACCTTCGCCAGGGCGATACTTGTTCTGATCTCTTCAAGGCATCTCCCATCAGATGTTTTGACTGTTCCGAGATAATTGTACCCATTCACTTATTTAACAATATTCCCATTTGCGTGTGTATAACATTGTGGTATGTCCTTCTTCCTAGTGACGACCATAATCTGTGTCTTTTTACAATTTAATTCTACTGTATCATCAAAATAAGTAATGTTACTTTAATGACGATTTTGTAGACCGAGAGCAAGCAGGAATGGAAGGTCAAACTGTCCTTAATTTTGCTGGACGAGAGAAATCAAGGAGGAATAGATGATCAATCGTTCCTCATTTTAAAGGCTGAGAGCATGGAGGAATAGGAGATAAATATTTCCCTAATTTTGTAAGCCGAGTGCAAAGAGAAATTGGTGATAAATATGTCCCTAATTTTGTAAGCCGAGTGAAAAGAGAAAAAGGTGATAAATATTTCCCTAATTTTGTAAGCCGATTGCAAAGAGGAATAAGTGGCTAATATTTCGTTTATTTTGGTTAGCGATTAGCCCAGGCGTCGATCTTCCGACCGTAATCTTGACATTACCAGTGTAATTAATTATCATCTTCGCTAGCTGATCATATGTCAGGGATAGTAGTTAACCAGATATTCAAGTAATGTCTAAATAATTAGTTAACATTGTCGCTAGCTGACCTTATGGCAGGTATAGTAGTTAACCAGATATATTCAAGTAATGTCTAAATAATTTGTGACCATTGTCGCAAGCTGACCTTATGTCAGGGACAGTAGTTAACCAGATATATTCAAGTAATGTCTAAATAATTAGTTACCATTGTCGCTAGCTGACCTTATATCAGGGACAGTATTTATCCAGATATATTCAAGTAATGTCTAAATAATTAGTTACCATCTTGGCTAGCTAACCTTATGTCAGGGACAGTAGTTAAAAAGATATATTCAAGTCATGTCTAAATAAACAATAAGCAGATATATTCAAGTTATGTCTAAATAAACAATAACCAGATATATTCAAGTCATGTCTAAATAAACAATAACCAGCTATATTCAAGTCATGTCTAAATAAACAATAACATAATGTTACAGCTTTCTCACATGCCTGTGCCAACTTTAGGCTCAATATCAACTTGGAGAAGACTGTAGTTATGTACCAGCCAGCTCCAGGGAATAATCACACTGTGCCGAATATCAAAGTGAATGGTCATAGACTAAGTGTTGTGGACAAATTCACCTATTTTGGCAGCACTGTGTCACAAGCTGCCATAATTGATGACAAGTGAATGCAAGAATCTCCAAGGCCAGTGTGGCCTTTGGCAGACTGTACAAGAATGTATGGGACAGAACTGGAATAAGCCTGCAAACAAAGCTGAAAGTCTACAAAGCAGTTGTATTATCCACACTGCTATATGCTTGTGAAACCTGGACTGTTTATTAGCGACATTAAACCATTTCCAAACAGTCTGCCTAAGGAAGCTACTGAAGATTAAATGGCAAGACAAGATCCCAAACACTGAAGTCCTAGAAAGAGCGTCCATGCCCAGTATCCACACTATACTGATGAAGAATCAGATTCGCTGGGCTGGTCACTTGACTCGCATGCCAGATCACAGGCTCCCTAAACGAATCTTTTACAGCGAACTGCGTTGTGGTAAACGCTCCCAAGGTGGCCAGAGAAAACGCTTTAAAGACACTATGAAAATCCCTCTGAAAGCTTTTGGAATTCATCATGACACCTGGGAGACTGCAGCCAGAGACCGAAATTCGTGGCGTGCATAATTACACAAGGGTGCAGTCATGTGTGAGGCAACCAGGACTGCAAGAGCTGTAAAGAAAAGGCAGGACAGAAAAACCACTGCAGGAAATCCTCCTCCAGAAACGTCAAGCATTCTTTGTCCACATTGTCAAAGAACATTTCGAGCCAAAATAGGCCTTATCAGCCATCTTAGAACCCAAGGCTCCATACCTTCAACCCCACTGGATGAAATGAATGGTCATCATCATTCTTGATGGACAAACAACAAATAAACAATAACCAGATATATTCAAGTAATGTCTAAATAAACAATAACCAGATATATTCAAGTCATCATTGGCAACTTGCCGTATTGACAGACGACAGTTTGTGCTTTAAAAAGGCATAATAACTTTTAACTATGGCGGTAGCGAATGTGACAGATAAGGCCAATTCGCGCTGTAAATGTCCGTTCACAGTGGGTGCATGTGAACACGTGGTGATTTCCACCACCATGCACCATCTTACGTCTCACACGCTCGGTGTGTGACTTATCTGCAATAATTTTCTCCTTTGTCTTTATTCCATTTCTGATGTTTGCCCTCCATGCAACACGTTCAGCGGCGACTTGCTCCCAATGTGCATTATCAATGCCTGTATCAATCATGTCCCGCTTACACACATCTTTGTATCGTAATAGAGGCCGACCCTGAGATCTCTTACCCGTCTGTAATTCACCAAACAAGATGTCCTTTGGTATTCTACCATCATCCATTCTCCTAAGATGTCCTATCCATCTAAGTCTACGAAGACTGAGCATGGAATAAACCGTCACACAACCTGATCTTTCCAATACTTCAGTATTTGTGATTTTGTCTTGCCACTTAATACCAAGAATTCTTCGCAGACACCGCATATGAAAGCTGTTTAAACGTTTCTCTTGGTGTGAGTAAGTTGTCCAGGTTTCACTACCATAAAGAAGAGTACTAAGGACACAGGCTTAATAGACAGGGACTTTTGTCTTGGCAGTAAGCTTTCTGTTCTCCCAGACTCTTTTTCTTAACCTGTTCATTGTTGTTGCTGCCTTACCAATCCGGATGTTGATTTCCTGATCTAGGGATAATTTGCTATTTACCACTGATCCTTGATATGTAAAATGGTCTACCATCTCTAGTTGGGTGTCGTCTATAAAGATTGATGGTACCCCATGTGCACCTTGTGACATAATCTGTGTCTTCTTTTTGCTAATTGTTAAACCAAATTCAGAACAATCATTGGATTCAGAACAAGCATTGGACGCCAATTGACAGGGACTTATAACCCGTAACAGTTGCCTCTTGCTTTGATTCCTAGATCAGTTAAGACCAGGGATGGAGTTATTGCCTCTCTATAGCACAAAGCCTGGGCTAAAATATAGAGATCATGTGTTGCCCATGCAGCATGATCCCTCTCTCGGCCTGCCTAGTTCACTCCAGAGGAAAGGTAACACCTCTACATCTGGAACAAGACAAGCTGCAGAAGCTGCCGAATCAGCAAAGCAATGCTCTAACTGTACGCCTGTCGGAGCTTCGATCCTAGACCAGCCGCCAACCAAGACTTAGGGCCTGGTCTGCCCTGCCATGACATTTTGTCTTTAGGTTGCATTTCCTCGCACCAGGATAAGGCTTGTACCCTCCGCATTGAACTCTTCCGCCCGAAGCCGTTGGCACAATGTGGGGTGTCGGGTTTGGTAAGCGCCGCCCAACGTTCGGCTCTAACAGAAAGCAGGTAGTACCGTCTACTGTTATACGGTAGCTCAGTCAGAAGCTGGATCTGTGCGTAGACAGTGGACTGAGTCGCTGCGGAAGTCTGTTGTACGTAAAGTCACCTTCATCTTCGTCCCGGGACATGCGGGAGTCGATGGAAATGAACGAGCTGATAAACTGGCTGGCTCTGCACCCTCTGCAGATGGCCAGCCCATGGATCGTGCCGATGTTATTAACGTCCTCAAAGATATGGCGAGAACAGAGGACTTTGACGTCAGTGAATCCACATCACTGTCCAGGATGAAAGACTTGGGAGTAAGAATCGGCACGGCCAGACGCGAGAGGTACATCGGGAAAACGAGGTGCCTCGTCAACCAACACAGAACTGGCACTATTAGCCACCGGACGCTGATGCATATGCTGGGGGAGGATCTGAGCACCTATGGACCTGTCCGGAGTGCAATGAAGATACCCCAACTGATAACTAATAACTGATAACTGATTCAAGTAATGTCTAAATAAACAATAACCAGATATATTCAAGTAATGTCTAAATAAACAATAACCAGATATATTCAAGTCATGTCTAAATAATTAATTAACATGATGTCTATATAAGCAACCGGCTCTGAGGCGATGAGATTACGAAGCAATTCGTTATTACGCATACCGTGTTCGAAACACAGCAGCAGGCGATTTGGCAGCACGTCTTGCGTTGATTTTCATACAATGGTGTGAGTGTCCGTCATTCAGAAAGCAAAGGCACCTACTGAACGTAAACTTGCCTAGAAATCATAAACAGCCAAAACAAATCCTGGCGTTGACTGCGACGTCCAGTTGCAGTATAAAGAATATGTAACTAACTAACTATATTAGCACTTAACTGTGGGAAAACATTGTTTTGAAAATACTGCAGTGTAACAGCCAAGTAGATGGGAAACCCCTAAACAGGTAAATCGAAACAATTATCTTCTAACATCAGATAGATTATACTAAAACGTAACAATTGTGTAGAAACTGCAAACAGAACCGTTAGGACACATCTAATACTCGGCATATAAACAGTGAAACCCTTTATTGACGGGGAAAAGATTCTCTGCGTGGAAACAACAGAGCCTGCCAGCGATAATAGAACACATTTCAGGCATTGAGAAAGAGAGCACACAGAATGGCTTAGAAGGAAGACAATCATAAACTACATAGAGGAACATTACCCAAGCAGCAAATGGACCCACCCATTTACAGACGGATAAATTTCCCCTCCCCCTACCACCCCCACCCCTAAAAAAAATTTAAAATAAATACAATAAAAAGGAGGAGACTGGATTCCTGAATCTAAATTTAAAAAAAAAAAAAGAAGAAAGATCGAAGAAGACAGTCAGTAACAACCGGAAAGTTCTAAATAACTTCAAAGCAGATATAAGGCCTTGAAAACTGGAGCAGATATGTTTTTGGCAGAAAAAAAAAGCATAAAGAATAATTCACATAGCTTTCTTTAAAAATGTGAAGTCAGTTGTTTCAATACTGACCAATTGAAACAGAGTAGAACTAGGGGATTTAGGAGCAGCACTACATGAATAATGCCAAAAATTCAAAAGGGTTGCAATGACATGAATTCCATCACATTGCGACATAGATTGAAATGAAAACACCGTCAGACAGGCAAAGGAAGTTGGAAAATTACCTCAACCTGATACAGATATAACCTATAATAAAGCCAAGTGATTTATAAAAAAATTAAACAAATAAAAACACATTTAGAATCAAGTGGAAATCATAGCATCCAGTCCAGCAGAAAGCTTATGCTTATGACCATCTCACCCGACAAGAACAAGTAAAAAAAAAAAAAAAAAAAGAAAGCGCAAGGCACAACAATCTGAACTGTTTAATAAAATAATGATAGGCAATAAAGATGAATGTAGCTGTAGAATCTGGTTAGAGCGGTAGGGGTACCCCCTATCAAAAGAGATGTAAGACGCCGCCTTTCCGCCGTTAGTCTAAGGGACACCCACGGGGAGGTGGAGTACCCGTTTATCCCTCTAATCAGGGTTGCGTGAAACCATGGAAGCAGTTGGTGGATGGAGTGTGAGAGCAGCCGACAGATTGTTGTTGGTTATGGTGTGCACTCTGCGGCGATAAACAGATGATCTCATCAGTAGAAAAAATGGCTATGGCCACCGACTAGTACAGTCACTACCCAAGAAAAAATGCAATGGCAAACAATCTTCTGCAACACTTGCCAAGAAACCATAACAACCACGAAAGAAAACATAACTAAAAAGGGATCTGGTAGCGAGACCCCCAGGCCAGGCAGATCAGATAACACTGGAGAAGATTGTGAAACGGGGGCCAGTACTAGTAATCGTGATGACGGAGTTTACCCGACTGTATTACCAAGGAAATCCCCTGTCTCAGACGAAAAAACATACTGAGAATAGGAACGTGGAATGTGAGAAGTCTGTATGAAGGAAAGCTTAAAGTAGTATGTGATGAGATTGACGAGGTTAAATATTCAAATTTTACGAATTAATGACCATCGCCGGAGAAGCAAGGCGCATTTTACAAATGAAAATGGATGCCCCTTCATATATTCTGGTAGAGACGTCGGAGGCCAGAGCGGAGTAGCATTTTGTATAGATAAAACACTTGCAAAAGGTTTAATGGGATATAACCCAGTTAGTGAAAGAATCCTCACTATCAGACTTAAAGGACGTGTAAAAAAAAAAAAAAAAACTCTCATACAGATATATGCACCTAATTCAATAGCAGAGGAGGGCGAAATTGAAGAATTTTACAGCACACTGCAAACCATATTAAATAAGAATGGTCACAATTATATAATAATAATGACGGGAGATGTTAAAGCTTAAGTATATACATGAAGAGCTGAAAATGAGAGACACGTTTTAGGAAAATTTGGATTGGGAAATAGAAATGATGCAGGTGACAAATTAGTTGAATTTTGCACTGAAAATTAGTTAACGATAGCCAACACACTTTTATAACATCACCCAAGAAGACTTCACATGGAAGTTCCCGGACAGTATTACCAAAAATCAGATAGATTATATTTTAATACAAAGAAGATGGAGATCAAGCATAATATCTGCAAAATCCCTACGAAGTGCAGACTCTGATACAGATCATCAGTCATTAGAAGCAGATCTGAAATTAAAACTCAAAAATCTTACCAGAGGACCAAGGCCACTTCGTTTTGATCCCACAAAAATACTGGATGCATACAACGTAGAAGTGAGGAATCGATTTGGGGTGTTATGTCCATACAAGTGGAAATTACACCTGATGAATTGGCAGTACAGACTAGAGATATCTTGATAACAGCAGCCAAAGATTTAATTCCGACCACGACTAAGCAACATTGGTCTTGGATTGCATCATGCACGTTAAAATTGGAGGATGTAGTTGGGAATTATGGTTTAGGTACAAGAAATGAAAGAGGGGGGAAGGTAATAGAATGGGCAAATATCAAGGAAATGATAATTGGAAGCACATGGTTTAAGCACCATAAAAGACGACTATACACATGGAAAAGCCTGATAAGAAAATACGCAACTAAATTGACTACATACTAATTAATAAACGATTTTAAAATGCTTGTAAAGACAATGCCTGGTGCTGACTGTAATAGTGATCATGTACCACTATGTGGACAAATAAAAGTAAGATTAAAGAGAGGGAAAAATGGTTAGGAACATGCGACTTAATAAAGAGGTTCTGAAAGTAGATAAAGAAATTCAAGAACAATACGGAGTGACTGTGAAAAATACGTAAAATGCAATAGGTAAAACACAGAGTATAAATGAACAATGGGAAATGTTAAGGGACTCCATTCATCAAACTAGCAAAGAAATATTACCGGAGAGAAGCCCAATAGCTAAGAAAAAAACTGATGAATGAAGAAATCTTAATGCTGATGGACAAAAGAAAACAGAGTAAATATGACAAACAAGAATACGCTAAGATAAATAAAGAAATAAAAGATAAATGTGGGAAGGCAAAAGAAAGTTGGTTAAACGAGCAGTGCAAAAAGAACTGCCTCAAGCATAGTCATTCTTACGAAGCCTTCAATATCCCGTTTGTATATTCTTGCTGCACCTCATCTACCTCTTTTTCTATGTATCAAGATTTCATTTACTGTTCTTTCCAAACCAATATGGCGTTTAATATGACCACACTATTTCAGTTTTCAAGAAATGATGGTGTTTAGAGACAATTGTTTTCGATGTTCACATCTGTAAAATGTCAGTACATATTTTTCATCTGGTTAAACTATATTCTATAAACGTGTCTGTAGCATGTAAGATATGTTTGTGCAGTTGCTATATTAAATGTTAAAGAGCATACTTTGTATTGTATTGTCATTCAACACCGATGTCACATCAATCGGGATAAGTCCATATATACCCTGACTCACTCGGAAGAAGTCGTAGAATATGGCCAGGTGGCTGCGCGCATTTCTGCTTTGTTCTCTAACACAGTCTTTACAGCTGGTGTCCAAATGGATGCAAAATTCCACCAGTCGTAGCCGCATGTAGTCATTGATCTATGTTTCTTTGTGCAACAGGTTAGTTGTATATCCTTTACAGGACGTAGCAGTCAACACCAGCATTTTTTGGCTGTTTGTGATTCCTGGGCAAGTTTACGTTCAGTAGTTTGCCGCAGCATTCTGAACGACCGGCACCCATACCATTTTATAAACAACCAACGTAAGGTCTTTTGTTGCCAAATCGCCCGCAGTTGTGTTTCGAACGCGGGTATGTGGGATTATGAACTTCGTCCGTAACCTCTTTTCCACGGAGCAGTAATAGGCGACCATTCATAGAATCATAAGGTATCCCTGTCTCGACCTCAGTGAATCCCCTGGATGTGCTCCAGTAGCCAGCTAATAGGTCCATTCTTGTCCACGGACGGCATCAATGCCCGAAAATTAGAGGCACCTCGGTTGTAATTATAGAGATGACCCTGTTCTTGCAAACTATTCATGCCAGAAACATCCAGAGATTGGCCGAGGGTCAGTTATATGATGAGAAGACTGTAAGAAAGCCATCTCGTAGCCTCAGTGACCATCACTTGCTGTGAAGACCTATTCCGATCCCTCCCCTCGCTGCAGTTATTCGTCAATTTAAATTAGCTGCATGTCATTTAGAGATGTGTGGTTTTCTAGGCAATTATACATTCAGTACTTTGCAATTGTTTTATGTAAATCCGACGCTCGTTCCCTTGTGAAAATCAATAATGAGCGATCGGTTGCCCAGTCGCCTTCGTTTGACTTCGAACATAGTTTGTCGAGTTGTGAAATCAGGTGACTAACCCAATGTAATAAGACACCAGATTCCTGGGTACAATGGGTAAATCATCAGTGATATCAGAATGTTTTATGTTGGGCTAGGATCTGTGCAATGAAATCAATCATCTCGCCGTTAACCCTACAGCCATGTTATAATAGTTTACTTCAGCGAAACAACGAAGGGATGAAGAACAAACGCTGGACCTGGAGAGAGCGTATATCATGAAAACTGAATGGTATAACTGTTAGGCATCCGCAGGGAAACAAAATAGAGTAAGACAAACAAAGACAAGGAAAGAGAAGTATAAGCAGGAAGGAATAATATGGGAAGGATTAGTACGGAGCTTCATGGAAGAGCTAAGAATAAAATGGCTTGGAGTGATTTGGTGGAGGGCCAATGTCACTACTCTCGGTCCCAAAGCAGTTTCCTGCTATCTTTCTCACCCTGTAGCAGTCGACAAGCCCAGTCGTCAAACCCGCGTCCTGTGTTGCTCATGACATCAGAGCAGTTTGCTGCCAACGTGCCTAACGCGACATCACCTATTCCCCCATGGACGGTAAAGGTTCAACGGAGAAGGGAAGACTTCAGAGAAAACTGTTTCAAAGCAGATAAACAATTTAAGTGATTCCACTCATATAAAAAAGCCGAAGCATAGTCACCAATATATTTGAACGGTTGCCTCAAACCAATGAATATAAATCTACAATGTAATAATAACCATTTCAATTGGTTGCTGAGGGCGTATCGATCCAGAGTCTCTTTACACTCACTTGTCCTGTGATCTTGTTTGATTTACCGTGCCCCGCCCAACTACACAAACATATCGTACCTGGACGAGTGCTCAGAGAATCTAAAACATAATAACCAAAGTCGAATTCAACAAATCAACTGTGGTTGGTAAGTATTTGCAAATCAAATAGGTGGGATCTTTTGGTGTCATCACTGAGCCGCACATCTTGTTGACCCAATTTAGACTGGAACTAGAAAATTCCATTAACAGTACTGATTAAATATACTGTTACAAGAAGTAATTTTGCAGTAAAAATTATCAACCACAATATTTACACAGAGAATTAATAACAATTACTAAAAACCCGCACAATATTAACATAAAAGATGACATAATTATGTGGAATTACTAAAACAAATTGCTAGCTTTCTAGGTCGTTATATTTTCAAGTAGTTAAATTAGGTATCCAAAAAAAAAAAAATCAATATGTGTAATTAAAAAGAGTGTATTTGTAAATAGCAGCTACTATCATTTCTTGATCACACTAATGTTGAACCCGAATAAACATCACAAGATTCTAAGTCATACAGAAGTAATTATTCTATGTTATCGCTGACATGAAAGTGTGTTTGTCTGCTTATAACTTAATGGCAATGTTACTAGATCGATACTAAAGACAAACCAATAAACTAGATGTGGGCGGTCTGGTGTTGAATGTCTCTATACTCTATACATGCTTCGCATCTGTTGGATGTGAACGACCTGTTATTCAATGTTTCTATACTCTATACATACTTTGCCTCTGTTGGATGTGAACGACCTATTGTAGAATAGCTCTACTCATAACAATAACATCTCAACAGTTTTCTTGTACACTTTGCCGTGTTCCTAATCTACATTCCAATGTTAACTTCACAATGTATTTATACCCTTGACATTGGGTTGGAGATTGTTCACAATACAATCTCTAAATCTGGTGCGGCAAACATGAGCAGCCTAGACCGGATCCCAGCCGCTCTCTCAGTGATGTTTTGAAGTAGGCGAAGTTGATAGTGAACTGCGCTGGTAATAACATAAGCACGGTCGGTCGAATATCAAGAAAACAGTAACAATGGTAATATCAAAGAAAATGGTGACACCAAAATGTGACATAGAAATAGAAGGGAAAATCCTTAACCAAGTTGATAATTTTAGATACCTAGGGGCATTTATAACATCAGATGGAAGATGTACAACAGAGATTAGGAGCAGAATAGGGCAGGCAAAGGCCGCATTTCATAAAATGAAGAGTATCTTATGCAATAAGTCACTGTCACTGAATGTAAGAAAGAGAGTGCTGAAATGCTATGTAGAACCAGTTTTGCTGTATGGCAGTGAATCTTGGAATGTAAATGAACAAATTAAGAAGAAATTAGAAGCAACAGAGATGTGGTTCCTGAGACGAATGTTGCGAATTCCTTGGACTGCCAGAGTAACTAACGACGACTGCCTGAAACAGGCTAATGAAACTACAACATTATATACAACAATAAGACAGAGACAAACAGCTTTCCTCGGTCATGTGATGAGAAGAGAGGCATTGGAGAACATCGTAACAACTGGAAAGATCGAGGGGAAGAGAGGCAGAGGTAGACCAAGAGAAGTGATGCTGGATGGATTGAGACGGTGGCATGGAGGAATATCAGCAGCAGAGTTGATCCAGAAAACCAAAGACCGAGATCTATGGAGAGCCATGAACGCCTACGCCAGCCGGCACGGCACTTGATGATGATGATGATGACGGTCGGTTGTGAGCTTAATTTCTAGGCTCGTCGACTACGAAAGTAAGGGAAAGATTGGCCACCTACTCCTCCGTGTATTCAGGCCCACAACATGTGATCACGCTATCATATCACAGAACCATAACACAAAACGGCTTTGCGAAAAAAAGACAACACCAAAATCCATTCTAAAGTGCGAGCAGCAGTAGAACACCAGCCAGAAGGCTTACCTGCAGCTCCGTATTCAAAGCTAATCGAGTCTGCTTACCACACGAGAACACAGAATTTAAACAACATAAAAGGAAATAACATACGAGGGTAAGTTAATAAGTAAGTCACAAGTGGTTGTAGAAAAATAACTAAAGATGATAACAACTTGAAACCAGTTTATTTTTGTACATACATTGTCCCTTTATTTCTCAACATAATTTCCACCAACATTGATGCATTTATCCCATCGTTTTATTATCAGTCCTCCAAAACCGCTGCATAGAACTGCGTGCTTTGTTTTCATTGACCTACCATGCGACAGAACTGTGTGACTTACTTATTGACTCACTCGTCGTAACGTTTTCTATCCAGCTATGCACCGCTTTACGAGACAAACATTTGTCAGCATAAACAGGAAACCTACCTTGGCGGGAGACATTTCGCGAATGACGCCGACTTTGAATGTGAAGTGAAAACGTGGTTTAGAAAACAGAGCACGCAGTTCTATGCAGCCGGTTTGGAAGAACTGATAAAACAATGGGATAGGTGCATTAATGTTGGTGGAAATTATGTTGAGAAATAGAGGGACAGTGTATCTATAAAAATAAACTGGTTTCAAGTTGTCATCATATTTAGTTATTTTCTACAGCCAGTTGTGACTTACTTATTAACTTACCCTCTCAAAAACCCGTACCTCGATTATAACCAGCGTCGCATAACGCAGGTTGAATGAGGTTGAAGTTTTATTTTTTTTTTTTTTCCCTCAAACGAACGAACGTAAGAATTTACCTCGGCTCCCTACAATGGTGAATAGGAATTTTCCCGAAAAGTAAAGATGGCTTTATGATAGTGATCACATGACCCATTAAGTACCGATTGGTCTACAAAATTATGGGCAAGTACCGGCACTGTGGCGAAGGACGCATAAATCCCGCATAGTGCGTTCGAAACACAGATGCGCGCGATTTGGAAGCAGATCGCCTTGAGCTGGTATGAGTGCCGGTCGTTCAGATAGCAATGGCATACTAATGAATGTAAACTTGCCTGGGAATCACAAACAACCAAAAGATGCTGGAGTTAACTGCTACGCCCTGTGAGGGATATGCAAGTAACTTTAATTATCCATATTTCAAATCTGCCCCAAGAATGGGAAATAAATCCTTCACTTGCATGCGTGCTTACGCACTTACTTGCTTATTTATCTACTGACTTACTTACTTATTCACCTACTGACTGAATTACTTATTTAAGTACTGTCTTATTTACTTATATACCTACTGTCTTAGTTACTTATTTACCTACTTACTTACATCAAAATTTTGTTTCTAACTTTTTGCTGGTCTGCCTCTGTCTTTTCTTCCAGGTACCAAGCTTTCCCTGACTGTTCTATTCAAACCAATATAATGTTTAATGTCACCATTTTTGGACACGTTATAAAAAGAAATAAATTGTAGAACTTGGTGACAACGGGCAGGAATGAGGGGAAAGGAACATGGGGAAGACAAAGAAGTAAATGCCTGGATGGCTTGACCACGTGGTATGGTCGTGACAAGAACATTGAGCTGATCCACGACTCTGGTGATCGTGTGAGATGGCGATGCATGACCGCCCCTGCTTATCGGCATGGCACATGATACTGATAGTGTTTAGGATGGCCAGAGTAGTTCAGTTTTCGAGAAATTATGATGTTTAGACTCAGTTGTCTTCGATGTTCCATCCATCCATCCATCATGTTCATATCTGTAAAATGTCAGTGAATTATTTTCTTCTTGCTCGACGATATTCTAGACACTTTCCTGTAGCATGCAGATATGTTTGTGGAACTTCTACATTAAAAATTGCTTTGTATTGTGTTGTCACTCAACATTGACGTCATATCAATCGACACATGCCCATATGTGCCCTGACTCCCTCAGAAGAAATCGCACATTGACTATTATGTCTGTCATTATTTTCGTATCCCACTTTTTCAGTCGTTCACCGATTGCTATAAATTCACAGAATCCATCTCATCGTTATGTGCTATGCCGTTAAGCTTGGGCGGTCTTATTTCGCCGCCTTAGACGATCACCAGAGTCGTTGATCAGCTCCGTGTTCTTTTCCCGACCAAGCATTATGGTCAAGCCATCCAATATTGACTTCTCTGCCTTACTCTTGTCCTTTTACCTTCAATTTTGCCAGTTGTCACCAGGTTATCTAATGTATGTTTTTGTTTATAACGTGCACCAAAACATTGACTGTCTGCGTCTAATTCCTCTAATCAATTTGCGGTTTTCATTTGCCTCTTGTAGGACTTGCTCTGGAGTCGCCTCCTTGGCGAAGGTTACGGACACAGTTCGTAATCTCGCATACTGCGTTCGAAACACAGCTGCGTTGGTTTTTTTTATGAAATGATACGCGTGCCAGTTTTTTTTTTCAGAAAGCAATGCCACACTACTAAATGTAAACTTGCCCAGGAATCACGAACAGCCAAAAAATAATGGGGTTGATTGCTACGTTCGTAACTGATATACAGCTAACTTTTTTTAGGACTTGCTGATTTATTTTTCTGTCTGCCCATTTTATTCCTTAAATTTTCGTCAGAAACCACATTCCCATTGCCATTAGATGTTATTCTGCTTGTCAGTTTAACATCCATACAAATGTATAGGTTATATGTGGTACTTTAACACTCTGTTTCTCGTTGAAATTTACATCATTTTATTAGTCAGTGTGTTTTCCATTTTGTAAATGGCTACCTTTGCTATAGTGATTCTTGGTCTAATATCGCCAAGTCACCTCCCATCAGCTGTTATGACTTTCTGATTTATTTATACCGATTCACTTGATTAAGAATATTCCCATTTATCCATATATTTCATTGTGGTAGTTCTTTCTTCTTCGGGACGACCGTAATCTCAGTATTCTTACAACTTAATGTTAATCCTAGTTGTTCACTGTGTGCAATAACCGTATCTATTAAATGTTGTATATTCTTTCATTGTGTGCAATCAATATTGTATAATCCGCATATCTAATATTATTGATGTTACGTCCCCCACAAATATGAAGAGATTCACAGGAAAATTAGTAAGCTTGGCAAAGAGGCAAAAGAAACATGGCTTGAGGAAAATTGCAAGGAAATTGAAAACCAACACAACACTCTGAATTTCAAATTAATGCACACAATAATTAATGACATCACTAACAAAAGAACACACACATCAACAGGTTGCCTAAAAACTAAAGAGGGCAAAATTATAATAGATAAAGATCAGATTTTACATACAAGGTCAAATTATGTGAAAGACCCTATGATGATACAAGAGAAGAACAATATGATCCTCGGAATAATAATGAAGGACCATCAAATTTGAAGATGGAAGTTCAGAATGCTCTTAACAATATGAAAACTGGCAAGATTGGTACAGATTACATCACAATAGAAATGCTCAATGCATTAGAAGAATATGGAATCGACCAAGTCACCAGACTGCTGAACGCAATATATGATACTGGAGATATACCTCCTGAATTATGCAATTCTATATTTCTTGCAACCCCAAGGAAATCAGGAGTCTTGGAATGTGATCACCATCGAACAGTCAGTATAATGATCCACATCACGATGATCTTGCTGAGAATTATCATGCAAAGAGTTAGGTAGCAAATACAACATGAAATAGGAAAAGAACAATGTTTGATTGTTGAAGGCAAGGGTTCAGTAAATGCTGCGTATATACTGAGAACAATAATGTAACGTCCTATAGAAGTAAACAAAGATCTATATCTTTGCTTTATTGACTACACACAGGCTTTCGATAAATTGAGACGTGTCGACATGATAAGGATGCTTGAAGATCTACAAATTGATGGAAAAGACCTTAGACTTGTAAACAAAGAAAAACATATACTGGAAACAAGCTGCCATCAGAATTGATAACGATGTAGGTCAGAATCAGCCTATGAAAAGAGTTGTGAGGCAGGGATAGTGTAATGTCTCCAGATATTTATTCCCTGTACAGTGAAAGTATTGTCAGAAATATAGAAAATATGGAAGGAACCAACATTGGGGGAAAATGCATCAATAACATTAGATATTCAGATGATACAGTCTTTATTGTAGACAATGAACAGGACCTGCAACATTTAGTAGATGCGGTTGTTGCACACAGTGAGCAACTAGGGTTAGAATTGAATAGTAGGAAGACACAGATTATTTTCGTCATTGGGAAGAAGGAAATACCACAATGTGGTATACGAGTAAATGGGCATATTCTTAATTAAGCAAGTTAATCGGTACAGTTATCTCGGAACAGTTATAACATCTGATGGGAGATGCCTTAAAGAGATCGGAACAATAATTGCAATTGCTAAGGGAGTTTTTAGTAAAATGAAAAACATACTGACAATAAAATGATAGCACCTGAAACGAGAAAAAAAGAGTGTTGAGGTGCTACATAGAACCTGTACTCTTGTATGGATGTGAAGAGCGGACAATGAGTAGTCAAGCTGAAAAACATCTGATGGCTATGGGAATGTGGTTTCTGAGGAATATGCAAAAAATACCATGGACAGACAGAAAAGCCAACGAACTTCAAGAAACAAATGATCGTAAACTGATTATTTCAGATTGTATATTCTTCCTAACTTTTTGCATAATGATTAGTAGCAAAATCTTCGTGATGTGGGTCAGTATGCTAATTGTTCGATGTTGATCACATTCCGAGGTTCCTAATTTATTTGGGATTACTATAAATGTAGATATAAATAATTCAGCAGGCATATCTCCGGTATCATATATTGTGTTCAGCAGAATGGTGACTTGGTCTATTCCATATTCTTCTAAAGCATTGATAATTTCTGTTGGGATTTTGTATGGACATACGGTCGTGCCAGTTTTCAGATGGTTAAGGGCATTCTGAACCTCCATCTTCAGAACTGATGGTCCTTCATTATTATTCAGAATATCACACTGGTCTTCTCTTATGTCAAGTTTTTTTTAGCTCGCCAGCTTTGAACGTAAGCGTAGTCTATACACACTACTTCTAATAGTGGAGACTGAATTTTGCGTGTGGATTTGTTTTCCCTATTAGCAGTGTCCCTAGCCAGCATGCGAAACCACTCCGACTTCAGAGGTACTTGTAATGTACGTCCCCAAGTCAAGGACGACAGGTCAATATTTTAGTCCAACTGGCCGATGTAGGAGTTGAACCCCTAATCTCGGCATCATCACTCTGGATGTTTAAGGACACGCGTTCTTATCCATTCGGCCATGTTGACACTGTATGACATTATGGAGGTCTTTCACGTAATCTAACCATGCATTCTTTATATTATGAATTTGCCATCTTTGATTTTTAGACAACCAGTTGATGTGAGTGTTATTTTCTTAGTGATGTCATTAATTCTGTTGTGCATTAAATTTTTTATCCCTGGTGTTGTGTTGGTTTTCAATTTCACTGCAATTTTCATCAAGCCATACTTATTTTGCCTCATTGCATAATTTCCTAATGTTCATGTGAATCTCTTCATATTTTTCACTGTTATTTTTGTTATTTGTTCTTATTTCCATTATTTTTAAGATTTCTTCTTAATACATGTTCTTTTTTAACGTCCAATCATCTTTGTTTCTGGAATAGTTCTTTCTGCAACCTGGCTGACTGATTTCTTCAGTATTTCCTATTGGTCACTAACATCTTGAAATAGAAAGCCAATGCATCAGATCTGTTCTTTACCTCTAAGCTGCATTTTTCTTTTTATCTCATTAATCATCAGTGTACATAGATCATATCGTGTTCTTCTTGGTGTATATTTTACCTTCTTTAATTTGTTGTGTGTATTGTTTATGACTAATCTGTGGTAGTTTTCCACAGAATACCAGCTTGGATATACATCAAATAATCACCACAATAGACACATTTAGACAGTACCAAACTATAGTGATAAAGGCAGTTTAAAACTCTGTATGAGTAAATACCAACTTGCACATCGTAATTAGCTTGTACTATATAGTCTTTTCTCCCACCTAGTTGCCTACATTTACAACGATACTCAGTGAAAACATCAGAATAACAATTATGCTGTCCTCGTCACCAAACATCCATCATCTTTTCTCCGTAGTCCATTACATCAAGGTAAGATACAGACATGCTTAGAATTACTCAGCTTATGAACAATCACATATATTATTCACAATCGAATTGCAGACACACTGTCAACACACACAGGATGAATAAGATAACATTTGTGTGGAACTTTTTCCTTTGATAATGAGAGACATTATTTACACAATCTTATAGATTATGTAATATATTTTCAGACACAAAACATATTACAATAAACAAGAGCAATTAACACACGCTCTATCCAGGACATGGAATATCAGGCTTGGGATGCTAGTTTTATTTTTCTATTTTGTATCTGGAGTCTCCTCCCCGTGGAAGTGCTTGGCCTCATCACCAACAGCCTAAATGTTGCAGTGTACTCAATGATTGGACTTCAGGACAGTGTCTCCATTTGCTTCTTTGCCCTCTCCGTCAGTGACTTGTGTTTTATCACTATACGAACAAGCTACAACATTTACAATGTTATCACTCTAAGTGAGCCCGCATTACTTTACTATGGCAATATTACGATAAAAATATTCACTGTCTATGGAGACATGCTCTTTGATATTTCTGCGTATATTAAGACGTTTATAGCGGTACAGCGGGGCTGTTGTGTGGCTTTTCCATTTCACGTGAACAGAGTGTTCACAAACTGGACAGCCGCGGCAGTGATGCTGTGCCTCTGTTTGCTGAATCTAGCATGCTATGTCAATGATGAATTTATGAAAGTGATGTATATTTTTGAAAACGACTTCGACAACCAAACTTATTATTATGAATCCTACAGCACAGGAGCGCTGGTTTCGCAAACTGTTCGTAGAACTTTTAACAAGACGGTTCTAATTTGCACTGGTGAAATTGTCATTCTGTTATCATTAATTGCTATTGTCAGTGGTATGACATCAACTCCAAATTGGCACCAGTCGTCGGTTAGAAAAATTAACAAACAGTTAATGTCAAAACCATCCACCAAGATTTGGTATTTGTTTGCAAATAAAGAGACAGGAGTTTCAAAAAAAGTTTGCAACTGTCACCCCAACGGAAAGATACTGCAAACACAGGCGAGACTAAAGAACAACCGAGAACTGAGAGTTATAAAACAGGTTGTTCTAATTTCTTCTTTACATCTGATCTGCTATACGCCGGGAGCAGCCATTGCAATTACATTTGAAACAGTGAACTCCTTCCCATTAAAATTATATTATTTCTATGTGATTCTAGATCTGATTTTATAGTTTATCGGCCCATTGAATGCGGCCATTAATTTCTTCATCTACTACACATACAACAGCAAGTTCAAGCGGACATTGTCGATAATGTGCAAGCGAATACACGCAGGTGGCAACTGCAACTTTGAAAGATACAATAATACACATGTTGTGAACAGTAGATGAGAATGAAGCTTGCACGTACTTAACACGCATACAGTTACGTATTGCTATGCGGGGAACATAAATATAAATTATTCTTACAACATAATGTTCTATTGCAAGTGTGCATAAATATAGATGACTCTCTTTGAGCGGTATAACATATTCAACACACTTAAATATGCGAGGAGAATAAAATGTAAACATCAAATTAACAAATAACCAAATAAATTACATTCGCAAAAACTAAAGACAGCTGTAGACATTTAAGGAGGTTTGAGCATATGGTGCAATATACATACTTGTATAGACCAATCGGCAATCAGTGCATACTGTGGTCAGTATCACATCGGTGGCTTTTACCTCCCAACACATACATTTATTTGAATAACGAAGACACAAACAATAGATTGCACGATTTATTGCCTGGCATATTTAGCTGCATCTCGTCAGGTACATACTGCAGAAATCACACAACTTACGTGAATTAATTAGATAAATCCTTCAAACTGAAATATACACATGTTCGCACAGTAATGTCGATAGTCTACCACGGTAATTTTAAACTGACTAACATGTCTTTCTGCTTGCACAAGGACGGCTTACGAAGGTTGATTAGTATAGCTTCAGCAAACTTTAACAATCGACTACTTTGTGTGTTGAACAACACACGGAAGGCACTGTCTCTTTCAGCCACGTGACCACTCTCGAGCACATGTCTCCCGACCGATGAAGCCGGACTGTTCCGGTGTGTCGGCCTGCCTAGGCTCCCATCTTCTGTGTGTAGTATCTTGTCCAACCAATTCGGAATATGTTCCGAAATCCTGCAATGTAACTGTCGCTCAGTTCTGCCTATGTAGATCAGATGACATACATTTATACTTATTTTATATTGGGCTGATCTGGGAGATCAGGTCAATTTAAAAACTTTTAATCCTCCTGGATGTGGATAAATTCAGGCTTAGACATACAACATTTAAAAGATTTTCCATGTGGTCTCTATGGGCAAACAATCGCATTGCGCGCTGTGTAATATTTACTTCAGATGATCGTATGATATATTTGCTAATATAATTATTCAATGATATTAAAATTAATTGCTGAAGTACCCTCACATAATTAGTCAGATATTATTTGCATGCTGATTCATCAGCATCGTGTGCCATACCGACGCGCAAGGAAGGTCAAAGTTGGCCTCCTCAAACGTTCATCCGTCTTCAATCACTATGTGATCTTGTTCCGATATAGCCATGTCTTTTCCTTGCATTTTTCGGATAAAATGTTCTAGTTGTCAGTAAGTTGCCATGCTTACTTCTCCTCTTAATGAAACCAAACATCAACCCTGTCTACTTTTGCAATCCAATCCAATTTTTGGTACGAGTACCCTTTTTCAACCTTCGATTTTTCGACTTGGCTATGTAGGCATGTTTATGGTGTAGCTTGTAGTTTGTCTTTCGTATTTTGGGCTTCCCAGATTCTGATGGGTTGATTGCGTTCGTTACTTTCTTGATGAGGTTTTTCATGTCTGGTCAGAGACGCGCACTTGTTGAGGCTTGGAGTTGTTGCGTGCCCACCCCGTCATATGGTGCTGTTTCCTTCAGGGAGCTTTACCAGTTGTCGTCTCTCCTGGTGTTCCTCCTATTACCCCGTCGTGAGTTGCCTTCGAATCTTCTCGGTGTTCGCCAGTCGGATCATGTTGATGGTGAGGGATATCGTCCTTCCTCTGTTGCTTCTTCTTCTGTCTGTGTTCTTGCATCTTCTGGTTTGAGTAAGGCTGCCTGGGTGCTCATGTATGTTACTATCTCTTGTAGAGTATCTTGTATTTTTGATAGCTGTTCTGTATTCTCAGTCTTTATATCAGCCGTCCGAGCGACATCCTGCTCAATCTTCTACTGGACTTGCTTCAGTTCATCCAGTGATTCCATTTGTACTCTTTCTTCTTGTATGTGCTTGAGAGTTTCTTCTGTCGTTTCTCTTTCATTTTGAATTTTTCATAGAGTTTCTTATATCTCCGTCTTGATTGCAGCCATTCGAGCGACATCCTGCTCTATCTTCTGCTGAACTTGCTTCAGTTCGTCCAGGATGCGCTGAACGGCCGTTATCTGTGTTTCTTGCGCTTTGTCTTTTTCTTCCTCCGTGTTTATGAACTGTGTTCTCAGGTACTTCAGTTGGCCTCCCAGTTGTGCTTGGTCCCTGTTGGTGAGTCGATTGGTGGCCTCGTACTGCCTCCTAGCTTCTTTATAGGGCAGGTTAGTCTTGATGGCGATCTTCATAGGCTTCCTTGCTGTCTTGGTGGCAGGGGCAGCCGAGGTACCTGGCGCCGTGGTTGCCGAGGCAGTTGGCGCACTTTCTGTTATTGTTAGGCCTCCTGAAGTCCTTGTCGATCTGTGCATGCTGGCGCTGACTGTATGGATGAGGTCCAGAGCAGTATCTGCAAACCTCAACCTCACTCTTGCAGGTGGCACGGGTGTGCCAACACTTCTGGCACTTAGAGCACTGCAGCACTCTCTGTATGTAGTGCTCTGGAACTTGGTCTCTCTTGTCCCATCTGATGTATTCAGGGATCGCTCGGTCCTTCGATGTTACTATGACGACTGTGAAGGGGATGTTGTTCTTTCCGATCATCCTCTCGGAGCACTGGTGATCTTGAGTTTCTTGTTCTCCCTTGTCAGCATCTCCCTGATCTGGTCGTTGGTGAGATGGGTCTTGACTCGTTTAATGACCCATCGTTTCATTACGCTGAGTCGGGTTGCTTGTATTGTGATGCCGTGGTGAAGCTGCTTGATGTCGGCCTTCTCTCCTTGAGCGATGTTCTGCATAAGTGCTGTGATCTTTGGGTGTTTGTTGATGGAGACCACTACTCCATCAGGTGTCTTGCGTAGCTGTTAGATGCTGTTTCTTCCCAGCTCGTTTTCCAGCAGCTTGATTATCTTGTCTGTTGGTAGCGACGACAGTTTGGCTTCTCTCACGCTTATCTATTTTAGCAGCATTTTGCCGGTAAAGTCCTCAGTTGTTGTAGTGTCCTCCGATGTTGAGATCTATGATAAACTGGGCTGCTTCGTCTTTGTGCTGTTGAAAACTTCACGGCTGCTGCTGGCTTCAGTTGAAGTTGTAGCTTCATTTAATGTTTCTCCAGGTTCTGGCGGTGTGCTGCGGCTGGCAGACACGTTGTCTTCTTGCATCATCTTGATAGTCTTGGCGGCTTCTAGGCTGCTCATTTTGAACGTTGGGAGTCTAGTGGAGTTTTTCTTGTCACGTGCCAATTTCTAAAACGCAGCCGGCTTCCGATAAGGCGACTTGCTCTCGATAGCGCGCCGAGGCGACTGTGTGTGATCAGCTGACAAAACAATTCATTTATAGTTTTCAATGCTCTGAGTGGAGGGTGTGGGCGATACTAAAAGTGTGGGGAGAAAAATTCTATACAATTGCCGCTGGAATAATTAATCAGAATGTGATCGCTTCCATAGCTTCAGACGACAAGGGGTAGCAAGTGTGGTAATGTCCCAAGAGCAGTGATGTTGATTCTTAAGTTAAATATTACATAGCGCACGATGCGAATTGTTTCTCCATGGATACCGCAGGGCACACATATTTTAAATATTGCATGCAGGAGCCCCAATCTGTCATCATCAATATGTGCCATGCCGATTAAGCGTGGTCGGTCATGTTTCGTCATCTCACTCGAATTAGCAAATACTATTATATGTTTCGTTGCAAACTATCAAAGGGCTGCAGAAACTGATTTCGTCATATGATAAGTGTAGCTATGATACACTGCAACTATGATACACTGTATCTACAATGCTCGGCAGCTAGGTTTGGAGTGTCTAAAGTGCAATAGGTAGAGCACATTTCTGTTAGAGCTGACTAGACACTTCAGTCCCCAGATGGGCTCAGTCACATTCCAGACAAATCCCATAGTTGGACATACACACACATACAAAGGCACACACACACACACACATACCCCAGACAAAACCATTGATTGACCCCCCCCCCCTCCTCACACACACACACACATACAAGAAAATCCAACAATGGACTCACACACACACACACACCCAGAAACAATTACTAGACAAAGCCCACAGCTGGAGACACACGCACGCTCACCAGAGAAAGCCTACAGCTGGACACACACACACACACACACACACACACACGCACACACACACACAACCAAGCCCACACGGCTCTGATATTGGGGCAGCTGATAAGCGATAACCTAACAACTGAACGCCGACAGTTACGACTCAACACATGCAATGTTGGGCGTGGACTCGACAACAGGACATGGTATCGGACCGTTATATGCATTGTAAGGCTCATATGACGCATCAACACATAATTAGATATGAATCCAGGCTAGTATAATAAGTCTATAAGAAACAACATCAGTGCGCATTGGGTATATGGTGTTAGTCAAAACTAGAGTAAATGGCTTGCACTGCAAATATTGGATTCATGGAAGATCTAAGTCTGTGAATACCATCATGAAAAAACAGCCAACACTAGAGTTATCAGCACATGTCGTGTGTTAGTCTGACCTATTGGTCAAATATCCCCGCGGGGAAATGGCTGTAGTCTAATGACAATGGAGTAGCTCAAACTGGTGGAGAGAACATAATCAGTCCAGACTTCCTTCCAGCCAGTCTGTATGTACTGTGATGAAATGTCTTGGGTAAATTAATATACCTCTCAGCACATGTCCGAACCCCAGACATACACATCCGCTAGTTTCTATGCTTGGAGAGGAGATGGAGAGTTCTATAACACAGTCCCGTGGATATATTATTATTGTACCGGTCGGCAGAAACGACTCTTAACGACTTTCATAGAGATGTGAAAGCCGATACATCGGACTTACAAGTTTAAACGCAAGTCTTCTTCGAGACGCTCCGTGGCGAAGTAGTCAAGCCGTCTGACTCGGGCTCCGAAAATTGTGGGTTCGATTCCTGGCCGCATCCTTCGGTTCACGAGTGCATTTCATCGAGACCTCTGAGGGTCGTCGCTGACCATATGAGCTATAAGGGATATAGGATAAAACCCGGTGCAATGAAGTCGACCCGGTCGATTTTTAAGCTACTTTAAAAGCATTCTTCGAAATGATTCACAGCCAACCTATCAACTAAGAAACCAAACAAGCAACTAATTAAACATAGGTCTCATAACATATGACTGTACACAACAGTGAAATAAATGTGTGAAAGGGTGCTGAAACAACAGTTCATTCCCCAAAAATATTTATCCAGTCATCGTGTTTGAATTACCTTGATTCGACAGACTACACAAACATCCTGATTAAATTCATGAAGGTGAATCTCATCTCATCTCATCTCATCATGTTCCTCTTGTACCTTGCGGTGTCGAGGTGAAGTATAAACTTCGTGAGAGTGCCCGGTTATGGGCTTCGTATATCGACATTCCCATGGATTCTGTTATTCCCTCCGTCCAACGTTTACGTGGTCGGCCTCTTCCTCTGTTTCCATCTGGTCTGTACAGTGAAGGTGAATAACTCTGCTATTTATTTTCCACACTACAATGTAAATAAACATATGAAAATAAAACAAATGTTAACAAGCAAAATTACCACTGTCTTTGATCCTCATTCATTGATAGTTAGCTTGTAATGATTATGTTACGCACAAAGTTACCATGCCCTTCATACTATGATGATTCGCTGAACACACAAGAAAAGTTATTACTTATGGAAATACAATTTTTACATTTAACGGTCAATTGGACTTCACTGTTGACTTCTTGTTCAGAAAGCAATGGCAAACTACTGAACATAAATTTGCCTAGAAAATCCACTTCGTGTTGGGGTTGATGGCAACCTACTGCAAAAGACATGCAACATTTTTGTTAGTTATTTCAAAGGAACAAAAGTTACTGCAAAATTATAAACCAGAAAAGAATCTCAATAAATGGAAGGTTATATCAGTGTTTAACTGATTAATTGTCGTGGGATGATTAATCGTCTTAAGTGACGTCTCGTATCTGCCAGGGGATTATACATCGACGAAATGTTGTTGTGTTATAATACAACAAGCAAGTCTACTACCTTATTAGAGGAGTACTACCTTATTAACAATTTTAAAGTCATAACCGTGACCCATCCACGCTTCCCATTTTCTATCATCCATTTGTGTTTAGGTTATACCTAGTTTTTGATGGGCATTGAATCTGTTAAAACTCCCTCTTCTCCTCTAATACTGGAGCCAAGTTAGCGAAGTGTCTCTACAATCGACAGCCAGCCCGGTCCACAAGGGTTCGAATTCGCAACGTATCGTATTTTATGCGAATGGACCACTGATTTGTCTCCACCTTGAAGAGGTAGCTGGGCTTGGGTGTTCCAGTGACCCAAAGAGCTATACCGACGCTAGCTTGGTTACTGGTAGGGACTATGTCGAACAAGTCAAACGATACGATCCAGAACTCTGTGTCATCCCTCCCTGTCTTCACCCTTGCTACTTCAACAAGTGATACCAAATCTCGTATTCAATTGAGAGCACCAATCTATGTGTCAGCCTGTAGCAATCATTCACGTATTACGCGTATTTTGTCTTGTATCCATTCTCAATGTTTCCTTGAGGGTAGATTATCAGATCGTTCGTTACCTCGGACACTGGTATGATCTAGTCAGACTACTAAAGTGGAGAGATATATTTTCCTGTATTTATTACCTTCTTAATTTACTATAAAACGTTAGTACTCCATAGCAAATGGTCACACATGCAGTATCAAATTGTTGATGGAAGTTATCAAGCCATGATATACCATACGCATGATATATTTCTCTATTTATGTCTCCACAAACAAATGGATATAACAAATACCTCTCATATTTCCCTATTTATATCTAAAAAAAACAAGTGGATAGAACAATGCCTTCTCATATTTTCCTCTTTATGTCTAAACAAACAAAGGGACAGAACACATACCCGCCACATTTCTCCCTTTTGTCTGCATTAACAAAGGCACAGAATACACTAAACAATTAATACATAAAAAAATTATAAAAAACGAAAGGTATACCAAAGCAGAAACTGGCTATTGGTCTGTGATGTCAGTTTACAGGCCTGAATACACAGAGGAATAAGTGACCTGTCTTGTCCTCTGTTAGCTTTTGTTGATCGCTAACAGAGAACACTACTGGTCACCTATTCCTCCATGTATTCAGGCATAAAACTTCCGTCCCACAGAGCTCATGACCCGAAGCGCCGGCCTAACACAACACACACACGCGCGCGAGCGCACGCACGCACGCACGCACACACACACACACACTTAAACATTGCCCACAACCCACTACTGGCTACGCTGATTGTATTCCTGTATGAACCTGAGGCCTTGCCCACGTCAATCGGTAGCACTAGACTGAGTTTCAATCTCGTTTGAGCTCGTCAGTAGTGCATATACTTGACAGGACAAGGAATCAAACCCAGATTACTGGAGTGTGACTAGGGTGTGTAACCACTTGACCGTGTGCACACACTAGATGAGATGATACTATAGCTCAAAGTTTCCCGATCGCCGCGACTGACATTCATCAATCGATGTGGCCCCGAATGATCAAGTCTTCTCGACTGGCAAGGCAAACTAGGCAGCCTTAACGTCCAGAGAGCAATAATTAGGTACTGCGGATCATGTTTGCCGTATTTTACAGGAATTTTTTTTCCCGGTAACGTTCGGTTAATGGATTTTGTATCTCCGCGTACGCATGATGTTAAATTCCGCGATGTTTTCAATATCGCATTAAAACAAAAACCGACAACCGAGGTTTGTAGTTCCCTCCATTGTCCATATATATATATATATATATATATATATATATATATATATATATATATATATATATATATATATATATATATATATATATATATATATATATATAAAATAGAATGTATGTCTGTAAGTATGTATGTATGTTATACGTTCGCGAACGGTCCATCCGGTTGAGATGAAATTTTCTACACATCTTCTTCTCATTCCCGTGCTGCCAACTGTCATAATTTTTTAGTGTACAAACAGTTATTTACTGAATATTATTTAATATTTTAATTTACATTATAATATATATATATAGCTAGGGGACAAAACTTCTAATAGCATTGCTATATATGTAAAATTGTTGCATATTTCTCACATAGGTGGACCTTTTCGCTACAGTTATCTACAGGCATATGCGTTATAATCTTCCTCCTCCTTCTCCTCCCCCTCTTCTCCCCCATCCTCCTCCTATTCGCCCTCCCCTCCTCCTCCCTCTCCTTCCCTCTCCTCCTCCTCCTCCCGCATCTCCACTTCCTCCTCCCCCTCCAGACAAGACAGATAGCAAACTCTTGTGCATTAAGGAAAATTGTGAAACTGATGCTAATATATAGGTGGTCAATAGTGGCCACCTCAACTCACACCCACCGGACAAACCCGCAGGTGCTCAGTCTCACCCACACAAAGCAGACAAGACAGATAAAGAACTCTTGTGCATTCAGGAAAATTGTGAAACTGATGCTAATATAAATATATGTGTGGAAGAAGATGATGATGATGATGATGATGATGATGATGATGATGATGATGATGATGATGATGATGATGATGATGATATTATGATGATGTAGGTGGTCAAAATTGCCCACCTCAGCTGACTCCGGCTCAGAGAGAAGGTGTCCCGTTCATGAAGGACTCCCGTTCATGAAGAAGGACTCCCCGTTCGTGAAGAAGAGTCCACGTGCCAGGACGACCGTCGGCCACTTGGCCCGGAATTGCCCATGACGCCTTTCAAGATAGGCGTTGGCGGCATTACTTCAATAGGAAACCCGCGCTGGCACTATAGACTACAGGTCCACGAAGGCAGGATACTTCCCTCTCAGTCGGCGTCACCTGAGATGGACACCTCTTGACCACTGGCTCCATGGCATGTCCACCAGGCTAATAAGCTTTGGCGCGGACCTCACAGAGAAGTGTCCCAGTAGATGACCATGTCAGTAGCCCGCTCTTCACGCGGACCTCACAGAGAAGTGTCCCAGTAGATGATCATGTCCAGTAGCCCGCTCTTCACGCGGACCTCACAGAGAAGTGTCCCAGTAGATGACCATGTCCAGTAGCCCGCTCTTCACGCGGACCTCCAAGTGATGTGTGCTGGCAATAAGCGCAGTCCTCGTGGTCTCTTTAATGATGATGTCTGGTGATGACTCTCCACCTATTGTCAGTTCTGTCTGTAATGTCATGTACCCAATAATACGCGTGTTAGAGGGTAATTTAGTTGATTGACTTTATGTACAGCTGGTGTCCTTTAGTTGACTGACTTTATATACAGTTGGTGTCCTTTAGTTGGCTGACTTTATATACTGATGGTGTCATTTAGTTGACTGAATTTTTATACTGCTGGTGTCCTTTAGCTGACTGAATTTATAAACTGATGGTGTCCTTTAGTTGACTGAATTTTTATACTGCTGGTGTCCTTTAGTTGGCTGACTTTATATACTGATGGTGTTATTTAGTTGACTGAATTTTTATACTGCTGGTGTCCTTTAGCTGACTGACTTTATAAACTGATGGTGTCCTTTAGTTGACTGAATTTTTATACTGCTGGTGTCCTTTAGTTGGCTGACTTTATATACTGATGGTGTCCTTTAGTTGACTGAATTTTTATACTGCTGGTGTCCTTTAGTTGGCTGACTTTATAAACAGCTGGTGACCTTTAGTTGGCTGACTTTATAAACAGCTGGTGTCCTTTAGTTGGCTGACTTTATAAACAGCTGGTGTCCTTTAGTTGGCTGACTTTATATACAATTTATGTCCTTTAGTTGACTGACAATATATACATTTTGTGGCATTTAGTTGACTGACAATATATACATTTTGTGGCATTTAGTTGACTGACAATATATACATTTTGTGGCATTTAGTTGACTGAATTTATATACATCTTGTGTCCTTTAGTTGAATGACTTTATATACATCGTGTGTCCTTTAGTTGACTGACGTTATACACATCTTGTTATTTACTTAATATTACTTAATATTAATTTACATAATAATTTATATATAGCGAGGGGACATAACTTTTAATAGCATTGCTATATATGTAAAATTGTTGCATATTTCTCAAATAGGTGGACCTTTTCGCTGCAGTTATCTACAGGCATATGGTTATAATCCTCCTCCTTCCTCTTCCTCCTCCCTTCTCCTGCTCTATCCTCCTCCTCCCTCATCCTCCTCCCTTCTCCCCCTCCCTCCTCCTCATTCCTCCCTCCTCCTTCTCCCTCCGCCTCATCGCTTCTCCTCCTCCCTTCTCCCTCCTCCTTCTCACACCTCCTCCCTTTTCCCAATCCTCCTTCTCCCTCCTCCTCCCCCTCCTCGCTCTCCTCCTCCTCCCTCCTCCTCCTCCTAATCCCTCCTCCTCCTAATCCCTCCTCCTCCTGTCTCCTCCTCCTCCTCCCTCTTCCTCCTCCCTCCTCCTACTCCTCCTTTTTCTTCTTCTGCTGTTGCTACTGCCGCAGCTCCATTTACCCAAGTTAATTGTTGGGGTAGATGTAAACTTCTTTCAAGTGCTCTTTCTAATACTTTTTGTAAGTTGGTCTTCGTTTATCTAAGGTTGTTCTAACTGCAACCAATAAATGATTAGACAGACAGGCAGACAGACCGACAGACATAGAGGGAGGGAAGGACGGATAGACGGACGGATGGCAGACAGACAGACATACAGACAGACAGACAGACAGACAGACAGACAGACAGATAGACAGACAGATAGATAGTCGGGAACGGGAACGGGAGCCTTATATGACTACTTATAAATGATTTAAATGAGATGCTCTCCACCAGGGACTGGGCGAAGCCGGGCCGGGTCAGACAGACAGACAGATAGATAGATAGTCGGGAACGGGAACGGGAGCTTATATGACTACTTATATGAATTAAATGAGATGCTCCCCACCAGGGTCTGGGCGAAGCCGGGCCGGGTCAGCTAGTGTGTATATATATATATATATATATATATATATATATATATATATATATATATATATATATATATATATATATATATATATATATATATATATATAATTCGCATATCCTTTTTCAGGACATCGCTGTCAACATCAGCATCTTTCAGCTGATTGTTGATTTCTTGGCAAGATTACGCTCAGTATTTTGCCATTGCTTTCTGAGCGGCCGGCTCAGTTATCCCGCAAGTAACCAGCGGGGGTAGAACCGCTTCCAGTTCTCGCCCGCTGCGAGACCCTGCGTGGATAAACGGGATTACGGAGAAAGTCGTGTAACCCCTCGGCCAGAGAGACCGGCATATATATATATATATATATATATATATATATATATATATATATATATATATATATATATATATATATATATATATATATATATATATATATATATCTTGGCTTCTCAAATTTTTCTTCTTATCGAGATAAAGAGACTGTCTTTGTAATGCGTAAGTTGACTCGTAAATTTCGTTTTATATAGACGTTGCGAGATGATCTTGTATGAATAATTCAATTAAGCATCCATTTTTACGTGTCCTGTGAAATTTTCGACTATTTAAGACGGCGGGGACATCCCAAACTGAAATCACTAAGCTCGCATGCTATAATGCTGTAATGGGATATTTCAGTGGAGGGAAGATAGCGATTTTCCGTGTCATAATCAAGCGAGATCATTTAATATTCCTATGGAATATTCAGAGCGACGAAATGACTATGAATGCATGTGTGCATTCTATGCCCATTGTAGTATTGATGTTCTCTTAGGACGCAGAGGTGTATCCAAGGCACCAGGGCCGGGTTTTATACTGGCCAAGACCTATTTACGCGTCCTCGTCGAGTGTCCTGGGCAACAGGTCCCTTCGGGGTCCTGGCTAAAGTCAGTAGGATCGCCGATTCCTCCGAAGTCGGAAAGTGTCTGCCTGCACGGCGAGGAACCACCAGTCTGCACACCAATAAGCCAGACATGGGACAACGGATACTCACGAAAACCACAGGTCTTGTATGGCAACACATTGATGATAGACAACAGGATGCCTTCATCCGACATACATGACTTCACGTTGGAGCTCAAGCCAACGAACACAAGCAAGCAAACAAGCAAGCAAGCATATCCCTTGCAGTCAAAATCATCATTTTTCAGTTTCTGTTGATGTACTAGGCAAGATTACGCTCAGTAGTTTGTAGTTGCTTTATGGGCGGCCGGCTCACATACCCCGTAAGTTACCAACGTGGCGAGAATCGTTACCGATGCACGCGCAGGTTACGTTACTACGAGAATATGAGAATATACGGGATTAATGAGAAAATGATTTATTTGGTTATTTCGGGATTTGAAATTTTAATATTGAACACAACCCACTACTGGCAACGCTGATCGTATTCTGGTATGAACCTAAGGCCCATCCACGTCAATATGGAAGCACTATTAATGAGAAAGACGTTAACCTCTGGCTAAGGATACCGGCATATATATATATATATATATATATATATATATATATATATATATATATATATATATATATATATATATATATATATATATATATATATATACTAGCTGACCCGGCCCGGCTTCGCCCAGACCCTGGTGGGGAGCATCTCATTTAATTCATATAAGTAGTCATATAAGTTCTCGTTCCCGTTACCGACTATCTGTCTGTCTGTCTGTCTGTCTGTCTATCTGTCTGTCTGTCTGTCTGACCCGGCCCGGCTTCGCCCAGACCCTGGTGGGGAGCATCTCATTTAATTCATATAAGTAGTCATATAAGTTCCCGTTCCGACTATCTATCTGTCTGTCTGTCTGACCCGGCCCGGCATCGCCCAACTCCTGGTGGGGAGAATCTCATTTAATTCATATAAGTAGTCATATAAGTTCCCGTTCCCGACTGTCTGTCTGTCTGTCTGTCTGTCTGTCTGTCTGTCTGTCTGTCTGTCTGTCTGTCTGTCTGTCTATCTATCTATCTGTCTGTCTGTCTGACCCGGCCCAGCCCATGGTGGAGAGCATCTCATTTAAATTATATAAGTAGTCATATAAGATCCCGTTCCCGACTATCTGTCTGACTGTCTGTCTGTCTTGGGTAAATGGAGGAGGGAGGAGGAAGAGGGAGGTGGAGGAGGGAAGAGGAGGGAGGAGACAGGAGGAGTATGGAGGAATAGGAGGGAGGAGGAGGGATTAGGAGGAGGTGGGAGGTGTAGTGTGGAGGAGGAGGCGAGGAGGAGGGAGGAGGAAGAGGGAGGAGGAGGGAGAAGGAGGGAGGAGGAGAACGCAGGAGGAGAAGGGATCAGGAGGAGGAGAGGGAGGAGGAGGAAGGAGGAGGGAGGAGGAGGAGAGAGTAGGAGGAGGGAGGAGGGCGGAGGGAAAGGAAGAGGGAGGAGGAAGAGGGAGAAGGAGGAGAGAGAAGGAGGAGAAGGAGGGGGAGGAGGGGAGGAGGAGGAGGGGAGGGAGGAGGAATGTGAAGGGAGGAGGAGGGAGGAGGGAGGAGGTAGAAGGAGGGAGGAGGAGGAGGGAGGGCGGAGAGAGAGGAGGAGGAGGGGAGGAAGAGGGGAGGAGGAGGAATGTGAAGGGAGGAGGAGGGAGGAGGTAGAGGGAGGAGGAGGGGGGAAGGAGGAGGCGGAGAGGGAGGAGGAGGAGGGAGGAGGCGGAGAGGGAGGAGGAGGAGGAGGGAGGAGGAGGAGGGAGGAAGAGGATGAGGAGGGAGGAGGAGTGATGAGGAGGAGGGAGGAGGAGAGGAGGAGGAGGAGGAGGGAGAGGAGGAGGAGGAGGAGACGAGGAGGGAGGAATGTGACAGGGAGGAGGAGGGAGGAGGTCGAGGAGGAGAGGGAGGAGGAGGCAGTGAGGAGTAGGAGATGGGAGAGGAGGAAGGAGGAGGGGGAGGAGGGAGGAGGAGCGGAGGGAGGAAAGAAGGAGAGGAGGGAGAAGGAGGGATGAGGGGAGGAGGAGGAGGAGGAAGAGGGCGAGTAGGTAGAGGGAGGGAGGAGGAGGAGAGAAGGGAGGAGAGGGATAGATTAGGAGTAGAGGGAGGAGGAGGCATGTGAGGGAGGAGGAGTTAGAGGTAGGGAGGAGGAGGAGTGAGGAGCGGAGAGGGAGGAGGAGGGAGGAGGAGGAGGAGGAGGAAGGAGGAGGAAGATGAGGAGGAGGGAGGAGGAGAGGAGGTAGGGAGGAGGAGGGATGGAGGAGGAGAGGGAGGAGGAGAGAGGGAGGAGGAGGGAGGAGAAGAGAGGAGGAGAGAGTTCGCCATTCCGAATTCATACTCGTCTAGTTCTTCCCTTCTACACGACTGTAGATAACTTCCTTACATATAAAAAGATGAATTGTTATTGATATTGCCGTGGCATGGAGGAATATCAGCAGCAGAGTTGATCCAAAAAACCAAAGACTGAGATCTACGGAGAGCCATGAACGCCTACGCCAGCCGGCACGGCACTTGATGATGATGATTGCCGTGTGACGATTCTGTGTAGTCACGTTCATTTTCTTCCCTTTCCCTAGCGTTTTGGTTCGGGGATTCTTTCATCATCATCATCATATATTTACGTCCGTATTTTGGGAGGGGGAGGAGGGAGGAGGAGGAAGAAGAATAAAAAAACTATGACAGTTGACAGCTCTGGAATGAAAGGAAGGCGTGTAGAAAATTTCATCTCAATCGGATGGGCCGTTCGCGAACAAATAAAGGACATACATATTTACATACATACATATATACATATTTACATACATACACTTTGTTTTATAAATATAGAAGATATAAGAGAATCTCCGTCTGTATGTCTGTCTGTATGTCCTTTATGCGTTCGCGAACGGTGCATCCGATTGAGATGAAATTTTCTACACGTCTTCCTCTCATTCCCGCGCTGCCAACTGTCATAGTTTTTTTTTCTTCTTCCTCCTCCTCCCTCCTCCCCCTCCCTAAATACGTACGTAAATATAAGAGATCAAAGAATCCCTGAACCACAACGCTAGGAAAAGCGAAGAAAATGACGTGACTACACAGAATCGTCACACGGCAATGTCAATAACAATTCATCTTTTTATGTGTAAAGAAGTTATCTACAGTCATGTAGAAGGGAAGAACAATCAATGGAAGGACCGAAATCACAGAACCTAGACGAGTATGAATTCGGAATGGGAACTCCCTCCTCCTCCCCCTTCTCACTCCTCCTCCTCCTCCTCCTCCACTCCTCCTCCTCCTCCCTCCTCCTCTCCTCCTCCCTCTCCTCTCCTCCTCCTCTTCTCCTCCTCCCTCCTCCTCCCTCCTCCTCCTCCCTCTCCTCCTCCCTCTCCTCCTCTCCTCCTCCTCTCCTCCTCCTCCCTCCTCCTCTCCCTCCTCTCCTCTCCTCTCCTCCTCCTCTCCTCCTCCTCCTCTCTCTCCCTCCTCCTCCCTCTCCTCCCTCCTTCCCCTCTTCTCCTCCCTCTCTCCTCCTCCTCCTCCTCTCCTCTCCCTCCTCCTCCTCCTCCTCCTCCCTCCTCCTCCTCTTCCTCCTCCCTCCTCCTCCTCCTCCTCCTCCTCCTCCCTCTCCCCTCTCCTCCTCCCTCCTCCCCTCTTCCTCCTCCCTCCCTCCTCCTCCCTCCACCTCCTCTCTCCTCCTCCTCCCCCTCCTCCTCCTCCCTCGTCCTCCCTCCTCCTCCTTCCTCCTTCTCCCTCCGCCTCCTCCCTCCTCCTCCTCTCTCCTCCTCCTCTCTCTTCCTCCTCCTCCTCTTCCTCTCTCCTGCTCCTCCCTCCTCCTCCCTCCTCCTCCCTCCTCCACCTCCTCCTCTCTACTCCTTCTCCCTCCTCCTCCTCCCTCCTCCTTCTCCCTCCTCCTCCCTCCTTCTCCCTCCTCCTCCTCCCTCTTCCTCCTCCTCCTTCTCCCTCCTCCCTCTTCCCCCTCCTCTCCCCTCCTCCCTCCTCCTACCTCCTTCCTCCTCCTCGCTCTTCCTCCTACTCCCTCCTCCTCCCTCCTCCTCCTTCCTCCTTCTCCCTCCTCCTCCCTCCTCCTCCTCTCTCCTCCTCCTCCACCCTCCTCCTCCTCCCTCCTCCTTCCTCCTCCTTCCTCCTCCCTCTTCCTCCTCCTTCCTCTTCCTCCCCCTCCCTCCTCCTACCTCCTCCTCCCTCCTCCTCCTCCCTCTCCCATCATTCCTCCCTCCTCCTCCTAATCCCTCCTCTAGCCTCCTACTCCTCCCTCCTCCTCCTCCCTCCTGCTCCCTCCTCCTCCTCCCTCCACCGAATATGAATTAAATGATATGCTCCCCACCAGGGACTGGGCGAAGCCGGGCCGGGTCGTCTTTTTTGGGAACGGGAACGGGAGCAGGGGCCGAATATGTATTAAATAAGACGCTCCATTTACCCAAGTTAATTGTTGGGGGAAGATGTAAAGATTTTTCAAGTGCTCTTACAAATAATAGACAGACAGACAGACAGTAGATAGTCGGGAACGGGAACGGGAGCTTATATGACTACTTATATGAATTAAATGAAATGCTCCCCACCAGGAGCTGGGCGAAGCCGGGCCGGGTCATACAGACAGACAGACAGACAGACAGACAGACAGACAGACAGACAGACAGACAGACAGATAGATAGATAGATAGATAGATAGATAGATAGATAGATAGATAGATTGATAGATAGATAAATCCCCGCCAGGGACTGGGTGAAGCCGGGCCGGGTCAGCTTATGTATATATATATATATATGACAGATAGATACACATTGTCGCCGGAACTTATTCTCACAGATTCTACGGAACTTAAGATGCTGATGATGTTGTGTTTTCAATGGGCACTTGTGTCTAACTGGTGCAACTTGGTACAATCGTCACGCGAACACACAACATCCCTGCATAGTTAAATTAAGAAGATAAAGGGCAGCAGGTTGAAAGAAGAAAGTCATGGATGGGTCAAGACATTCTTCAACAGGTGTGTTCACTTGAGGACTTAGAACCTGGTGAGGAGTGGGTACAAGTACCAAGATAGTTATTTACGTCCTTTTCAGTTTGCACCCAACTAGACAGAAAATGCAGACAAGAAAATCCGGCTGTTGTGGAGGCGGAAGTGTAGACTTTGGCCTTCAAGAATTCTTTAAAAGTGATGCCGTCATTTACACAGATGGATCGGTTGTTCCACACGTCAGAAGCTCATGGATCTTTACGGCTCAGGCTGGTGGGAGAACTGTGAAGGAAGATTCTGGAGCTTTTGTCTTGACCACAAAGTAGTCTGACTATGGAATTCATGGCAATAAGTAAAGCAATATATAACAGAGCTCCATCTCTGTTATAGATAGTTAGGGGGAAATAGAGAAGGTTTAGGAAATGTCGCACCCGTGAGCACTATTGAAAGCACTATTGTTAGGGAAGCTGACGGGTGACGTCAAGATATAAACAGTTCCAACTTAGCCTGTGGTCTGTCAGGGAGTGTTTTCATGAAGTTATACAAAATTGTATTTCTGAATAATAAAAGCCGTTTACACTTATCAAAGGCTTCAGTGTCAACTCTTGAGATTACCGTTCAACTGTTCACTCCGTTACATGAGTGAAAATGGTGCCGTGACCAGGATCATCCGAGTTGTCGCGGACACAAGTAAAAGTCATCATTACAAGGCAGAACGATGTCTGGAAGCTAGAACCTTTCAAAAAAAAAAAAAAAGAAAATCACGGAATCTTGAAGTCGTGTTATTAAGAACTTAACAAAACAGAATCGACAAGTCTTTACGATGGAACTGGCTGATATTCGTTAAAACTTGAAACCGCCACACAAAGTACAATCTTCTGAAGGCTGAAATAGAACTGAACTGCCATTGTCATGTTGCAGCTTTGAGTACCTGGCTTGTTTTTTTTTTTTTTTTTTGAAACGTCAATATGCCTGAAGAACTCGTTAGAGCCGTTGTCTGCCTCATATCGTTAAACTTGAACTTAACCTTGGTCGCCTGGGGCGAACTCAGAAGCCGTTACAATCATTGAACCTGACCTTGGCCGCCTGAAGTTTATCCTTAAACACGAGAGCTTATACTGAATCAAATCAATTGATCATTCGTTTGGATCGTTAGCCCAAATTACGAAGAAACTACTAGTCGTGTTTGCTAATCAATGCAGTTATACTGAACTCTAGCTTATCACAATGTTGCCGACATACCCTAATTAAATCGCTTCATCAAGTCGTCTAGAAGTGCCAATTTTTTTCTCCGGGTGAAGTCGTCGTCTAGAAGGGCCCTGTTTAGGGTGACAAGAAAGCTTAAGGCTGGTGTGCCCAACCAAGGGTGAAAGTGGAAGCATTCCTCAAGCTACCTGAAATTGCGTCGTCGTTTGGATAGCTTCAGATAACACAGACTCCAGACGTTTGTTTTATACGTGACCCTTGGCAAATAGAATTCTCGGCTGACGTACGCGGATTCACCTTCCTCTTGGATCAAGGGAAGATGTAGCTAACGGTAATTAATTAAAGTTTAACCGATATGAGACTTTTAACTGTTAGATACAATTGATTGATCAAACATTCGATATATAGAAGGGGAAAAAAACAGTTGCTTATGTTTTTTTTAAATGTAATTTAAATACGATCATATAGCTAATAGCTAAATTGTTATAAATGTGAGTTTGCTTATATGAATTGATATTTCAGCACATTGCAATATGGCAGAAGAACAGGGTTCATTAGCACAGCGATAGGTAGACTCAACACAGTCATGAAACAACAAGAAACATACATTTCAGCAAAGCTCAAGACGAGGTTTTCTTACAGGTACCAAGAAATATATAGAAGAAGAAGTAGCTATATTGTTTTGGCTTGAGATAAATTACAGAGAAATTAGTATGAACTACCTACATACAGAATTAAAATGTATCAGTGCATGGTTGGGAGAGTTAAAAATGGCAGTTAGTGAAGTAGAGAATTTTGTAGAAACGTTGCAGAGAAGAACGACTAGACAAGAGCCTTATAGATTTAAGGTAGACTGCAATAGAGTAGGAAAGAATAACAGGAGACAGCCACTACTTAATAAAGACAGAAGACAATATGGTTCTGATTATGCGGTTGGTTATGACGAACCAAGGCCTGATGTTTATAGGGTAAAAGACGGTGAGAGTAGACGTAATAGTGAAAAATCGGACTGGTATAAGTGTCATAGGTACAGGAATGGCCCTGAGAGAGACCTTTCCAATAAACTATGGATTTGGCCATCCCATAGCAAGACTGCTAGAAAAAGACGGGACGATTGGTTTGAGCAAAGACGGAGACAGTATTTGAAGTCAAGGTCAAGGAACAGAGTAGAAAACGTAAGTAGGAATTCAACTACTCCTAAGGTGGTTGCGAATGAGACCGTTAGACAGGTATTAGTAAAGAAAATAGACCAAGAGACTCAGACGCAGGTGATTGAAGTGGTAGAACGGAACACACAGACACAGGTTGATACAGTAAAAAAAAAAGTCCAGGTACAACCAACCAGCAAGATAACGAAGGGAAGTCAAACTGAGTTGGTAGAAATTATAAAAACTCCTCATGAATAAGGGAAGGTAGACAGACGAAAACCAACGACGGCAAAAGACAGATGAGGAAAAGTATTAGAGAAAGAAATACGAATAGTATGATAGTTAATAGAGGTACGACGACTGGTATGTCAAGTTCCTCAGGTATAGACATTAATTTAATCCCTAAATGGTGTAGGAATGTTAGGTGTGGGAGTTCAGGTTATGGAGAGGATGTTTCCACCTCTACCGCATATTATAGTAAAAACCAGATTGGTGGGATAACTATAGATACTGACGATTCAGAGGACGAGTGGACTATTAAGAAGAAGAAACGAAAGAGGGAAGTTAGAGAATATATGCTTTCCAGACCTGATTTATTTACGCTTACAGATATTGAAGAGGCTAAGTTTGATAGTTTGACCGATAAGTGACGTGACGAAATACGTTGAGAGAATCTGACTCGTTAATAGTGTGGGATGAGGTGATGAGGAGGTTAAGATAAAGTGAGTGAGTAGTTGACTGGCGAAGTGGTTTGACGTAGAGAATTAAGTAGGACGGAGAGTAGTAGGATTATGATGATTGAGAATGAAGTAAGAAAGCAGTTGAATTGTGGAAGTCCTGTTGAGTATTGAAATAATTCGTCTGGTTATGCGTTGTCTGTACGTGAGTAAAAAGTGTAGACAAACATGTGTGATGCGTCATGCTGAAGAAGGAAGTGTATGGATAGAACGATGTCAGGTGATTAGTAGCGTATGCATGTACGAGGCGGTTGGTATATCTTATGTCACTCACTGTGAGTGGAAGTAATCGACACGCTTAGGCTGTGATAAGTACTTGCCAGAATGTTAAATTGGTGTTTAATTTGTTTGTTGTAGAAGTAATAGCATAGGCACGGCAGCTTCTCGTGATACCGAGAATAATGGTGAGATGAGAACGAGTTTGTTTGTACTTAATGGTCAATGTATATGAGAAGTATAAATACGAACGCCGTGAATATGCGAAGAGCGGCTGATAAGTGACGCTGATAAAATGTGGAGGATAGAGTAACCGAGTAAGCGAAAATTGAGAAGCAGAGAGAAGATGATTAGAAGTTTGTGATATCTTTTGTTTAGAATGTGTGGTGTTGGATAGAATTAATGAAAATTCTATGACAGGCTGACAGATAGAGAGTTAACGTTATGTTTAATTATAGTAAGCAAGTACCATGTCGTCGGAGGAGGTGAGTGCGTAGAAGAAAGAGAAAACACAGAAAAGTTAGATGTGAGAAGGTAATTCTTAGCGTTTTTAGCGTTTAGGTCCTTAGATGATGAGGGTGGACGAAGAATTGGTTGTTAGAGCTAATATGATTGTTTGAGCAAGGTAAGCTTCGAGTTGTGGAAAGGGAGTGAATGATTGAGAAAAGTTGAAGTAAGAAAGTAGTTAGATTGTAAAAGTTGTTGGCAGAGACATGTTGAAGCAAGAATGCCTGATATAGAGAAATGAGAGAAAATGATTTGCCCAGTCGAAGTGAGATTTCTCGTTACTCATGCGCGGTGTTGTTTATTGTTTCTGAAAGAGTCCCGATAAATAGGAGTAAACAAGAGAAGGAGAGAATGTGATTGGCTAAATGAACGTTGGAGCATTATAAATAGAGCACTATAGACTGTGTTTCAATAAGTGTGACTGGTTTGACAATCATCGCGGTGTGAGAACGCTAGGAGAGACTTGAGGATAGTTTAGAGTTGGTGTGGTGAGATGTTAGGAAGTACTGATGCAGGAGAATGAAATGTTAGTTACGTCGGGTAGACGAGAGACTTAAAAGTAGAATTAGTTGTTGGTACAGTAGATAGATGTATTGGTGAGGTCTATAGTAAATAAACAATTTTCTGCTGGTTGTAGCATGGTGGAGATACCGTAGTTAACGGTAATGATTAAGAAGTTGTAGTAATTCTTGGTGCAAATCTAGGGGAAACAACTAGTGTGCCGAGCCACAGGTTCTATTAGTAGATAGATGACTGGTGGTACATTGAGATAGTCGCCACACTAGTACTAGGTGAAGTGATTTGAGCTATAGTTTACAGCAGTTGTTTAGATTTATATTGCAAATATTGTGATGTGTTAGGAGTTAGTTTGTAAAAGATGGAAAGTTGCGACGGGAGATAATCAACGTTTGACTTCCAGAAAAAGGTAACGGTCAATTTGTTGATTAATGACTTTTGGTTGAGGAGAACAAGTATTGTTCTAGCGCTATGATGAGAATATAGTCTGTAGGTAACATATATATATATATATATATATATATATATATATATATATATATATATATATATATATATATATATATATATATATATATATATACTTTGTGGGATTAATGCAGGTTAATTGGCCTAGCATTGAGCGTTTTTATTACGGTTGTAAGAGTAGCGCTTGTAATGAATAGATATGTATTACATTGCTTCGTATAGGAGGCCAATCTTGCTTGGTTACTTTAAGTAGTCAATTCTATGTGAATTATTGTTTTGATAAAGGTTGGGGATAACCTTCTCTTTAGCGAGAAGACAGTTGTTTTTATTGAATTTGAGCTTTCAATGCATCATATATGGTATGTTATAGTATTTTTTAGTTGACTTGGTTTTGTAAAATGATTGACATTTGATTTAAGATTGGACTTGTTGAGTTTTCTTAAATAGATAAATAAATTATTGTTAGTCCGTAAAAGTGACTAACAATGGATAGGATGTATGTTATATTATTTTGAATTGCTTGATTACCTTTATTTGATATGAGGGGAAAGAGAAATGATATTTAATAACCTGGGGGGGGGGGGTATGATGTCCTGTTGTGATTTTATTTTGCTTGACTCATGATTTAAGTGAATTGTCTTGTGTGTTGAATAGTAATTACCTTGTTTATAAATATGTTTAAGTTTAATAATAAAAGCCGTTTACACTTATCAAAGGCTTCAGTGTCAACTCTTGAGATTACCGTTCAACTGTTCACTCCGTTACAAATAACATGGCTCGAGACACAGACGTTTACTCGGGCATGTGTCCTTAGTGATTTAATGAGTATACTTAGGAAGATAGAGATAGGGTGGATCCGAAGACAGTCGTTGTTGTCTCTACAACGGTCACGGTTGGCACGAATTACTTTCATTTTCTTGCCAGGGCATGTGGGTGTCCAAGGAAATGAGCGAGCTGACAGGCTACTGTGGAGGGCGGACGAACCATGGACCAGGCTGATATAATGAATGCTCTACCAGAAGTAAGTCGTTTTCGAGAACCAAGTGATTTCTGAATCTACAGTCTGGTCAGACCGCGAGAATCCATCCATCATGTGCTATACCGGTAAGCGTTGACGGTCATGATTCGCCATTTCACTCGATCATCAGAGTCATGGATCAGCTCACTGTTCCTGTCTCGACCATGCCACGTAGCCAAGCCATCCAAATATTTACTTCTCTGCCTTCCCCTACATCTCTTTCCTTAGATCTTGTCAGTTGTCACCAAGTTCTCTAATTTATTTATTGTCATAACATGTCCAAAACATCTTGACTGTCTTCGCCTAATTTCTCTAATTAGTGTACGATTTTCATTTGTTTCTTGGAGGACTTGGTCATTGGATTTTCTGTCTGCCCATGGTTTTATTTGCATTCTCCTCAGAAACCATATTTCCACAGACATCAAATGTTTTTCAGCTTGTCTGCTCATTGTCCACGCTTCACATCCATACAAAAGGACATGTTCTATATAGCACTTCACCACCCTTTATCTCGTTTCAATTGACATCTTGTTATTGGTCAGTATGTTTTTCATCTTGCTTAAGGCTACTTTTACCATGGCGATTCTTTTTCTAAACTCTTCAAGGCATCTCCCATATGATGGTATTACTATTCCAAGATAACTGTACCGATTCACTTGTTTCTTCTTCTTCGTTCATCCGGAGTTGTTTTTTTTCGGACGTGATTGCGTTGTGCCTGTTTACAGCAGAGCTGCGTTCTTGCGCCGTTAGGCCGACACATCCGACTTCTGCGGGCATTTGTTGACCGGGTTAACCTTCCCGGGGGGTTTCTTAGGACGTTAGACTCTCACTGTTGTGGTGTTATCTCCCATCCCAGCTGGCCCATATAGAACAGCCAAAGGCATCCTGGTCGGCCCTCAAGGGAAGGCAGGGGCAGACCATGGGCATTCCCCGCCATCCAAGGAGGCTTCCATAATTGCAGAGCCAACACACAGCGCTCTGGTACTGGGCTCACCCAAGGAATCGTCACGTCCTGCACATGGCTGCTTAGCCTCACTTCCGTATATTGGGCCTTCCGTTCACCATAGGCTGTTCTTCCAGAAGCCAGAAGAATGCTGTTTGCAGATGACATCCACACAGTGAGCTTTCGATTCGGACTTTCCACGTAATGGATTTGCTATCCAAGCAATATTCCATTTTGTGCCACTAGGACACTTTTTCCACCTTTTATGAAGCCCACACAGTGAGCTTTCGATTCGGACTTTCCACGTAATGGATTTGCTATCCAAGCAATATTCCATTTCATGCCTCTGGGAGGCTTGTGTAACCGACATGCCTGTGGTATGAAGTGTGGCAGTCTAAATACTTCTTCATGTACATTTAAATGTCAACCTGAATACAGTTAAAGTAAGCTGCAGTCGACTTGAGCTTGTTGATATCTCCATAGAGCTTGTCCTCGAATGAAGCAGGTGTGGGCCAAAATATCTTTCTCTGTTCTGCATATATTGGGCACTCTTGCAGCAAATGTTTAGCTGTCATTTTACCAGTTCCACAATTACATTCATCTGTATCTCCTATCTTTAGTTTGTTGAACAAGTGGTATTTCAGCCTGTTATGTCCTGTGCGGAGTCTGAAGATTGCTACTTGTTCTCTTCGGTCGAGTTTGTAATATGCATCATCCTTCTGGTGGCCTGGATGCTCTGATTCCCATTTGGTTCTATAAGTGCTTTTTATCAACCTCTTTGCCTCATTATAGGTTATGTCTATGTCAGGCTGTGGTAGTCGTCCGCCCTCTTTTGCCAGTCTGTCAGCCTCTTCATGTCCAGGTATACTGCAATGTGATGGGATCCACTGTATTATAACTTTTTTGGATTTCTGGCATAGACCATGGAGTGCTGCTCTTAGGTCAGCTAGTTCTGTGCTCTTCAGTATTGAGACAGCTGACTTTGCATCTGTGAAGATAGCTATTTGCGTCTCTTTATTTTCCTCCATCAAGAGCATTTCTGCTGCAGTTTTCAGAGCCTCTACCTCCGCTTTGAAGTTACTTGAGAACTTTCCAGTTGCCACTGAATGTGTTTTTTTCACTCCATTTTTTAAATTTAGGAGAATTCCTCCTCCTCCATTCTCTACTGAATTTTTGGCTGATCCATCTGTATATGCATGGCTCCAATTGCTGCTTGGGTAATGTCCTTTTATGTAGTTTAGGGTTATTTCTCTTCTTTCGGTTTCATGCTGAGTGTTCTTTTTCTCAATACCAGGAATGTTTTCTATCATCTCAGGCAGTTGCTGCTGTCTCCAAGCTGGGAAACTTGTCTGCATTGTAAATGGGTTTGACTGTTGATATGTTAAGTATGGGATCTGCCCTAATCTTTCGTTTTGCAGTTTCTACAAAGTTGCTACGCTTCAGTCTTCCCTTTCCAATACCACTAAACCTTTTATACATAGGGTGGTCTGTCAATCTTCTAAATTTTTCAGCTTGTTGCTGGGCTCTGCTATCTCTTCTATCCTGCATTGGTTGTAAACAAGTGATCTTTTCTAATTCATTAATAGGCGTTGTCTTCAGGCTTCCAGTTATGATTCGCATTCCTTGATTTTGGACTCTACTTATTTTGTTAAGGTTTGACTTAGCTGCTGTTGCCCAAGCTGCAATGCCATATTCAAGTACTGGCCTCACCCGTCCAGTATATAACTTCTTGAGAACTTTCTCATCTGCTCCCCATGTTGTACCAGCAAGCTTTTTCATGATTGCCATTCTTTGCCTTGCTCTTGTTCGATTTTTCTCAATCTGTGTCTTCTATGTCAGGCGACGATCAAAGGTGACTCCTAGATAGTTTGGATTTTCTTCATGGCGCAATATTTTTCCACTCAATACCAGCTTAGGTTGCTGAGTTTTAGTTGAGAGGGAGAACACTGTGCATGTTGTTTTCTCCTCACTTATCTTCACTAGCCATGATTTTGACCAGTCCTCTAGCGCTAATAGGGCTTGCTGTATTCTGCTGTTAGCTGTACTAATATATTCTTCAGATGTCCATATGGCTAGGTCATCTGCAAAGGATGATGTGTGTACTCTGGCTGGAAAATTTTCCGTGATGTCGTTTATATATGCTAGGAATAATGTTGGTGAAAGAACTCCTCCTTGGGGGACACCTTGCTCCAATAGCATCATTTTGCTGGTTTGTCCTTGTACTTTTGTCCTGGCAGTTCTGTTCTCAAGGTAGTGGCTGATCCATTTGTACATTTTCCCACAAACATGCATTTTTTGCAGTTTTACTTTCAGTCCTTCCTTCCATACTTTATCAAATGCTTTTTCTAAATCTATCCAGACCGCTAGTGTGTGCTTTTTCTCTTGGAAAGCATCCTCTATTTCCTGAGCTATATAGGTTATTTGATCTTCAGTGGATCTGTACTTTCTGAATCCTGCTTGGTGAGGTGTTAAGAGTTGGTTTTCTTCCAGATGCCATGTTAGCCTGCCATTGATAATGCGTTCCATCAATTTTCCTACACAGCTAAGAAGACTGATAGGTCGATAGCCATTTGGTTCTTCCAGGTCTTTTCCTTTCTTTGGGACTGGTATTAGTATAGCTTCCTTCCATGCCTGTGGGACTATTCCCCTCTTCCAGCTGTAATTTAGGACTGCTAGTAGTTTCTTTTTTGCCTTAGTGCCTAGTCCTATTAGCATTTCATTTGTGATTCCATCCTTTCCTGGTGATGTCTTCTTTTTTAGGGTATTCATTGCCTGTTCCATTTCTTCCATTGTTAGATTTGTCATCATATATTCTGCTGCTGTCTCTGTATATCTATGATGTATCTGTTTATCTTTGATTGCTTTCTTCTGTTCGGCTGTAATATCAATGTGGTTTGCACTGGCATAGTGTTCCATTAGTGCATTTGCAGCCTTTTTTCCTGTAAGCAAGGCATTTCCTTGTTTAATTGTTATTTGTTTGTTTCTAGGTCCTTCATTGTTCATGGCTTTCACTAGTTTCCATAGTTTGTTTCCATCCCTGTCAAAATTCAGATTTTCTGTTTTTTTCCTCCAACAATCTCTTGTTGTTTGATTTACTGTTCTTTTATATTTTGCTGAGATGGCTTTGAGAGAGATGTTCGCTTCAGTTGTTTGTTCTCTCTCTGCGGTCTTCCTAGCATCTTCAACTTTCTTCTTCTTCTTCAGCATTCCGAGCCATTGAGGTTCTTTGCTGCAAATACAATCTGTCTCCATTCGTCTCTCTGGTGGACCTTCTCTTGCCAGTCGTTGATTCCAAGTGCTTGTAGGTCTGTATGTATATTATCTCTCCACCGCCTTCTTGGTCTACCTCGGGGTCTACGGTCATTTATTTCCTGAGTGTAAGCGAGTTTTGTTTCCCTATTATCTTCCATTCTTTCTATATGCCCCAGCCATTGTAGTCTATTAGCCTTCATGATACCAGTGATTAGCGGGGACTTAAACAAATCATAAATGTCTTTGTTACTTCTTCTTTTCCACTCTCCACTTTGTGTATCCCTAATGGGTCCAAAGATGCGTCTTAAAATTTTGTTCTCAAAGGTTTGTAACAAGGCTTCGTCTCCTTTCGTTGTACTCCAGGTTTCAGAGCCATACAGCACAACTGGTCTGATCAGTGTTTTGTATATTGTGATTTTGGTGTTACGAGATAGCGCCTTTGATTTTAGTAGATGTTGTAGTGCATAGTATATCTTATTTCCAGAGTTGATTCTAGTTTGTATTTCTTCCCTTATGATGTTGGAGCAGTTGAAGATTGTACCCAGGTATTTGTATGTTTCCGTTCTTTTAATGGTCATATTATCTATTTGTATGTGGCCAGAGTTTTTAGCCATTCCGTCTCTTGAAATTACCATATATTCTGTCTTATCTTGGTTGATAACCAGCCCCATCTGTTGGGCTTTTTCCTTTAAGTGAGTCAATATTTCTAATGTCTTTTGTTCACTTTGCCCTATAATATCTATATCATCTGCATAACCAAGCAGCTTGGATGTTCCTCCAATATCACATTCCTCCTTTACCTTCCTTACAACTTTCTCTAGAGCCAGATTGAAGAGTAGCGGCGATAGTGCATCACCCTGTTTCAAGCCAGATGTTATTTGGAAGGGGTCTGATTTCCTGCCTTTATATGTTACTATATTATAAGTATCTTCCATGCATAGTTTGGTCATGTTAATTAACTTCCTTGGTATTCCAAATTCCTGCATAACATTCCATAGACTATTCCTATGGACACTATCATAAGCCTTTTTAAAATCCACAAAAATGTTATGGAGATCTCTTTTATATTCCCAATGTTTCTCGGCTATTTGTCGTAAGATAAATATCTGATCTATTGTTGATCTGTTTTGTCTAAAACCCGCCTGGTAGTCACCTAATATGTCTTCTGAATATGGTTTTAGTCTATTTAGTAATACTGCGGATAGTATCTTATAGCTTGTGGACAGTAGTGATATTCCTCTATAATTTCCACATTGGAACTTGTCTCCTTTCTTAAAGATAGGTATCAATAATGACTCTTTCCAGTCATGGGGTAATTCTTCTGTCCTCCAGATTTTTATTATTAGTTCGTATAGCTTTAGATGTAATGCATGGCCACCTGCCTTTATAAATTCAGCAGCAATTCCATCAGTCCCAGTTGCCTTATTGTTTTTAAGTCGTGTGATTACATATAGGATTTCTTCAAATGTAGGTTCTTCAATTTGTGGTTCGCATGTTAGAACCTCTTCCTGTGGGAAAATGTTACTTGGAGCTTCACAATTTAGTAATTCAATAAAATATTCTTTCCATGTGTTGCACATTTCTTCATTGGTATTTATCATATTCCCATTTTTGTCTTTTAAACCATATGTGTTTTGTTGGTGCCCTCGTTTCATTGACTTCAGTACTTTAAAAAACTTTCTGGATTCATTTTTCTGGTGATTAGTTTCCATATCTTTGATTATATTACTCATATATTCTCGCTTCTGCTGTCTGACTATTTTTGTAGCCTCTTTACATTCATTTCTATAATGCTCTTCCTTTTGGATGTTATTGATGTCATTTAACCATACATGTCTGGCATTCTTCTTCTTAGTGACTGCTTCTTCACATTTTTGATTGAACCATCTGTTCTTTCTATGCGTGGTTGACACACCGAGACATTCTTCTGCGGTAGATTGAAGTGTATTCTTGATGTTCAACCAAGTTTGGTCAACGCTTTCCTCCAAAGGGTTTTGAAAAGTTTCAAGTTTACATTTTATTTCATCTGTAAATTTCTCTTTGACTGTAATGTCTTGTAGTTTTGTAATCTTCAACTTTGTCCTCCAAAATTTGTAGTTCTTCAGTCCAGTATGGTTTGTAATTTTTCCTCGCTCCTCTTGGAATAGACTCAGTGGCCGCCTGTATTATTGCTCTGTTTAGACTTTCCACCATTTGCTTCATGTTGCCATATCGTGTATTTATGTTTTCACAATATTTGTCTGTTAGTATGGCAAATCTGTCCCAATCTGCTCGTTTGTAATTCCAACGGGGCAAAGGCTTTTGCTCCTGTGGAACATACTCCATATTTATTACAAGCTTGATTGGTCAGTGGTCACTACCTGCTAATTGGTCAAGCACATGGCGATCGATTTTGTGGAGGATGTCTCCTGTGCAGAAAGCTAAGTCTGGAGTAGAAGTGGTAATCCATCTTCTGGAGTAGAAGCTCGGTGTGTCATCCGCTTTGTTGAGTAGATGGAGATTTGAGTCTATTTCCCAGTCCTCCACTTCATCTCCTCTTTTGTCAGTATCTGGGTATCCCCATCTTTCTGAACGGCTATTAAAGTCTCCGACAACAATGCAATTAGTGTCAGTTATTTCCATGTTTGAGAGTGTAAGATCCTTATCTGCCGGGCTATACAGATTGTAAATTCTTATTTTCACGTCCTTTATCATTATATCAACACCTATAATTTCCGTTTGGTTGTCAGAGATCACAGATACTTCGCTGCAAGGTATTGTATTTCGTGTAAGTATTACAACTCCTCCTTTGTGTCCTTCGCGGTCGAAACGTGTGGCCTGATATCCCTCGACTGAAAATGTGCGATTGGCGTTGAGGTGTGTCTCTTGAATGCATGCCACATCTATTCTATCTTTATGAAGACGCTGTGTTAGGGAGGCTTTCTTGTTATAAACTCCTTCTGCATTCCATTGTAGTATGTTGAGTGTCCGGGGTGTTTGGTCAATAGCTCTTAACCTACTCCTCTGTGCCTTGACTCCACAGCACAGGGGAAGGTGACCACCAGTAGTCATGGGTGGACCCCCTCGAGGCAGGGGGCCCGGCACTATCACCGCCTGATGGGACTTCACGGGATTAGCACCATAACGATTAATTTTCATCTGTGGCATCATGAAATGATAAAGTTACGTTGCACTTCTTTGTCAAGCCTGTGGCTCAGTACATCCGATTTCGACAAGCATTTGCTCGGGATGCTTTCCCTAGCCTTTGACTGTCCCCAGTCTACCTACAAGGCAGCAGGTTTGTACGTCGCTTTGTCTGGTCCCTCTCCCTTGACCTGTCCGACATGGGTGACCCTACCAGTAGCTGTGCTACTGTCGGCATAGCTCTTGGGGTCATTGGAACGCGCAAGCCCCTCTACCTCGTCAAGGTGGACGCACGGCAGAGGGGAGATTCACTTGTTTAAGAATAGTCCTATTTACTTGTATAATACATTGTGGTATTTCGTTCTTCCTAGTGACGACCATAATCTGTGTCTTTTTACAATTTAATTTTAACACTAGTTGTTCACTGTGTGGAACAATCGCATCTACTAATTGGTGCAGATCCTGCTCATTGTCTGCAATCAATACTGTGTCATCTGCATGTCATAGGAGGTAGAATATCACGGACAGGAAGATGTAATTTCCTATACTTAAGTGCTCAAAGACAAAGAAGCGCAACACTGACTTTTAATGGGCCAGAGAAGAAAAGGACAATAAGGAGAAATAGAGAAAGAGCACTGTGTATATCCTCCTCTGTTAACAAGAAAAGGGGTAGAATTTAGAAAGAAGATTCCAGGAGTTCTTAGGGCGGGGGATGCACTGTTGTACACCCCAGACAGAAGATTACACTGCTGGACTGTAACAGGATCAATGAGTTTACACAACAAACTACAGACTAAACAAAACAAATTAAGAACAACAAAATTAGGTTTTTATTGACAGAACTGCATGGTTTAGTGACAAACAGGCATCCTGGCATGTCACATAACTGACATATACAGAAATGGGAACCTATGTTCCCACAGTAATCACTGCTGCCTAACATCGCTATGCACATGACTAGGTACCTATCTCCACAACCCAACAAGGACATGGCAACAACAGAGCCTTAACGTAAACAACAATGATAACAGCAGGTATGGACTCTCTATTGTAATCATCTCAGGACTCATGGACAGTTGGTACATACAGAAATGGGAATCTGAAATCCCACAGAGATAACTGCTGCCTAGTACTAACTACAGGGGCGGTCTCTAAATGACAGTGAGACCTCAATCATGTTCAGTTGAGTCGAAGGGCACCCTCAATACCCACACAAGACACCCGCATCACATAAGTCGACTGGGACCAGATACAGCGAAAAACCATAACATAACGAGTAACAAAACTATAACCCTAACAGCAGAGATATAGTGGCATAAACACGCATAAACAGGTATACGAAGGGGATGTGAGTGGCTTACGACATTAACCAGAGCCGGGGCTCAAGTTTGCTCTACAACCCACAAACATGGCCAGGGGTCACTACCAAGAGTGGGCTCACAAATTGCCAGTCATTTTGATGGATTTCCTCGGTCCTCGTGTGTGGACCACACAAGCCAGTCTTGGTTCAATAGAGGCATTTGTGACTCCCTGCTCTGGTCCAGTGACTGGGGAGGGCTGGTTAAAGCCTCCATATTTTATAATCTACATGAAAACAGTGATCTACAAAATCGCTCCTTCGGCCACGGTTGTCTGGTTTTGAGAGACCGGGAAACTGACACGCGCCTCTATTTATCCTTGCTTCCAGAGCGGCTTCTCATCTTACCCCAGGGCACTGCAAGGGATGCTGGTATTGTTAGCATCATCAACATCATGTGTCGCGTCAGGCTATCACACATCGCACCCCTAATTTTTCGACGGTCCCTGTCGAATACTCTAGACCCTTAGGGTTTAGATAAAACACTAGGACTATTTAAATAAACAGTCAAGGGGGTTTCATCACGGGACTTAAACCTCTCAGCGTAAAATTGTTACCAGTTATATTTTCTGAACCTGCCTTAAAAACATACATCAGTGACAATTTAAAAAATCAGTCCCTGACAAAAGATAATACCATATCTTATGAGTGGCCATGAGGAATATGCAGTCTGCATACAAAATAAACCACCAACCCTGACATCAACATCAACACTTAGCTCCATGGATGCAATACATAGGGGCATCAAAAAAAATTTCACACAGGCATCCCCTTAAATTTACAATCCCTACTTGTAACCGAAAAAAAAACGACCGGAATAACATGCATGCTATCCACTAGATCACCTGCAAACCAAGATGCAGACTCCCTTGCCACTGAAAAAGATATATAATTCCCATGACTATGCAGGCAAACCCAGTTTTTGTTTCCCCGGTCTGATTCTGGTAGCCCCGCTTCTGCCAGAAACATCCACCAGTTCCATGGGATGAGTCAGTAATTTCTCAGTTGTCACCGTGGTACCCAAATGAAGCAGGGTAGAGAAATACCTGTACATGGGGAAAAAAACAAAGCAAAACAAAACATGCTGGAAGACATGGCGTCTTGGACTCACTTTCTGTGGGGATTCCTAATTCGAATTATTATTGAATGACACAAAATAATTAACTAGTAATTAATTATTTGTCCATGTCGTGGAAATATATAACAAATGTTTCTGTCTGATAATGTTCACTGGATACCGGTTCCTCCTACTTAACGCATATTATGTGTCTCTTTTGAATTGTCTTATGCACAGGGGAAATATAGGAAATCAGTTCATTCACTGCTCGATGATTCTCGCTGGATGCTATTTCCTCTCACTGAATGTCTATTATGTGTCGCTTTTAAATTTTCTATGCACTGGGGAAATATAGGAAATCACTGTTCATTCACCGCTCAACCCTTAATGTCCACTTATATCATGAACCTCGATGAACACACTGGTATTATTAACTCCTCTGCTTGCGCCTATAAGGAAAGGATTTTCTTATCACCACAGGTAACATTGTCATCTGTCACTTCAAATAAGCATGGTGGGCTGATGTACAATAAGAGAAACATCCCTCCTTGATGATCTCAGGTGATTATGCCACCATTGGGGATTGAATATGGATGTCCAGCGCTCTGCTGCTGGTGGGACACACTGGCGGGATGGATTTCTGGTGTCCCCTCTTCCAGACAAACAAGGGAAAGGTACTTCTATGGATGGCCCCAGATGTTGGCACTGCTGAAATCAGTCGCATGAACAGTCCACAACTGTTCTCCCGAAAGAATCAACAGCATTTATCTCTTAGGCAAGCACAGCCCCAGCCTCTATTGAATGTGGGAGCATTCTGCTCTCATGGAGTCGTCAACCACCTCTGTAGCTTTCTGAGTAAAGCTTGATGGTTTCAGTAGGAATATATATGCATATTCCAAAAGACTTTATAGCTAAAGTTTGGTGACCTTCGTTGGAGTGTTCGCACTCTTAATTTATACCAGCGGACTCAGACTGAGTGCCGGCTGGGTGGGAAACTTCGGTTCCCTAAACATGGAATAAGGTCACCTTTAATTTCGACGACTTGAGATGTGGTGTAGGTCTGGAGGCTCTTCTCTCAATGCTGTGCTTCTTGGAGACTTGGGGAAAAAACCTGAACCCAGTTAATGTCTTTGGCCAGGGACCTCTCACACCCCCAAAAAGGCAAAAAAAACAACAACATGGAACTACCACCTAAAAGAATCATTGAAGACTGGAACAGACACCAACAAGATAATCTAAAGGCCGCCAAACAATCCAGGCCGAGGCTCGCCACTTGTCATAGGAGGTAGAATATCAAGGACAGGAAGATGTAATTTCCTATACTTAAGTGCTCAAAGACAAAGAAGCGCAACACTGACTTTTAATGGGCCAGAGAAGAAAAGGACAATAAGGAGAAATAGAGAAAGAGCACTGTGTATATCCTCCTCTGTTAACAAGAAAAGGGGTAGAATTTAGACAGAAGATTCCAGGAGTTCTTAGGGCGGGGGATGTACTGTTGTACACCCCAGACAGAAGATTACACTGCTGGACTGTAACAGGATCAATGAGTTTACACAACAAACTACAGACTAAACAAAACAAATTAAGAAAAACAAAATTAGGTTTTTATTGACAGAACTGCATGATTTAGTGACAAACAGGCATCCTGGACATGTCACATAACTGACATATACAGAAATGGGAACCTATGTTCCCACAGTAATCACTGCTGCCTAACATCGCTATGCACATGACTAGGTACCTATCTCCACAACCCAACAAGGACATGGCAACAACAGAGCCTTAACGTAAACAACAATGGTAACAGCAGGTGTGGACTCTCTATTGTAATCATCTCAGGACTCATGGACAGTTGGTACATACAGAAATGGGAATCTGAAATCCCACAGTAGATAACTGCTGCCTAGTACTAACTACAGGGGCGGTCTCTAAATGACAGTGAGACCTCAATCATGTTCAGTTGAGTCGAAGGGCACCCTCAATACCCACACAAGACACCCGCATCACATAAGTCGACTGGGACCAGATACAGCGAAAAACCATAACATAACGAGTAACAAAACTATAACCCTAACAGCAGAGATATAGTGGCATAAACACGCATAAACAGGTATACGAAGGGGATGTGAGTGGCCTACGACATTAACCAGAGCCGGGGCTCAAGTTTGCTCTACAAACCACAACCATGGCCATGGGTCACTACCAAGAGTGGGCTCACAAATTGCCAGTCATTTTGATGGATTTCCTCGGTCCTCGTGTGTGGACCACACAAGCCAGTCTTGGTTCAATAGAGGCATTTGTGACTCCCTGCTCTGGTCCAGTGACTGGGGAGGGCTGGTTAAAGCCTCCATATTTTATAATCTACATGAAAACAGTGATCTACAAAATCGCTCCTTCGGCCACGGTTGTCTGGTTTTGAGAGACCGGGAAACTGACACGCGCCTCTATTTATCCTTGCTTCCAGAGCGGCTTCCCATCATACCCCAGGGCACTGCAAGGGATGCTGGTATTGTTAGCATCATCAACATCATGTGTCGCGTCAGGCTATCACATGCATATCTAATGTTATTGATATTTCGTCCTCCGATGATGATTCCATTTTGATCTTCTACATTTCTGAAAATATTTGACTGTATAGGTAAACAAAGATCTGGAGATAGTACACACCCCTGTCTCAAACCTCTCTTAATAGGCTGATATTGTTCCATTTAATTATCAGTCCTTATGGCAGCTTGTAGTTTGCACTATATTATGTTTTAAAGTCTAATATCTTTCCCATCAATTTGTAGATCTGCAAGCATCTCTACCCTATTGACATGATTTACTCTATCCAAAGCCTTTGTGAAGTCAATAAAGCTTGAATAACGTAACCTGCTCGAGAATCGGTAACGGTTCTCACTGCGTTGGTAACTTATGGGGTATGTGTGCTGGTCGCTCAGAAAGCAATGGCAAACTACTGAGCGTAATCTTGCTTAGTACATCAAGAGCAGCTGAAAAATGATGATGTTGGCTGCAACGCCCTGTTAGGGATATGCAAAAAAAAATATAAATAAATAAATAAAAAATAAAGGAAGACAGCCAGACAAAACTCTTAAATGACATGTGCCATAGCACAGAAGGGAGTCAATACAAGAATTGATCCATGACATCGGATATCTCAGTTAGGGAGAAGCACGATGGTCCACGCCACTCGGCAAGGCAACTGATGATGACTGTTTGCCATATTTTATCCACTGATCTTAGTTGCTCTGTTTGGTAATATCTTACTTGCTTTATGAACGATTATTTTAAAACATTCCCACAGATTGTTTACTATCTGCTTTCGCTGTTTAATCGTTTTTGTTCCACGCTTTTTTGGGTCTCTATAAAAACTGTCTTATGGAGATTTGACCGATATAACTATTCGTTAAGTTATGTTCCGCTTTCTATCTGTGTTCAAAATCTATTTATTTTAATTACCACTTTATTTTGGTTCTAAATAATATCAGCTCCGGAATATACTTTGCTATTTCTGGTACTGCTTGTGAATATCTTCAAGCATGGTATTGTCAGTCTAACATCGTCTGGCGTGTCTAAGGCTTTTCTAAGCTTAAACTTCCCGCATTTGAAACAAAAGTGTGCACACAATTGAATCAGCCTGCCTTCTCTGTCATTTCCTGTCCCCGCTCCCAAATTGGCCTTCTCTCTTATTGTATCCGTCTTTTCCTATTTCTGCATTCATGCCACCCATGAAATTAGGTCATCAGTCAATCTTACACGTTTAAGTTAATCTTATAGTCTTCGTAGTACCTTTCCATTTCCTCTTCGCTGAAGCTTGTGTGTCGGATAAGTTCGTAGATTTCGTTACTCTTAATGTTAGTAGTATTACAATGTCATTCCGGCACAACGTAGATGCTTGTGACATCTCAGTGCAACAATGTAGGGTTCATGCTCGTCTCCATCTCAGCGTAAAGTGTGTACATAAATGCATACTTGTGTATGTAATATATAATCATATAATATGTGCATAAATGAACACGTGTGTGTAATGTCTCAAATTATAACATGTATAGAAGTGTACACTTGTGTATGTAATGTACGTATAAATACATAATATGTACGTAAATGTATACTTGCGTATGTCATGTATAAAAATATATGTACATAAATGTACACTTGTTTATGCAATGTCCTCTGATGGAATTCCAAATGACATCTTTTTTGATGAATTACAGAATGGTAAGAGATCTCAGGGTCGGCCTCTACTACGATACAAAGATGTGTGTAAGCGGGGCATGATTGATACAGCCATTGATAATGCACATTGGGAGCAAGTTGCTGCTGAACGTGTTGCATGGAGGTCAAACATCAGAAATTGAATAAAGAAAAAAGGAGAAAATTATCGCAGATATGTCACACACCGAGCGTGTAAGACGTAAGATGGTGCATGATGGTGGAAATGACCACGTGGTCACATGCACCCACAATGAACGAACATTTACAGCGCGAATTGGCCTTATCAGTCACATTCGCTACCGCCATAGGTAAAGTTATTATTCCTTTTTAAAGCACAAACTATCGTCTGTCAAGACGGCAAGGTGCCAATGTCATTCGGCACTCGATGGATGATTTTTCCCATTTCACGCTGGTTGCCTTTACTCTCTGGAAAACAGGTATAGTAATCATTTTATACTAAACAAACTTGTGATAACAGGTTATAAAATCAATCGCTTCGAAAGAGATTTACACAGGTGAACAATTGGAGAGTGAGTAAGTTTGGTTAATCCACTGCTCCCATTTAATGTATAAAGGATACTTTTCTATTTTATCATTTTAAGCAGTATCATGTGATTCTGATTGGCATCATCATCATCAAGTGCCCTGCCAGCTGGCGTAGGCGTTCATGGCTCTCCACAGATCTCGGTCTTTGGTTTTCTGGATCAACTCTGCTGCTAATATTCCTCCGGGCGACCGTTTTAATCCATCCAGCATCATTTCTCTTGGTCTGCCTCTGCCTCTTTTCCCCTCAATCTTTCCAGTTGTCACGATGTTCTCCAATGCCTCTCTTCTCATTACATGACCAAAGAAAGCTGTTTGTCTCTTTCTTATTGTTGTATATAGTGTTCGCGTTTGACCATGTAACTTAATTTCTAGTCGTCTGCCTACGCCTCTTCTATCGCTAAACTTTGGAGCGATTACGATGTTCCCCATGGCCTCTCTGTATGTTATATGACCAAAGAACATTATTAGACTCTTTGTTATTGTTTTCTATAATAATTATCATATGCAGTGTAGGATGTTTTCATTCATAATGTGCCATGCCGATAAGCATGGGCTGTCATGTTTTGTTATCTCACAGGATCACCAGGGTCATGGAGTAGCTCACTTTTCTTGTCTCGACCATATCACATGGCCATACTACCCAGGTATTTACTTCTCTAACTTCTTTCTGTTCTTTGCCCTTCAATCGTGCCAGTTGTCACCAAGTTCTCACATTTAATTCCCTTTCATAACATGTCTAACAATTGCGATTGTCTGTGTCTAATTTCTCTAATCAGTTTACGGTTTTAATTTATTTCTTGTAGGACTTTGTCATTGGTTTTATTCTGTCTGTCCATAGTAGTGTTTGCATTTCCCCCAGAAATCCGATTTCCACAGCCATCAGATGTTTTTTAAGCGTGCCTCATTGTCCTGGTTTCACATCCATACAAATGTACAAGTTCTATGTAGCATTTCAACACTCATTTCTCGTTGCAACTGGCATCTTTTTATTTGTCAGCATGTTATTTGCGTAATGTTCTAGTTAAATTAGCCTCTTCCGGGAATCGTCATTAATAACTCTAGCCGTCTAAAGTATTCAAAACAGTTGTCTCAAAACATATATGTTTGCTGCCCCCAATGTCTTCAAAGTTTATACGTTCATATTCCAAGATTCACTTCCATATAACAGAGAAAGTTCCATAAAGCATTTGAAGAAACAGAAGTTAAAGAAAGCTGCAATAGCTGAGATGATAAAAACTGAAAAGCAATATTAAGTCAATAAAAATGTAAGTAAAATCAATGAGAGGATTGGAGAGTCATGACAGCCAATGTTTACTACAGGCCAGAAACTCGAACTAGGTGAAGAGACATGTAATAATGCCCAATGTCTCTGGCCCCTTTAATTTCGTAAGGATCGTGGTAATCTCATTGGCTAAGACATTCAAAGAATGTTTTGTATGGAAGGAGTATACTAAACTAATAACTATCGGGCTGTTGAATGGTTCTGAATCATATGGAATTATGTGACTTTAACTCAGAAGTCATAAAAATAGTTTTTCATGTTGGCTGTAAACAAACTCGCATCTATCGGGGAGAGGTCGGTTTATTCTGTCATCCACAGAGTGTGCGTGTGTGTGCGGGAGGAAGGAGGGGGAGACAAAGTGCGAAAGAAGAAGAAAGGAGGAGAATCTATTGTCTTTTGTCAAGCCCCAAGTAGGTGGTGTCTCGTTTCCTACTCCGAGCCTGTTGCTTGGAGTATGAGAACACAAGCCCAAGGACAGACGTGCTGCTGAAGTTACTTCATATCGTAGTGTATTTCATATACACTTGGCATTTTCTACTCGTCGGTTCCTTGGACTTAACCTAGGCTGTATATTTTGATCGTATCGGTGATAAAGCCGTCTGCCTCGCGGTGTGGACGTAGTGGGTTTTGGATGTCGTCGTTAGATCACAATAGCGATATAGTCGGAAAAACCCAATGGCTTAGTTGAAGGTACTGAGTGAGTGCTTTGTGCGGTGTGTCGTTCTACGGTGAGACACAGAGGTAGACGGAGATACAACCCAGTGTAATGAAGTAGATTCTCTCACCTTTAACCTGTTTGCTCAATTATTTATTATCTGATGTCTGCGCATAATAGAAGGACTGAAAACGTACGACTGAATCACAAATGCGAAACATATGAGACAACCTAACACATTACAGCTTATAAAAAGTTGAAGAAAAGTTGCTGGCGCTGAATAGGGCACCATTGAGAAAACTCATCATCATCATCGTCATCATCATCATCATCATTATCATCATCAAGCCGATAAGCGTGGGCGGTCATGTTTCGCCATCTCACGCGATCTCTAGAGAAAACTACTAGTAAAGTAGACAGTCCTTGCTCTGGATGGAGCCGCGGCAGCGCGGTGGCATGCATGTAGACTATCCGGCCCTTGAAGTTATGCGTTAAAATCTCACCCAGATGGTTTGTACAAGTTTCACCCGGGCTTCCGTGTCGACCCTGACTTAAGTAGGTTGCGCTACATGCGCTGGGAAGTATAGACAGTCGACCTGATATATGGACCACATGACCCATCGAGTGTTGGGTGGTCTACATGATATATGGACCACATGACCCATCGAGTGTTGAGTGGGTTACATGATATATGGACGACATGACCCATCGAGTGTTGAGTGGCCTACATGATATATGGACGACATGACCCATCGAGTGTTGAGTGGGTTACATGATATATGGACCACATGTCCCGTCGAGTGTTGAGTGAGTTACATGATATATGGACCACATGTCCCATCGAGTGTTAAGTGGTCTACATGATATATGGACCACATGTCCCATCGAGTATTGAGTGGGTTACATGATATATGGACCACATGTCCCATCGAGTGTTGAGTGGGCTACATGATATATGGACCACATGTCCCATCGAGTGTTAAGTGGTCTACATGATATATGGACCACATGTCCCATCGAGTATTGAGTGGGTTACATGATATATGGACCACATGACCCATCGAGTGTTGAGTGGTGTACATGATATATGGACTACATGTCCCATCGAGTGTTCAGTGGTCTACATAATATATGGACCACATGTCCCATCGCGTGTTGAGTGGGTTACACGATATATGGACCACATGTCCCATCGAGTGTTGAGTGGGTTACATGATATATGGACCACATGTCCCTTCGAGTGTTGAGTAGGTTACGTGACCGAGTGGCCTACATGATATATGGACCACATGACCCATCGAGTGTTGAGTGGGTTACATGATGTATGGACCACATGTCCCATCGAGTGTTGAGTGGGTTACATGATATATGGACCACATGTCCCATCGAGTGTTGAGTGGTCTACATGATATATGGACCATATGAACCATCGAGTGTTGAGTGGTCTATATGCGGCTACCATCATACACTCGTATGACCAGGTCTCAAGGCGTGTGACAGGTGTCTTTTACTTACTCACCAAATACTGAATACGTCCCAAGAATTATGCAATTGTTCTTTATCTTTACTTACCTTTCTCTGTAACCAACATAGCAACCAAATAAAAGAAGACTCAAAACATCTACACATTGATATATACCTTAGTTAGTTGCATATCCCTTATAATATGTTGCATTCAACCCCTGCATATTGTTTTTTTTTTTTTTTGCTGTTTCTGATTTCCTGGCAAGTTTACAATTAGTAGTTTGTCATTGCTTTCTGAACCATCCGCACTGAAACCGCTTTATGAAAACAAGCTCATGACGGCATGCATGCAAAATAGCTTGCTGCTGCATGTTGAACGAGGCATTCGGGGACGCAAACTGCGTTCGTAAACCCATTCACCACAGCGCCAGGGTATATATTCTGCCAAGCAGGAAATAGAAAGAAGTGGTCGAGGGTCACATTGTTGAATACACCGTATGAAATGTGTTCAATCTTCAATAATGCTCTGCACCCTATGCTGCGCGGAGAATGTGTCTTTTTATCACGAGTCAGAGCGAAAACAAAACAAACCTCCCGTTATACTTCAGTAAATGGTAGGTGTCAGAAACTCCAATAAGGGTTTAGAGAGCAATAAGAGTTAACACAAGTCTTGTAGGGAGACACCAGACAGGAGAGACACCAGCGCTATAAATAGCTTCACAAGGGGACACATTTGTGTCAACCAAGGGGGCAATAAGGACAGTTGAGCGAGGGCTTCCCCAAGCCATTAGGAAGCTTGGCCTTACGAGTAACCGTGGAGTACCCGGTTACTCAAGTTCACGAGCCAGCGTGCTTGGGACTCCATGCACGCAAGACTCGCTACTGCACGGAGGGTTCAGCGTCCGTGCTTGACCACGCAATGTGTAGCGTGTGGACAGACCAGACTGGAGACGATTAGAGAGTAGACGTGTTCTTGACAAATGCTATAAGTTTCTAGGCAATAGTTAATATTAGGCTTTAGATTTAGATTGTGATTACTAGCATCATTTCTCACCACTTCATTACATTCATGTTGTTTAATGTCAATGAAGCATACCGCTCGCAGAGCTTGTAAATTGCCAGCTCTAAATAAATTGCATTCCTTTTGCAAATGACACGAGTTGTTATTTCGTGCGGTGCAAAAGTAGGGGAGTCCTAAAAGACCTGTCGCAAGCAAGTTGCTGACAGTAGGTGTGCCGTTTGATAGGTAAAGAACAACAAACTAAACATGCAATTTGTACAACTACAACTGTGAATGTATGGAATAGACAATAATAGGCAATGCACCGATTATATAATGTAAATAATTATAAAGCGTATGGCGTATCAGAGAACTAAAAATAAAATACGTCTTTAAAGCAATAATGGGAAACATGTAAGGAAAAGCATTCCATAAGAAGCGATCAGTAAGAAAGTGCAGGACACTTGTCCACGCATTCAGAGATATCATTTATATAGTGCCAACCATCTATTTACTGATGAATCGACGCTGGATGGATAATGTTGTCAACATCACACCGGCCGCTTTTCCTTTTCGGGGCATTTCGTGGTACCAATTTCAGGCCGGGTTTACAATGGGGCCCACGTCAATTGTACAAAAATGTCCGCCTTGAAGGGACTTCGAACACACGGTCTCCGAGCCAAAAAACCAGCGTTATAGCCACTGTGTGACCGCGGCCAACAAGAAGCACAACCAAATATAAGGAACTTGTCACCGGAAGGAATGCAAATATGGAAAATTTTAGATGTGAAAAATACACCACAATGATTAACATAATAAACACTGTGACGCATGCATGAAATAACTAACTAAAATGTTGCATGCCCTTTGTAGGACGTTTCCATCAACCCCATATTGATCAGCTAGGCAATTTTGCATCCAATAGTTGGCTATTGCTTGTTGAACCATAAGTTAATGTTTACGCCTAACTATCTGGTATAAGGAAATGAACCCGCAATCCTGCCATCAACGCACATAAAGTTTCATCGTGAGCGCTTGCTTCCTTTCAGCCATCCTGACCCCTACACAAGAGATATGGTGTCATTTATAAAACATAGATATATTTAATAATCTGAAATCATATGCGTACTAATGTAACAGAAACAGAAGTAAGGAACTCATACTGTTCAATAATTCATACCATAACGACATACAATACCGTACACTGAACTCATTTTTCAGCCAGTAATAGCACAATGCCAGTTGTCATTTTTCTTGCCAGCAGTAACAATTCCGGTGTGTGTCTATTATTTCAGACATATTAACCTGCTCTGTATATAAAGTTGTCTTATGCACACATATCATCCCCATTCTAATGCATACATGTCATTTCTATAGGTGGGTGAACAATACCCCATTTAGGTTTTTGTTCTGTATTCGCAAGTGTTGGCCGCTACTAACTCCGGGAAGGTTAGCCCTGCCATCAAATGTCTGAAGAAGTCGGATGTGTCGGTCAAATGGTGCAAATATCGCAGCTCCGATGTAAACAGGCACATCGCTATTACGTCTAAAACATTCCAGACGAAGGCAAAAGAAAAAGTATGGTTAAATGGCACAGTAAATTGCAAATTCTGTATATCAGAGTACACACTGTCTCTATGTAACACTAAATTAACGTCATATCAAACATGGAATCTAATTAACAGGCAGTTAATCTTCAAACTAACCTGTAACTGTTATAATCATGACATGTATACACTCTTAAAGCATTTATGATGCAATTATGTTAATGTTGATAAGCATCACGCACGGAAGCAACAGTCAGTGTGTAATACAGCTAAGAAAATAAAGTCCAAATGGAAGCCTCTTTCCTGAATGGAAATTATATATTTTACAAACTTAATTAGTTAGTTAGTTATTTAATTAGCCGACAGATCAACCTCATTGCACATCGAACCATTCAGTCCATATGTGCTCGGATCCCCTCCTCAGCAAATCCCGCAGCGTGTAGTGGCTCACGACACAAGTTCTGTGTTGATTTATTACAAACTTAACGCTTGTTATATCATGTACCACTTTAAATGCCTCACAATTAGCCCCAAATTTACCAAACGAACGTAGAGTGGCTCCAGTAGCTGAGGATTAAGTAAAATAGACGCTCGTATTGCAATCCAGCATTTCAGTACGGTATTTATTGTATTTTATGTGTTGACATGTAGTAGCACTTTCAGATAAAAGTCGATCATCAGCAGTGATCTTTAAATTCCATTTACCAATTACAGCCAGAACAAAGTAGCTGTTGAGAATATAAGACAGGTAAATCTAGCTACAAAAGTGTCTACAAAAGTGCGATTCTAACTATAAGACAGTTGGAATCAACTTCATCAAGTGTATAACTCGTAATTCGTTTTATTAACGGTAATTTTAATGCACCAGTCTAACCATACTGGCAAAATAACACTGTAAAATAATGCGACATTTAATCAAATGTTACAGAATATAAATAGAAAGAAGTACAGGTCAATTTTATTATAAACTGAAAGAACTGAATGTAGCGTGCAAGGTATGAACAACTGTTTGTTAATAACAATCAATGTAAATCTCAAATACTAATTTACAAAGAGCTGGTCGTGTGAACTGGTTGCTAACCTTCAAATCCTGTTGACTCAAAACATAACCCACACATTTTACCATTAATCCATGTGTTTGAATTAATGTGACGTGGACAATAAAGCCGCACCAGACTCGAGACGCTAATTAGCGGAGAGTTGAATAAGCAGTAGCAGTAGCTGCTATTGACTTTATAATTAGCTAGTAGTTAAACACACGTCAATCCACGTAGTGCTAACAAGGGAGAGCTTATGAATAAGAAAGTCGTCATTGTTTCAATCCACAAAAGACGCGTCGTGAGCAAACATCATTGCCAAGAAGTCATTACGACCGCGTTGTTTTAGGAAGTGTATAATTACTGGAACAGCAGTGTGACAACAAGACGTTTATCGAGGTATGTACTTGTGAATGAGATTGTGCGGAACATAAATACACGCTTACTATAAAAGTAGCCTGTGTAAGTAAGTAAAGGTCCTTGTTGCACACCTTAAGTAGCGTTGGGATTATTTTTTAGACATTTGTATATACGAGGTCGACACTGGTGGGTAGTGTGGTTAGTATACACCGGCTGCTTAACCTCCCCATGGTTTCCTAGTGCCTGTTAGATGGTGTTGGAATTTGAAAATTCGAATTCATCCCAATGAGTATGGATCCCCTGACCATAGGGACGGCAGGCGAATGTCTACCAGGTTACCGCGGTTCCCTAGCATACGTCAAGAATTGGTAGCTTGCCATATCTGTTGGCTAATACAGCTAAGGAATTCGGTATTTTTAGTTATCTGTGGTTTTTGTTTGTTTGTTTTTGTTTTTCTTAAGCCGGTTCCGTGGCGAAGGTGTTATGGGCGCAATTCGAAATCCTACATACCGCGTTCGAAACACAGATGCTGGCGATTTGGAAGTAAACCGAATTGTGTTGGTTTCCCATACAAATGTATGAGTGCTGGTCGTTCAGAAAGCAATGGTAAACTACTAAACGTAAACTTGCTAAGAGATCACCAACAGAAAAGACAAAATGATGGGGTTGACTGCACATCCTGTAAAGGATATGCAACTAACTTTAAGAATTAACATAATAACACTCCGGACAAACCACTAGATGCTCGGTCTCCTACTGCATTAGTACGTTTTCGGACTCCATCATATGCACCCAAATTTGCAACATTTTCCCTCGGAAACCGGGCACCGTCGTGGGTGGAGCTGCGGAGTTTATGCTATAAGCGACACTTTCCATCGACCGCTAGGCGGAAAGCAGAAGGAGTTAAATGGAATAGCACGCCATGCAATGAAGTCCAGCCTCTTGTCTTTACACCCGATTATCTTTATGATTGTGATGTGGATACGAGACGCCAGGCTCTGTTCCTGGTACGGCATACGGAGTGGTGTGAAGTCTCGTACTGCGAAACTCGTAATTAGATCTGTATTCCGTGGTATACAAAGACAGTAGTATCCGTTGGCTTTCGTCCTAAGGAAATTGTAAAATGAGATTGATTGACTGATTGACTGATTGATTGACTGATTGATTGATTGATTGATTGATTAATTGATTTAGGAACCGACATCACAGCATTCGGGACATTCCCATAAGCGCTCGGTCCCCATCCTCAGCAGCCAGTGAAGAGTTCCAACACCAATAGTACCAGTAGCAATCCGAATGTATGTCCGTCTCGCCTTTCCTCCGAGCGCCGAGCGTCGGCCAGATCCCCTCGTCACACCTCGCTGTCTCATTCTTGCCAGACCATGGTGATCCATTTGCTCCTCCGAGGTGTACACGTGCTCCCACAAGGCCGCAACCACGCCTGCCTTGTCATGCATCAATACTCCACCAAGTTTTGCAGAGCCAGCCAATCTGTCCCAATGTTCACTCCCCAGAACAATATGAGATTATGAAAGTGTATGCTATTTATTTGAAACTTGAAATATATGGTAACTAATGCAGCTGTTGAATTGAATATTCTTTCCCTATCATATACAGACAAACTGTAGTATCTTTCGGCTATCATAATGAGAAAATTATCATCATCCAGTGCCTTGCTGGCTGGCATAGGTGATCATGCTTCTCTAAAAATTGCGATCTCCGAAGGCATTGTTCAATTCGTTTTCTTTACGTCCTTCCGCCCATGACAAAAGACCATCAATAATTTTCTCACGCTGTCGTCCTCTATCTCTCTTTCCACGATTTTCTTTCCGATTGACACAACGTGTTCGGAAATTTGTCTTTTCATAATTAACAAAAAAAACAACAACAAACCAATACTGCTTCTTTCTGGTGGTTGTGAAAATTTGTATTGCTTCATTGTAACATCTAACCCGCAGTTCACATAAACAGTACGCTCCTGCTACAGAACTAGTTGGTAGACCAGTCGCAGTGGATTTGTCACGTTGTCAATGTCAAGCCTTTTTTTCGCATATCCTTTACAGGACATCGCTGTCAACATCAGCATCTATCAGCTGACAGTGGATTTATTGGCAAGATTAAGCTCAGTAGTTTGCCATTGATTTCTGAGCGACCGGTTCAATACCCCGTAAGTTATCGAAGCGGAGAAAGCCGCTACCAATTCTCGCACACGTCACGGTACTCACGAGATTTTACGGGATTACGGAGAAAGTCGTGTAACCTCTAGACCAGTTAGACCGGCAATATCACGCCTGCCACCCTTATTTGTTTGCATATCCTTTACAGTACATTGCAGTCAACACCAGAATTTTCACTGCTGTTGATGGCTTGGCAAGATTACGCTCAGTAGTTTGTCATTGCTTTCTGAGCGGCAGGCTCACATATCCCGTAAGTAACCAACGCGGCGAAAACCACTACCGATTCTCGCGCAGCTGCCATGCCACCCTTATTTCTCATAAATGTGACTGGTATTTTATGTATGGATGAGTCGACCCAGGAATTCACGTCAATGAAAGAAATAAAATATTCACCTCGAAGGAGATTAAAACACAGGACTACCGGCTGGGCAGGCTAGCCAATGCGCGTTAGTCACTGTCCTACAGCTACTCTCATCTACCATAGACAGGAAGGTATTACACCCTTTAGCTGACTTAGGAACCAAGTAAAGATACACGATTGACGTCTCCTAGCTTTTCCCTTTTTAGCTATAATCCTGTAGAGTAGACCTGGTGTGCTGTGTATAAGTCACGCAGATCAAATTCACTTGTACAATCATTGGGAATATGGTGCTGGATCCATATTGTTTAAAGTCCAACCGGAACTCGGCGGTTGATGTGGTCAGTATCAGACGTTCGTCTTTTCCTCCAGAGCCATATTCTGATACCCATGTTAGGCTAGGTCCACTTATGAGCCTAGATCATTTGAACAATCATCCCGATCTCGGACTGGGTGTGAGTTAAATCTAGCTGGGACTGCAGGAAAGACTACAGAAACATAAAACGTGTTGTTATATAAGAAGGACCTGATCCAGGTATGGTAGCTCGCTTCATACATATTAAGGACCACATCCATTAAGATGTTAAAACACCGTTGCAATAATATTGTCTTATTGTCTACTGTGCAATTATCAACATACAATAGTTTTTCAGGACATTTCCAGCAGCTTCTGTTTAAGCAATTGGATAGTGGTAACATCCCGACTTTGAGACCTCGAATAAAAATGGCAATTCCAAAATTGTTCAACACAACAACCCGTTCTTCTAATGCATACACTGGATTGTCGATATATGAAAATATTGACAAGCTGCAAACAACAGTTGTCTGGATATCCTTGCCCGTGTATCTGCTTGGCCTCATTACTAACAGCCTGAACGTTATCATCTACGCCATAATTGGCTTTCGAGACAACGTGACCATCTGCTTCTTCGCTTTGTCCGTCTGTGACCTGTGTTACACTGTAATGAGTAATAACAACAACATTGTCAACATTTTAGAAATTGTAAACCCCATTATGCTGTCCGACTTTGATGTTACCAATAATGTATTTGTTTTCTACGCAAGTATGCTCTTGGATATATCTGTTCTCATAAAGACATTTATCGCAGTACAGCGAGGATGTTGTGTGGCCATTCCATTTCATGTCAATAGACTTATGTCAAATAGGACAACAACGGCAGTAATTGTATCCCTGTGTGTCCTGTGTTTTGTGCCCTACGTGAATTATGAATTATTTAGATTTAAGTATTATTTTAATGATCCTATTACAAACAAAACAACAGTGTATCAGATTTACAATCAGGATACTGTTTTATCAGAGAAAATCCGTTATATCTTTAACAAAATTATTGTGGTGTGTATAAGCGAAATACTGGTTTTTCTTTCATTAGTGGTTATAATTTCAAGCGTGACATCTGCATCAAAATGGCGTAAGTCAGTAGCGGATGATGAAACTAGAACACAAATTCAGCCAAACCAACAGGGCAGAAACTTTAGATCGAAACTGCAAAAGCGGAAAATTGAAATCAGTTATATAAATGACCACCAACGAAATCCGTATAGTTCAGTAAGAAGGAATCAGACGAGGGAAACACGAGAAGTGAAAGTTATCAAACAAATTGTACTGGTTTCTGTTCTACACCTGATCTGTTACACTCCTGTTGTTGTCGATTCATTTGTGTACTTTTTACTACAGAACCGAAATCTTCCGTATGTAGTCATTTACATTCATGAGGGACTAGAACGGGTTATTGCTTTTACAGGCACTCTAAATGCAGCAATTAACTTCTTCATCTACTACAGGTATAATTCCAAGTTCACACAACGAGTTTCCAGAATGTGTGGAATTGTAAACAGAGACAGAGATTAGAAGTGGTTCAAATATGAACAATGCATACTAAACAATGTGTAGCATGGTTTATACATGTTTCATTTATTGTTAGTTAGTTGATTAATCGCGGCTCCAACTTCATAACAAAAGGTCGCTCCATTATGCTCCATTCATATGCCAGTGAATACCACATAAAATGCCCTATGTGAAAATAGGAACATATAGGAGTCTCGACAAACCAACAGCCCGCACAGTATACTATGCATAATGCCACTGCCAGAATGTCAACACGAGTCCGCCATGAAAATACAGTTCATCGTCGATGGAAGCGGCAACCACTAGAAAACCAGCAGCTTAACATTACTGCACAAGGCATACAGTTAGTTCAGCAGTGGGTAAGCCTTCATTTCTGAACACGCAGTTCACGCTAGAAACAACCGCAGACATATGTAACATTTATTGTTATGTAACAATAGAAACATAGGTGTTCATTAAACAGAGAGTACAATTTAGACTAGAATTGTACAACAGCAATTATAGGTCAAAATAAAGAATAGGTAATTATATTTATCAGTGTACTCAAAGACTTTATTTCTTATTATAGAATATTAGAAACACGGATGTTTAAAGATTAAACATACAATTATGCCCGGGAGCGCTAACGGAATTGATAGCCAACTACACATGCAATGACATGGAAACTTTTGCATGCAGGGTGGACGTTTTAGGTCATATCTTGTCAATGTAAGGGAAAGAGTGGCCACCTACTCCATCCTTGCTCTCGGGCCTACCAAATGTAATGGCGCTATCGCATTACACACTCATAGCAGGAAAACGCTTCCGGACAGATTATTTACAAAATTATGTCTTTTCAAATGTTGATCTTTAGAAGACTTCAGCGTCTCTTAGTTAAATAAAAGGACAAATATGAAAGTTGTAGAACAGCTCAGTATAAACGTGCCGCTGCTGAAGGAAATCAAAGTGAGAACTTTAAAGAACATTGACCATATCAAACCATTTACCAATTTATCGAAAATCATATTGCAGGGCAAAAACAACTATATCATCACGCGATGTTCGTCCATCATGAATGACGTTGACCATTCATTGACGATGACCATTCATTGCACTACATCTTGATTTGATGAGGAACGAATGACTTGCGCTTTGGTTTTGTATAGCGAGGAGGTGGTCGCGCAACACCCTCGTCCCCGCTCCCTCGTCTGTGTCCGTCTGGCTCCAGTGGCGAGCATGGCAAGACGACTGGAAGACGGACACAGATGCAGTGGACGTTAGGCTGCCACGGCCAGTTATCCCTGTTTATATCGGCCCTTCCGTCAATTCCTTTTATTTTCAGTTTTAAGACAAGCGTAGCGACAAGCAATGAGCGTATGATTACTTTTAGGATCAACACGATTTCCTTCACCGAAGACGGACTGACCGCCAGAGCAGACCACACACAAACATGAGGCGAGAAACTGCCCACAAAAGATGCTGCTTGTCTAAGTTGCGAGCAGATCTCCCGATTTACGGTTGAGCCTCTCCAGCGCAAATGTGCACATGGCGACTGGCCGGACAGACATTCATGCACACGCAAGCCGAGAGTAGCATCGCTAAAGCTGGGACAAGCAAATGACTACATTCTTGAAACGCATGCCTCGCTAAGTCACATCACATTGGCTGGGAAGATCCCATTTTGGTGTACCTCACACAGCTCTTTGAGACAAGCATATGACTACTGGCAGGATCAACCAGATATCTATCGGACAGACGGACTATTCACGCACACGCAAGCCAAGAGTAGCATCGCTAAAGCGCGCCCTCCCGGTACAAGGTTATACATGCAAAACCACTGGACGCCTACCGACGAGCTTACAAGCTACGCCGGCAGGACTCATCAAGTAACCAACTAGATTACAACTTCTGAAAAGTTCAGACAGCTCATTAACAATGGTATGAAAGGCGAAACGATGTTCGTGGCGAAATGATCCAGCCATCTTTCTTTCGCTCTGAAGGCCAATGGTTTGTTTTCGTAGCGCAGTCGTTCAGACACAGTTGAGTTGAGTCGAGTTGAGCTAAGAACTGACATCATTGCACTCCGGAAGTTGCCACATGTACTCCATCCCCTTGTTCAACAGCCAGCGAAGGGCCATACTGCTAATCGTTCCAAGTACAATTTGATTGGAATTTCTCCTGGTCTTCCTTCTCAGTTTTTAGATTCGTCCAGTAACCCTGCCAAACCCCCGCATTATCATTCTCTCCACATACTGGTTCTCAGTCTGGTTTCCCGCCTTCTCCACTGCCTCTCACTGGCGATTGACCACCTCTTCCTTGCCCATAAGTAATCTAGCACCGAGAGGTGCATTTCCTGCCAGCCTATCAGCCTGTTCATTCCCTCGCACTCCCGCAAGACCAGGGCAGAAAATCCATACACTTCCTACAATCTGTAACCTATGAGGGGAGGCAAGTCATTTTACACGGTACATTCCTTTCTCCTTCTTACTATGCATACTCCATGAGTCCGAAATGAATACAATGTGTGTTGCAACGGTCTCCCCCAACTATTGGAAGGCTACCTCTATTCTCATACTGGAGGTTGTAGTCGCATATGTTCACCGAAGCTTTATTACATACTAAACATAAACGGGGAACAATAAACAATTTATACACAATATCTGGCAAATAGTTTAAACCACAGGTGCACAGTTGTCGAAGACAATTGAGATTATAGCTGGAGGTACGAAGTTCGTGCTTTGTGCGATTTTATCTGGGGATGGCTTGCTGTTCTGCGGAGAAAGACCAAGCCAGACAGGATAAACTGCAAGCCAATGAAGCCGGTGTTCTCATCTTTAACTTAGCTAGAGATCCACATAGACACACGTGGGCTGACAATATTAGTATATGCCTAGATTACAGTCTAGCACAATCTATAGCACAGATCACACAACAGTACTGACACTATTTACACCAAACTTCGCTTCGAATACACACTGGATAATGCTGAAAATCAAAAATGATAGAAGTAACATCATCCAGTGCTTTGTCGGCTGGCGAGGGCGATCATGCCTCTCCACAAATTACGGTCTCCATCGTCATGGATAAATTCGTGTGTTCACTCCCTTCCGTGCCATGACACAAGACTTGGTAGAAGGCTACAGTAATGGAAATAGCAGATTTAAGTTAGCGTCATTTAATTTATCTGCTTTAACCCGCATATTGCCAGAGCCCATACCGGAAGCAAGGTAGATTATACCATGGATGTTGTAAAAGCCGACTACGGAGGGTTGACGTGATGCCGCTAGTTCATGATATGGAAAACTGGCCACATAATCAATCAAGCATGCAACCATATATATATAGTGCTTGGGGTATGTTGGTTCACGACCAATTCTTCAATGGAAGATGACAATGAAACAGGTTACAACTGAGGTAAATCTCTTAACACGTAGAAATAGAAAACACGAAGTGTAGGGGAGCGTTACTAAATTATATTTACGAAAAACAGAAGTCTTTGCGGCGACAAGCCTTCACTAGTACACACAAACAAGAAAATGCAACATTCAAATCAAGCAGATGACACTACAGTGAATACATTAAGGCATAATATGCAATATGAAATAAAGTATGTGATACTTAGCTCAGAGGCTATAAATGTGAAACCTGGTAATGTTGACATAAGTCAGCTTATACAGCAGGCCGTACGTTTCCTATATTGTAAAAGGCTACCTTTGCCACGACGATTTCTGTTCTAATCTTTTCAAGGCACTTCCTATCAAATCGTATAATTGTTCCGACATAGTTATAATAATTCACATGTTTAAGAATATTCCCATTTACTTGCTTGCTTGTGTTCGTTGGCTTGAGCTCCAACACGAAGTCCTGTATGTCGGATGAAGGCATCCTGTTGTCCAACATCAGTGTGATGTCATACATGACTTGAGGTTTGCGTGAGTATCCGTTGTCCCATGTCTGGCTTATTGGTGTGCAGACTGGTGGTTCCTCGTCGTACAGGCAGACACTCTCCGACTTCGGAGGAATCGGCGATCCTACTGACTTTATCCAGGACCCCGAAGGGACCTGTTGCCCAGGACGCTCGACGAGGACGCGTCAATAGGTCTTGGCCAGTATATAGCCCGGCCCTGGTGCCTTGGAAACACCTCTGCGTCCCTCCATTTACTTGAATGTGGCATTGTGTAGTTTCTTTCTACTTGGAGACGACCATAATCTCCGTTTTCTAACAACGTAATTTTAAGCCTAGAAATGATTAATGCTTTAGAAGACTATGGAGTAGATCAAGTCACAGACTGCTGAACACAGTTTATGATACTGGAGATATACCTAATGAATTATGTAATTATGTATTTATTGCAATCCTAAAGAAATCAGGAGCCTTGGAATGTGACCATCATAAAACAATTAGTATAATGAGCCACATCACGAAGATTTGCTAAGAATTTCCATGCAAAGAATTACGAAGAAGATACAACCCGAAGTTGTTTTTTTTTGTTTTTGTTTTGGTGAAGAACAATGTAGGTTTGTGGAAGGCAAGTTACAGTAAATGCTATGTTCATTCTGAGAAAAGCTATTGAACTTTCTATAGTAGTAAATAAAGATATACATCTTTGCTTTATTGACTACACAAAGTAAAGACATCTCAACATGATATAGATGCTTGCAGATCTGCAAATTGATGTGAAAGACCTTAGACTAGTCAAAAACATATACTGGAAACAACAAGCTGCCATAAGAGTTGATAATGAAGTAAGTTAATATCAGTCTATTAAGAGAGGTGTGAGACGGTGGTGTATAATGTCTCCAGATCTGTTATCCCTGTACAGTGAAATATTTTTTAGAAATATAAAATAAATGAAATGAATCATCATTGGAGGAAGAAACATCAATAATATTAGATATGCAGATAATACAGTATTGATTGCAGACAATGAGCAGGATCTGCAACATTTATTAGATGCGGATGTTGCACACAGTGAACAACTACGGTTGGAATTAAACTATAAGAAGGCACGGGTTATGGTCGTCACTAGGAAGAACGAAATACCACAATGTAATATACAGGTAAATGGGAATATTCTTCAACAAGTGAATCCGTACAATTATCTCGGAACAGTCATAATACCTGATGGGAGATGCCTTGAACAGATTAGAACAAGGATCGCCATGGCGAAGGCAGCATTTTGCAAGATGAAAAACATACTGACCAATAAAAAGATGTCAATTGCTACGAGAAAAAGAGTGTTGAGGTGCTACATAGAGCCTGTACTTGTGTATGGATGTGAAGCGTAGACAATGAGCAGTCAAGCTGAAAAACATCCGATGACTGTGGAAATGTGGTTTCCGAGGAGAATGCAAGGAATAACATGGGCAGAAAAAGTCCTTCAAGAAACAAATGAAAATCGTAAACTGATTAGATAAATTAGACGTAGACAGTCAAAATGTTTTGTGCATGTTATGAGAAGAAATAAATTAGAGAATTTGGTGTCCCTAGTCCATACTTGCCTACAATGCATCCGTCCTGTTGATTTTCAACTTTGACATTCCAGTCACCCATTATGATATTTACTTCAGAATTCTTGCATGTCTTAAAGGCTTTCTCTAAATCATTATAAAATTCATCAATGCTGTCATCACTACTGTCTGCTTTTGGTGCATAAACGTGTGTTACGTTGACATCAAAAGGTCTTCCGTTCAACTTCGCCAGTAACACTCTGTCTGATACAGTCCAATATCCTTTGATCGATTTTGATCTCTCTGTATCCATTATAATTGCTACTCCTCGCTGTTATTTCTCTCCACCAGAATAGATTATTCTATATTCCTCAGATGATAGAATGCCCATTCCTTTCCATCTGGTCTCACATATACCAAACAGGTTTATATTTACTCTTCTGATTTCATTCTTAATGTTATCAAATTTTCCATTCCCACTCATAGTTCTTACATTCCAAGTTCCTACTTTCAATCTTGATACTCGTTTGCAATCAGTCGCCTGCTGACGGTCTGGAGTCATCTGGTGCACATAACTACCTCTACCGGGTGAGGCTGCTCCTATGTAAAGAAGGTAGTTTGCCATTGCTTTCCTTCCAGGGCCGACTTAATGGCAAATCCCTCACCGGACTGGCGTCTTTCCTCGCTTTTCCTTTCACTCCAGAAGAATGTGTAGTCGGCACCTACTTCACAGATTTGACCTTCTTCACTCAAGGCTGTCGGTATTGTACCTGCCCAACTCTCTCCCAGTCAGTGCTGTTCGTCTCTCTAGGGCCGACGCGCCGTTTCTATCAAGTAGAGTGGGTACTTTCCAAGTTCTGATTGTTAAGGGAATATGTTATGCTTGTTTTTGCTTTACCTGTTTTTACTTTAGTTTATGTCGACCGCAGTATATGATGCCCACCAACCGCGGCTAGCTGGCTAGCAGGTAATGATGGAGCAGACAATGTTTAGGGCACCTTCTCTAGCCCCTTCCTCATGCTGTGGAGGTGAGCAGTGCTTTCCTATGGAGGGCTGCTCAGTCGCCCTGGGGGATGCCGAATCCCACTGCTGCTCCGGTCAGTAGAAGACGACCATATGGTCTGAGCCTCTTGTGTGCAGGTCTGCGACTACGACTGTCGGCGTACCCACGCCTGCCGCTTCGCCGCTCGCCCATCGTCACATGGCTTGAAGATGATATATGATGTTGAATGAAGAATGACTTGCCCGATGAATTGGATTAATGTGAGGAAGGAAGAGTTTCGCTATTCATCGACCACACTCTCTTGACTGAGTCCATCTGAATCCAGTGGCAAGTCAAGTCAAGTCGACTGGAGACGAATACAGGTGCAGTGGATAATCAGGGCGCTCTACGTGCCTTCCCATACTCATTACATTCCACAACGCTTTGTACGTAAACACCGTCTTGCCCGTTGAATCTTCAATGATTTCTTACGCGCAGTCTGCCGAATCCTGTCTTCACGTGCTAGGTAGACATACCCTCGTTCACCAAGTGGTTTTAGGCCGAATCGGCTACCCACGCCTGATATGATTCCTGATATGAATCTTGCGAATACATCGCACTACCTGAGTAACTAACATCGAGAGCCCGGAAGAGGCTAATGGAATTAGAACATGACATACAAATATAAGAAAGAGAAACATAATGTTTTTAGTCATATGATGAGAAGAGAGTCACTGAAGACCATCGTTACAACTGGAAAGATCAGTGGGAAAAGAGACAGCGTCAGACCGAGAGTAATGATTCTGAATGGACGGATACAGTGGCATGTAGGAACAACATTAACAGATGATCCAGAGCACCAAAACATGAGATATGTGGAGAGATATGATCACCGACGCCAGCTGGCAAGGTGCGTGATGATGATGAGTAGTTAACTGAACAATGTCTGCATTTATCAAATTCTGCAGATCCCGTTCATTGTTGCAACATGTACTATTACAACAGCACATCTTATATTATAGGTATTATGTCCTCCAATTGCTATACATCTCATATTATTTACATTATAATATGTTCACGACTGCAGATATTACTCATTCTTATCGTACACCACTCTTGATAGGCTGGCTTTGGCCTACATCAATAACAACATTTGGGCAGATTTAAGTTAGGCCAGATATGAATTTCCTGGGGCATATCATAGATAAACATTTTGCTTACCCAGAAAATAAATTGTGCAAGCCAAGTAAGCAAAGGTAGGTGTGGAGAAGTAGCACTGATGGCATAGTCGTTAATGCGGTTGCTTACAAACACAATGCGCCAGCTTCAAGTCACAATGGTCTAAGTTCAATCCCCAAAAGTGCAGAATTCTTGTTACAATCAATGATTTATGTGGAGTCTTTATATCAGCATGGAATATGTTCAGATTGTTTTAGAAGTAGTTGGACAAGTCCGAGAGGAAGGCATCGGATCACATTACCTATTATACCGTGTCTGTATATAAGAAGACCTAATACTTCATAATCCCACTTTTGCATCTTCAGTGGCTGGCGTCTGCAGTTTTGCTTCAGTGATGGAGACATATCGCGAAACAGATCGCAGTCTGATGCTGCAGAGGATGGCTCGCACTAAAAATTCCGCGAAAAGACACGTAATGTATGCAGCCTCGGAAGAAGAAAGCAGAGTCAAGGAAGGCAACGAGGACTGTTGATCATGTGGCGATACATTACAGTCCCACTCCTACACCAGCTAAAGCCGTTCCAGTGACTGAAAATACTCAAAAGACTATAAATTAAACCAGCAGAAGCTAAGGAGTTCACACCAACACTAACGAGATGCAGCCAAGCAGCTCACTAAAGGCCTCCACACAGGAAGAAACGACAAGCGAGGACTTCACCGGCAAAATACTGCTGAAACAAACCAGCGTTAGGGAGGCTAAATTGTAGGCTCTACCAATAGACAGCCGGCTTCGTGGCTTAGAGGTTAGCGACATCTCTCCGTAATCTCGTATACTCTCGTGGGTAACGTGATGACGGTGAGAATCAGCAGTGGTTCGAATCGTATCGGTAACTTATGGGGTATGTGAGCCGGCCGCTCAGAAAGCAATGGCAAACTACTGAGCGTAAACGTGCCAAGAAATCAACATACAGCTGAAAGATGGTGGTGTTGGCAGCGATGTCCTTAAAGGATATGCAAAAAAAAACAAAAAATAACCAATAGACAAGATACTCAGTCTGTTGGAGAACAAACTGGGAAGACACATTATCACCCAGTTGAGCGAGACACCTGATGGAATAGTGGTCTCCGTCAACACGAACTCCTAGACCACCACACTAATGCAGAAGATATCACATGAGAAATCTGACATCAAGCTCCCCCACGGCATATAAGTGGAAACCACTCGACACCGCACGATGAAACGATGGGTCATAAAGAGAGTTAAGACTCATCTCACAAATGATCATATTAGGGAGAGGCTGTCCAGAGAGAACTCGACACTAAACATTACCAGTGCAGAGAGGATCATCGGGAAGAACAACACCACCTCCACATTCGTCATCATCACTTTGGAGGACCGGATGATCCCTCAAACAGTCAGATGCGACAGAAGAGAACAAGCACCAGGGCGCTACATACATAGAGTGCTGCAGTGCTCCAGGTGCCAGAAGTTTTGGCACACTCGTGCCACGTGCAAAAGTGAGGTGGAGGTATGTAGATACTGCTCTGGGCCCCATCCTTACAGTCAGTGCCCTCGTGCTACTATCGCCACGGACGTCAGGAGGCCTAACCCAAACAGATAATGCGCAAACTGCCTCGGCAATCACGGCGCCTGGTACATCGGCTGCCCCTACCACCATGACCGCGAGGAAGGCATGAAGATCGCTATCAAATCCAATCTACTGTACAAAGAGGATAGGAGGCAGTACGAGGCTACCACCGGTCTATCAAAGAGCGACAAGGCACAATTGGAAGGCCAACTGAAGGCCAAGAGATCCAAGTTCACCAGCGTAGAGGAACAGTAAGACAAGACACAAGAGACGCAAATAACAGCCGTTCAGCGCATCCTGGACGAAGAAAAGCAAGTGCATCAAAAGATAGAGCTTGTTGTTCCTCTAATGGCTGCAAGAAAGGATGAGACAGAAGAAACGCTGACAAAAATACAAGACGAAAGAGAAAAGATAGAACAGCTGAAGTCAAAGAACGAGACATCAGAAGTAGAAGATACCAAATCACAGACAGAAAAGAAAGAACCAGACGAGGAAATAGAAGAGGTAGATATCCAAACAGACAGCGACCAAGATTGGACGGTGGTAAGAGGAAGAGATTACTCTCTAGCAAGAACAAGATACCGAGCCGTCCACGACAAAAGATACCAAAGAAGCCCCAGAAGATACGAAAACAGACAAAGACCAAGACAATGTGTCTGGGGGAGGATGACGACTGGTAAATCTCTTTGAAGGAAACAACACCATAAGACTGGGCGGGAACACAATTACGCCAGGCCTCACATGTGTGCTACTCTGTCCAAACCACAAGTATGAAGCGAATAGAATTACAGTCATTCAAACATTACTACTTTTATCACAGTGGAATGATGGGAGATTTATTCGCATTAGACGTGCAATATCTCCTGCGGTATCTTCGGCGGGCCTACTCCCGCTGGTTGTGGGATCCGCTAATGTTAGGTTGGGAGTCTGACGATAGTGCACGCTTTACACAGGTCCGGACACTTGTTATTGAAGAAGTACGCGCCCTTACTGTCCGGACGCGTACGAGGCCCTCACCTGCGGGACTTGGCTGAACGCCTCTATGCCAGGTCCTTTGGGTTCCAGGGTCAGGCCATCACTCGCCATCTGCTCGTGGTGGCGAGGCCTCAGTTGTTTGACTCTGTGCCGCCAGCGTCAGCAGCCTACCTTGTGCCAGACGTATTGGTTACCCATTCCTCTGGAAAACACAAGATTAGGCCGAGAGAGGGAACATTTCGTTTGGGCACCACATGTTTCTCTGAAGCTCTGCTCAGGCGTTGTGATGGAATATTGGCCACATTCCAACTCACATACTTTGGTCTGTCAAGACTGCAAGGTGCCACTCACATTCAAACATTTTCAAGAAAGCAGATATACGCATATCTATTTACTAAAGAACAAGTACGAGATACAACATAAGGGCCCCGACTATAACCACATCGATAAGTCGGCGGCTGAACGGGGTCATTTTTCTCAAGAATTGGAATTGGAATTGGAATTGGATTTACTCATAAGATTTGGAAACCGTGTTACGGATAATCGTACTGAAATGCGCACATTTTATGTTGCATATGTAAATAAGAGTTGATCTCATCTCATCTCATTATGTTCCTCTTGTACCTTGCGGTGTCGAGGTGAAGTATAAACAGCGGGAGATTGCCCGCTTAAGGGCTTCATGTATCGATATATCCATGGACTCTGTTATTCCATGTGTTCATCGTTTACGTGGTTGGCCTCTTCCTCTGCTACCCTCTGGTCTGCACATCATTGCTTGTTGTGGTGTACTGCTAGTTGGTAACCTACTTGCATGGCCAAACCATTTGACTTGCTGCCTTCTAATAAAATCCAGTGCAGCTATAACCCTCACTTTGGTTCTGATTTCTTCATTTCTGATCTTATCGCTTCTTGATATATTGAGTATTCTTCTCAGGAATCTCATTTATGTTGTTGTGATTTTTCTTTTCTCTTTTTCTCTCCAGGTTTAGCATTGATAACATAGAGTTGGTAGGAAGATTGTGTTGTAAAGTGCTTTCTTAGTATTTATTGATACACGTTTGTTCTTTAGTATTGGTGCCATTTGTCCAATGAGTTGGTTTGCCTTATTGCACCTATTTTCGATCTCGTCTTCTGATTTGCCATTTGATGATATTATACTTCCTAGGTACTTGAAACTCTTTACTTGTGTCAAGGGATGTTTGCTTAGGTGAATCTTTGCTTTTTCTTCTTTAGTTACTTAGTTAGTTAGTCGACAGATCATCCTCATTGCACATCGAACCATTCAGTCCATAAGTGCTCGGATCCCCTCCTCAGCAAATCCCGCAGCAAATCCCGCAAATCCATTTTTCTTCTTTAGTTACAGTCTTCTGTTTTCAATCAATCAATCATGTGCCATGCCGGAAAGCGTGGGCGGTCATGACTCGCCATTTCACTCGATCACCAGAGTCGTGGATCAGCTCAGTGTTCCTGTCTCGTCCATGCCATGTGGCCAAGCCATCCAGGTATTTTCCTCTCGGTCTTCCTCTTGGTCTGTTCTCTTCGATCTTGCCAGTTGTCACTAAGTTCTCCAATCCATTTCTTCTCATAACATGTCCAAAAAATTTTGACTGTCTACGTATAATTTCTCTAATCAGTTTACGATGTTCATTTGTCTCCTGTAGTACTTGGTCATTGGTTTTTCTGTCTGTCCATGGTATTCTTTCCTCTGTTTTACTTGTGCTAATTTCCATGTTATGTTCCCTACACATTTCGTTTAGACTGAGTTTAGAGTTGATGTAAAGTAAAATAAAGAAAACGACGCATTAAGGCGTATTGTGTATATGATGCATGCTTTATATTGTATAGACTAATCGGCACTGGAAGGGTTATGGAGGTAATATCGCACCGATCGTGTTTACTTCCCAGACCATATGTGGAACCCATGTTATGCTGGTCCAGCTGGGAGCCATATTCCATAGAAAAAAAAATCAGAACACGTAAAAAAGGGGGCGGGGTGGAAACCACACCACCGGGCCGGCAGCTAAGCATGCTAGAGACTGCGCTAACGGCGCTCTATAGGAGTAGTAGCCAAGATTTAGCGGTTTCCGTAGCGAAGGGTTTACGGATGCGATTCGTAATCCCGTATACCCGGGTTTGAAACACAGCGGTGATGGTTTTTTTCGAAAAAATGTATATGTGCCGGTCGTTCAGAAAGCAATGGCAAACTACTGAACGTAAAACTTGCCCAGGAATCAAAAGCAGCCAAAATACTGGTGTTGACTGGTACGTTCTGTGAAGGACATGCAACTATATTTTGTAAAGCCAAGATTTAGTCAACGGCGGAGATGTAAAGTTGGAAATAAATGTCAACAAATGGCAACCGGAGATAGGTTTTCACAGCTTAGCACTTATTTCTGTTATTTATATTAAGTTAGTCGGCAAGGTAATCATCGTTTTCAATGCCACGTTGCATAAAAGATATTTCACATAGACCTTATATGTGACGTACAAACCGACGCATGTTGAAATTTGCCAAGCTGTGGCGGTAAGTATGTGTGAATCGCGGGTATGTAAATAAAAGGACACGCAAGACAATTAAAAACTATAGTGATTTCGCTACATTGAAATGCAGAATTATGTAGTGTGCCGTTCTGTTATACGGATTCATTGTATTTCTGAATTTTAAGATTATTTATTTCTGTGGTGTGTGCTTGGCAAGATATTGTTAAATATCTTCTTCTTCTTCTTCTTCTTCTTCTTCTTCTTCTTCTTCTTCTTCTTCTTCTTCTTCTTCTTCTTCTTCTTCTTCTTCTTCTTCTTCTTCTTCTTTCTTCTTCTTCAGCATTCCGAGCCATTGAGGTTCTTTGCTGCAGATACAATCCGTCTCCATTCGTCTCTCTGGTGGACCTTCTCTTGCCAGTCGTTGATTCCAAGTGCTTGTAGGTCTGTACATGTATTATCTCTCCACCGTCTTCTTGGTCTACCTCGGGGTGTACGGTCATTTATTTCCTGAGTGTAAGCGAGTTTTGTTTCCCTATTATCTTCCATTCTTTCTATATGCCCCAGCCATTATAGTCTATTAGCCTTCTTGATACCAATGATTAGCGGGGACTTAAACCGATCATAAATGTCTTTGTTGCTTCTTCTTTTCCACTCTCCACTTTGTGTATCCCTAATGGGCCCAAAGATGCGTCTTAAGACTTTGTTCTCAAAGGTTTGTAACAAGGCTTCTTAAAATAAATTGTGCTATCAATTGTTTGTGTCTTAAAGATTCACATTTACAGTAGAAAAAAAATTGTTATGAATAACACTAAAGCATATAACAAAACAACCTTAGGAAGAATGTTTAAAGATACACTAAGACAAAAACATTTTAGATAACAAGGAGGGTAAATTGAGTTTAAATTTATAACTGTCTACGAATGCGGGAGAGATTACAGAAAAATAGAAAATGCTGTTGCCATATATTTATATAGATATAAATTAATCAAAGTATGGTGGGTGGATTGCTCTCCTCGAAGGAGATTAGAACACCGGACTACCAAGCCGGCAAGGTAATCTCTCATTTGACATAGACATGGCGTTATTATATCCTTTAGCTAGGGGGCTGCGTGGTCTCGAGGTATGGTGAAAAAATAGAAAATGCTGTTGCCATATATTTATATAGATATAAATTGATCAAAGTATGATGGGTAGATTGCTCTCCTCGAAGGAGATTAGAACACCGGACTACCAAGCTGGCAAGGTAATCTCTCATTTGACATAGACATGGCGTTATTATATCCTTTAGCTAGGGGGCTGCGTGGTCTCGAGGTATGGTGTCCGCCTCGAGTGCTGGAGGTCCCGGGTTCAAGCCCCGGTGATGCCGGGATTTTTTCTCGTGGACTTCTAGTAATAAATTTCCCCTGGTCTCTTGGTAGTGAGATCGGACGCCCGTGTGTATTGTTGCGCACGTAAAAAATCTCTTGGCAGTTGGAAATCGAAAAAGAGTAGCCTAACGGCGCTGCCCGGGCAACATTTCGAGTTAAAAATCTACCCAAAGTATTTTCAGGATCCTCGGTGGTGCTACGGAGTTCGTGCACTGAGCTGAGTTTCTCCAGACTCAGGTTTGAATTAGGAGGAGAAACTTATGGGTTGCACCCGTGTGCCGTGATGTTGATCCATCGACTAAACATAAACATAAAAACTAAACATAAACATATCCTTTGGCTGACATAGGAACTAAGACTCATCATCATTAAGTGCCCATCCAAGCTGGTGTAGGCATTCACGGCTATCCACAGATCTCGGTCTTCGGTTTTCTTGATCAACTCTGTTGCTGATATTCCTCCATGCCACCATCTCAATCCATCCCGCATAATTTCTCGTGGTCTGCCAATGCCTCTCTTCCCCTCGATCTTTCAAGTTGTCACGATGTTCTCCAATGCCTCTCTTCTCATCACATGACCGAAGAAAGATGTTTGTCTCTGTCTTACTGTTGTATATAGTGTTCTAGTTTCATTAGCCTGTTTCAGGCAGTCGTTGTTAGTTACTCCGGCAGTCCAAGGAATTCGCAACATTCGTCTCAGGAACCACATCTCTGTTGCTTCTAATTTCTTCCTAATTTGTTCATTCACATTCCAAGATTCACTGCCATACAGAAAAACTGGTTCTACATAGCATTTCAGCATTTTCTTTCTTACATTCAGTGATATTGACTTATTGCATAAGATACTCTTCTCATCTCATATCATCTCATCTCATATCATCATGTTCCTCTTGTACCTTGCGGTGTCGAGGTGAAGTATAAACTTCGTGAGAGTGCCCGCTTATGGGCTTCATATATCTATATTCCCAAGGACTCTGATATTCTCTCCGTCCAACGTTTACGTGGTCGACCTCTTCCTCTATTACCATCTTGTCTGTACATCATTACTCTTCATTTTCTGAAATGCAGCTTTTTCTTGCCCTATTCTGCTCTTAATCTCTGTTGTACATCTTCCATTTGATGTTATAACTGTCCCTAGGTATCTAAAATTATCCACTTGGTTAAGAATTTTTCCTTCTATTTATATGTCACATTTTGGTGTCACCATTTTCTTTGATATCACCATTGTTACTGTCTTCTTTTTATTCAAGGAGAATCCTTTCCTTGCACTCTCTGTTACTACAGTGTCCAACAATTGTTGTAGGTCTGTTGATTTATCCGACACCAATACTGTGTCATCTGCATAGCGTATATTATTTATATTATAACCTCCAACTAGTATTCCTGGCATCTCTTTGATCTCTCTCATTATTACTTTGCTATATAGGGAGAAGAAATCTGGTGACAAGACACACCCCTGTCGTACTCCTAGTTTTATCTGTTCGTGACTACCCTCTTTATGTCCCATCTTAATTGCTGCTACTTGGTTCCAGTAAATATTCTTTATTATTCATAAATCTCTCACATTAATGTTGATATATTCCAACATTTTAATCAGTTCATCATGTTTTACTTTATCAAATGCCTTAATATAATCTATGAAGCACAAATATATGTCTTTCTGTGTCTCTATTGACCTTTCTTTTGGTGTCCGTAATGTATATATAGTATTGTTTGTGCCCTTTCCCTCCACAAATCCATACTGTTCTTGACTTATTTCCATTTTTATTTTCTTTCTGGTTCTTCTAATTATGATTCTGAGTAGAAGCTTAGTGATACGGTTTATGACCTAAGAATAGATATACTTTTAACATTTTCTAGCCTTTCCCAGGATATTTATAATCTTAAAGAAAGGAATTGGAGTGATGTTTGTAAATCAAATAAAGTCAAGTAAGTCAAGTAAGTCAAGTGAGTCAAGTAAGTCAAGGTCACTTGTACACGAATTTGGCATATGGTGCTAGATGCATACGTTTCAAAGTCCAGTCAGAACTGGGCGGTTGACGTGGGCAGTAACAGCCGGTCGCTTCCCCCCCCCCCCCAGAGCCATATGCTGGTATTCGTGTTAGGCTAGGTCCACTTATGAGCCTAGATAATTAAAAAAAAAAAAAGCCTTCGTGACTCGAATGTGTGTATAAATTATAACTCTGGGACTGCAGGAAAGACTACAAAAAGATATAAAGTGTTGTTGACATATAAGTGGAATCTGTTTAATGTATGGTAGGTCGCTTCGTACAGACTAAGGTATCACTTCAATTAAGATGTTACAGCACCGTTATAATACTATTGTCAACTGTACAATGACCAGCATACAATAGTTTTTCAAGAAGTTTCCAGCAATATCTGTTTGAACGATTAAATAACAGAACGATCCCGACATTGAGACTTCGAATAAAATGACGACTCCAACATTGTTCAACACAACAACCCGTTCTCCGAATTCATATACTGGATTGTCGATATATGAAAATATTGACAAGCTGCAAATACCAATCATCTGGCTATCCTTGCCCGTGTATCTGCTTGGATTCATTACTAACACAATAAACGTTATCATCTACGCCATGATTGGTTTTCGAGACAACGTGACCATCTGCTTCTTCGCTTTGTCCGTCTGTGACCTGTGTTACATCGTAATGGGTAATAACAACAACATTGTCAACATTTTAGAAATTGTAAACCCCATTATGCTATCCGATTTTGATGTTACTAATAATGCATTTTCTTTCTATGCAAGTATGCTCTTGGATATTTCTGTTCTCATAAAGACGTTTATCGCAGTACAACGAGGATGTTGTGTCGCCATTCCATATTATGTCAATAGACTGCTTTCAACTAAGACAACAACGGCAGTAATTATAACCCTGTGTGTCCTGTGTTTTGTGACCTACGTGAATTATGAATTTTTTACATTTACAAATTATTATGACGTTCCTTTTACCAACAAAACAACTGTGTATCAGATTTACAATCAGGATACTGTTTTATCAGAGAAAATCCGTTATATTTTTAACAAAATCATTCTGGTGTGTATAAGCGAAATACTGGTTTTTCTCTCATTGGTGGTTATAATTTCCGGCGTGACGTCGGCATCAAAATGGCGTCAGTCATTAGCGAATGATGAAACTAGAACACAAAATAAGCCGAAAAAACCCGACAGAACCAATAAATCGAAATGGCAAAAGCGGAACATCACATCTAGTTATATGAATGACCACCAACAAAACCAGGATAGTTCAGCGAGACGGAAGCAGATGGGCGAAACACGAGAAGTGAAAGTTATAAAACAGGTTGTACTGGTTTCTACTATACACCTGATCTATTACACTCCTGTTGTGGTCGATTCATTTATGTACTTTTTAATATGGAACCTAAATGTTCCGTATGGAGTTGTGTACATTCATGAAGGAATACAAAGGGTGATTGCTTTTACAGGTTCTCTAAATGCAGCAATAAATTTCTTCATCTACTACCAGTATAATTCCAAGTTCACACACACGAGTTTCCAGAATGTGTGGAATTGTAAACAGAGACAGAGATTAGAAGTGGTTCAAATATGAACAATGCAAACTAAACAATGTGTAGCATGGTTTATAAACGTTTCGTTTAATTGTTAGTTAGTTAGTTAGTTAGTCAGTAAGTCAGTCAGTCAGTCAGTCAGTCAGTCAGTCAGTCAGTCAGCCAGCCAGTCAGCCAGCCAGCCAGTCAGTCAGTCAGTCAGTTAGTTAGTTAGTTAGTTAGTTAGTTAGTTAGTTAGTTAGTTAGTTAGTCGCTGTTCCAACTTCACGGCAAAAGGTCGCCCCATTATGATCCGTTCCTGTGCCAGTGAAAAACACACAAAATTCTTCTATCTGCCTCGTGTAAGAAGTGGAACAGACATATATATGAACAGACATATATATATATATATATATATATATATATATATATATATATATATATATATATAATACACACACACACACACGCACATGTAATTTTTTAGCACCACAGGATCATATGCAAGGCCGCATTCTGTATGTGCTCCAATTTTTCAAGCTGGCTGTTTGATACAGTCGGTAGCCACAAACCATATTGAATAAATAAAATTATTAACCACTGAAAGAGAGTGTAAAGGATCCTCTGCTTTACGCCGGTTGATGACATCGCCCACAATGTATTACGTCCCTTTCCAGACTTACCACCAAAGCCTTCACATGATCCTTAAAAGGCACACATCTTTCGAAAGTGACTTCCACGTACTTCAATATCCTCCCTCTTCTAAGAGGACGTCCATTCAATGTAACACATCTGCCATCACAATTTGGTTATCCAGGAAATACCACAATATGCCTTGTCTGGAATTATTACGGCCCCTGAGTCCATGCACCTTTCCGCCACTTTTTTTTTTTTTTTACTGACGACTGTAATTCTTCAACCATTCTTTCCCTTTCTCTTCTCTGTCAGTACACAAGCACATCATATGCAAATGTCAAGATTCTACCAATTCCTGGTGCCTCAATTGCTGCGACTTTCCTGTTGCATACATTAAATAGCACTGGGGGGAAAGCAGATCCACGTGGCAATCCTGGTGTCATTGTACGGAGGCCGCAATCCATTTGACAATCTAAGGGCAGCCCTCCTTGTCCCAAAGAGTGTATATCAAACGATCATAACTAACCCTGCTGTAAGAATCTTCCAGGTCAAGTGCCACGGCCACCGTCTCATGTTTATTCTGGAAGACCACATAGACATTCAATGCAAATGTTGCCGAATCGCAATGGGTTCCTTTCCAGGCCGGTAACTTTCAAGCCCTTTGGGAAGCAGTTTAAAACTTTATAAGTGATGTTGTAGCTTGCATGTTACTATCTTCTCGAATACTTTGCCAACGGTGTTTTGGGAGGTTATAATTCATTATCCATTTAGTTTGGAGTGATCCTTGCCTGGCTTTGGGAATGGGGTAATGGTAGCTGTGCAATCAATTCTGTGGTATTTCTGCGGTTTTCATTTGATAATTTTCTGATAGTGTATGTTTGTTCTGATAGAGCTATACATTCAAAATAGTTTTCTTCATGTAATTTCTCTCCATTGATAAATATATCGGTTTCCATATGTGTTTCATCAGTCTTCACTATTTTTAGTTTCTGTTGCAATGAATCACACATTCAGTTTCACTTTGTTCTTGCATTGCCTTTATTAGTTTCTTAAACTCTATTTGTGTTATCAATATTACATATATCAATATTACTGTACTGTAAGTGTATCGAAGTTCAGCAATTTCTTTAATTTTTCGATTACAAAGGGTTCATATTGTTCCTTTGTAAATAGTTTCTCTATGACACTCTTCATACTTCGCGAGTTATCTATATCTGACATGTTTGCACTCTTTGTAGTTCTCATGGGCTATCTTTCTTTAACTAAATTTCCACTGTTTTAGTTCCATAAATAGTTTTCCTATCTTAACATCATTTAAACTACACAACAGGCAAGATCCAAGACAGCTGAGAAGAAGGAGGAGATTAATTAATTGATTTAGGAACCGACATCACAGCATTCGAGGCATTCCCATAAGCGCTCCGTCCCCATCCTCAGCAGCCAGCGAAGAGTTCCAACACCAATAGTTCCAGTAGCAATCTGATTATAAGTCCGTCTCGCCTTTCCTCTGAGCGTCGAGAGTCGGCCAAATCCCCTTGTCACTCCTCACTGCCTCATTCTTGCCAAACTATGGTGATCCATTTTCTCCACCGAGGTGTTACACGTGCTCCCACAAGACCGCAACCGCATATGCCTTGTCATGCATCAATACTCCACCAAGTTTTGCCGAGCCAGCAGAAGGAGAAGAAAGACATCAGAGTCGGAAACGCCGACTAAAAAACAGTCCGATAGGTTGTCAAGCGGATTTACGTGGAGCTGTCAGACGAAGAAATCCAGAAGCAGCTACAGGAAGAAAATCTCAACATTCGAATATTAAAGGCGGAGCGGATCCTGACTTATTCAAAGATTCCTACGACACTAGCAGTGGTTACGACTGGGGGGAGCGAAATACCACGCCAGGTGTCTATAAACTAGAAAATTCAACAGTCTGAAGGATTCATACCACGAATCACCCAATGTTCCAGATGCCAGAGGGCCGGCCACAGCAGAGCAACATGTCGCAGTAAGACGGAAATTTGCCGCTACTGCACCGATAACCACGCCTTTAAGGAATGTCCGCTGGCCAAGCTAGACACGGAATTCCGAGCACCCAATAACAAAAGAAAGTACGCCAACTGCTCGGGCAAGCATGGAGCAAGATACCTGAGCTGTCCATAGCTCCAAAGACACAGAGACATCTTAAAGCTCCCCACCACATCAAAGACACCATATAAGGAAGCAATGCGGAGATGCGAGACAGCCACGGGTATATCACAAGCTGTAAGAGATCAACTACAGAACCAAATAGACGAGCTGAAGAACCAAGTCAAGGCACTACACACACCAACACCAACCAGCGACAATAAGAAGCTGCTGGCCGACATGAAAGAGTTCCAGCACAACATCAAACAAGAGATGGAGTGCATGGCCAAGATGAAGAAGGAAAACGAAGACATACTACGCACCATTAAAGCGGAGAGAGAACTGCATAAAGCTGAAATGGAACTTCTCCAAAACAAAGCCAACAGAAGCCATACAAGAACCCACAGAGAAACTGCAAGAGGAAAACCAACAAGCGACTGAGCCTGGAACACAAGCTAACACCGCCAGCAGCCCAGCCACGACGCCAGAGAGAAACTCAAGAATTCATGTTTTACTATTTGTCTTCACGCTGTCTGGCGCAGCACTTATTATAAGCATTACCCACGTCCTAAAAAAAAACCAGTAATCTAATGGCGCTTATTAAATTTCCATTACATCATGGCACTAAATCCATGTTCACTTCTGACCACATCTTCTGAACGTAAATGTGTATCCAGAATTCCCAAGGACCCCTTACTAAGTTTCTGTTTTAAAACTTCACCCAATTAAACGTCAAAACAATTTTACTGAAAAGTAATTATTTTTAAGAATGGTCAACGGCAACTCTATTATAAGAAACAGAATCATTATAACTGATAATAAAAAAATTTGAAATTAACTGATCAAGTAACATGCCAATGTTCAAACAAGGCAAACTTAAATAACGGCATAACTCATGAATAATCGAAGATACAATCAGAACAGAACAATATCCCCCCCCCCCCCCCTTGATATTCAAATATGTTTTCATATATGCCCACATTTTTCAAAATAAAACAAGCATCAATTAAAAGAAAATATCTAGTGTTATCTAACACTACTGGTCTCTTTTACGGACCAGTAGTTTGTACGCAAAAGACTGAAAACACAACAATCCTATTCTAAAATTGAATAATAATCATTTTATAGGAACAAATCAATCAAAAATAATATAATATACCATACATATTCAATTAAAACCAACTGCTTATAGTACTCAAACAACATTGGTCTCTTATACGAACCAATGTAATACATATCTATGAACACAAGTCATGCCTATTCTGTTAACCCCAAAATATATTCTCATCATAACGCAGACCAATATCTGTTCTCCTCAACCAAAAGTCATTAATCAACAAATGACCGTACTTTTTCTGGAAGTTAAGCATTGATTATTTCCCTTCACAACATTCCATCTTTTACAAAACTAACTCACTGAGACACATCACAATATTGAAATACTAACCTAAACAATACCTGTAAACTACAGCTCAAAATTGCTCTATTTTCCAAGTAGCGTGGCTATTTCAGCACACCACAATTCATCTACTCAGTAAGGAAAACTGCAACTCAGCACAGCCATTTCCTAATCTAGTTGTTTCCCTTGAATTCCAACATTCATCCCGTTTACCACGGTGTCTCCACAATGCTACAACCACCAACGAATGTCTATTTATTATAGACTTCACCACACATCTAGCTACTAGATTTGTCAATAACTAATTCTACTTTTAAGTCTTCTCGTCTACCCGACGCAACAAACATTTCATTCTCCTGTATCAGTACTTTCTAACATCTCACCACAACAACTCTAAGCTATCCTCAACTCTCTCTTAACTTCGTTCTCACACCGCGATGATAGTCAAACCAGTCACACTTATCGGAACACGTTCTATAGTGCTCTATTTATAATACTCCGACGTTCATTTAGCTAATCACATTCTCTCCTTCTCTTGCTTACATCACTCATCTTTCACTACTACTCAAGGTTACTCCTATTTATCGGGACTCTTTCAGAAACAGTAAGCAACACCGCACATGACTAACGACAAACCTCACTCCGATTGGGCAAACCATCTTCTCTCATTTCTCTGTATCAGGCATTCTTGCTTCGACATGTCTCTGCCAACAATACTAAATCTGTTTTATGAAACGTCATTCAAAATGTTAACTCTCTTTCTGTCAGCCTGTCATAAAATTTTCATTAATTCTGTCCAACTCCACACATTCCAAACAAAGGACACCACACCTTTCCAATCACCTTCTTTATACTTCTCTACTCTGTCCTCCCCGAAATCAGCGGTACGTTTTATCAGCGTCACCCATCAGCCACTCTTCGCATATTCGCACGGCACTAGTATTTATACTTCTCATATGCATCGACCATTGTGTACAAACAACCTCGTTCTCATCTCACGATTATTCTCGTATCACGACAACCTGACGTGCCTATACTATTACTTCTACAACAAACAAATTAGACACCCATTCAACATTCTAGCAATTACTCACCACAGCCTAAGCGTGTCGATCAGTTCCACACACAGTGACACAAGATATACCAAACGCCTCGTACATGCAAGCGCTACTACTACTAATTACCTGACATCGTTCTATCCATACTCCACCCCAAAAGACTTATCAAAGCTTCCTTCTTCAGCCCGACGCACACATGTTTGTCTACACTTTTACCCATGCAAGAACAACTCATAATCAGACGAATTACTTCAATACTCAACATGACTCTCACAATTCAACTGCTTTCTTATTTCCGCTTTTCTCAATCATCACAACCAAACACTACTCTCCGTCCTACCTATCAAACTACTCCGACAGTCAACTACTCACTCACTTTATCTTAACCTCCTCATCACTTCATAATAATGATCTTGATCTACTTCTTCGCGCTATTTTCAGGCTATAACATCCGCACTACCCTCTCCATAGCAACACAACTTTTGAACCGATATAACTCTCATCAAACTTGAACTACTCCAAGCTCAGTTACAAAATACTCAAATCTGCACGTATTTGTTATTTCCATATAGCCATGGTCTTATCGAGTTCATGAGACTTCTAGCTTTTTCCAGCGACGCTTCAGCTTTTTGCTGTTTTTGTGTTCTACTTTCTAATAGATAAACATCTTTCTTTATAAAAGTATCATTCTCTCCCATCTTTGGAATTCGTCTCCTGGCTTTTACTACTTTTCTACCATATATACTGTTATCTTGTTCCAAAGAATCATCAGTATCTATAGTTGTCCCACCAGTCTGGTGTTTACAATAATATGCGGTAGAGGCGGAAACATCCTCTCTATAACCTGAACTAATACTTCTTTTACTTCGTTCAGGGGTGAATTCTCTGTCTTTACCTGAGGAAGTTGACATACCAGTCGTCGTACCTCTATTCCTAACTCTGTTACAATTACTGACGAGCTCAAACAAGAGCGAGACTCGAGTCTAGTGCTTCCAATCTGACGTGGACAGGGCCGAAGATTCGTGCTGGAATACGATCAGTGTTGCCAGTAGTGGGTTGTGCTCAATCTTCTAACCTTAAATCCCGAAACAACCAAATAAATCAATGTGATCATTGCTTGCTGGACTTTAGGCGCCTGATTTGCATTGCTAGATCGAGAAGACTTGATCATTCGGGGCCACATCGACTGACTGATGTCAGTCGCGGCTATCGAGCAAATTAGCTGGTAGCGTGAAGGCTGGACTCTTGTCTGCTGGCCCGGTGATCGTGGGTTTGATCTACATCAGGGCGGATTCGAATCTTTGAAAATTTCCAGGGCCTCCGGGCCTTTGCAACCTAAAATAGGTACCAGGAAATTCGTGCTAATTAAAGGCGACCGCATGATACTGAACACATAAAAGACTGAAAATCGACCGGTCTATCAATATGTGGGTTTGGAACCACATTTCCAATGCGCCTTAACGCGTGTAAATGGGCCCTTTACTTACTCAACTAGAATATGTGTGGACTTAACCCAATGCATTAATTCCGTCAGCAGGATTTAATATGGAGCAATATTTATCTTCATGAATTAAAAAAATATATGTAACATATTTCCACAGGTGTGAGGACTACACAAGGACATGGCTACCACAACAATGGTTCTTTTGAACACCACAGGATTCCCAGTGTATTATCATAGTAGGAAAATAAATAATGACATCGTCCATTCAGTGTTCATATCTATCACATGGATTGTTGTGCCTGTTAATCTATTTGGTCTCATTACCAACAGCCTGAATGTTATTATCTACTCTATTAATGGCGTTGGTGATACCGTTACAATTTGCTTCTTCGCCCTGTCCCTCTGCGACCTGTGTTATATAATTATCATCAACTGTAGTAATATTATATTCCTTCTGGATGATATACGTCCATTTTTGCTATTCTGTGTAAGCACTGATTTAACGAAGTTTGATGTTTATGAAAATATGGTCTTCGAGATGTCTGCTTTGATCAAGACATTCATTGCTGTACAAAGGTGTTGTTGCATTGTTTTCCCTTTTCACGTCCAAAGGGTATTCACAAACAAAAGAACCACAGCTGTGATGTTATGCCTCTGCACGTTTTCTCTAGCAACCTATATTAATAACGAATTTCTCGACTCAGTTAATTATGTCCATAACCAAGCTATCAACAACACATTTACGGACCCCTCTTTCCACATCATCCTTGTGTTGTCAGAATTGGTTCGGGATATTTTCAAGACAGGTGTAGTTTTGTTTGGTAAAATTTTAGTGATATTATCACTGATTTGTATTGTTCATGGTATGACATCAGCTGCTAAATATCGTCAAACGTTATTCGGCGAAGCGTGCGATAATCAACAAAAGCTAATAAGGCACGGCAAAGAAGTGAGGGTTGTTAAACAAGTTATTCTAGTTTCTGCTTTACATTTGGTCTGTTACACTCCTGTTGCATCTTATTCCTGTTTGAGTCAATTGCTGATAAGAGGATATATACCGTTCACTATAATGTATTTAGCAATATCCATAGATGACCTGAAACGTTTGACAGGACCAATTAATGCGGCCATCACTTTCTTCATCTACTGCTCGTACAACTCCAAGTTCAGATATAGAGTGATGAACATGTGTAGGAGAGAATCAACCACTAGAAGTGACGTCACATAAGATTAACAAACAGTTGACCAGACTTATGGAAGATCGAATTAAGGAAATCTGATTTCCTCATCACGTGACCTGCGAAGTGGCGTACGTGCTCTTATATACACTGATCTATGTCCTCAGTGTAGTGGATTACTTCTTCTGATGACATTCCTCCATGCCCTTGTGATAGACCATCATGCATGATTGCTTCCGGCATGTCTGTGCTTCGTCTACCGATGAGAATGTAATACAAACTAGACAAACCAAATTTCTTGACCATGTTAAAAGACTACGCATTCTTATAACCAGAAATTAGAGGGGGGAAATAATATGTCCCCATAGAAAAAAATAAACCTGCTATGGTTCTGTGATGTGGTAGAGCCATTACATTGTGTAGGTCTGAATTCAGGGAGTGATGGGTGGTCAGTCTGTTCCTAACTTTAGAGGACAATGAACACAGGGTCAAACTTCTCTTATTAGATTTTTAGCGTAACGCGCGTGGGAAAATAAGCATATACAGACGTAACAATGCAAGCGAAAACATAAGATCCAGTGTTGGAGGTACACCAGTCTGTCCGTGTGTACAACTAAATCGAGCCAAAGAAAGTCTGCGGTATCATTATAGTCAATCGTTCCAGTCAATCTCCGTTGTGGAAACCGCCCTTGAGTTATTGTTTAGTTAAAGTGCAGAGTCAATCTTAAGTAACATGTGTAGGGTTTCAGTAATGCAAAGCATTATAATCTACCTCAGAAATTATATTACAAACAGGAAGAAGCATGGTCAGCTCCGATATCGTCAATGCGATACAAACCCCCGACTCGTCGATATCGACGAGTCTCTGACGATAGTTCGATATCACAACCTGGGAGTGAAGCCTGGCCGAGCATCGCGTTGCTCAATTTCGATGGCTAGAGAGGAAATGTACCAAACTATTCCTTATGTAAACTGTGAGTAGAAACAATTTGATATATCTGTAGCATAGGGGAGCTGAGCACTCTTGGGAATGTTTAATGTAGTCACAACATAACATAAAATATCAAACACTGATTTAAAACCTTGCTGACAGTACATTTAGGAGCTGTCTTACGGGAATTCGTGTCCCCTCATTGAGCCGTTGTAGTCGATCAAATGCTTAGATCCAGCTTGCTGTCTATGCTGGAAATTCCTTGGCAGATGAATATTGTCGATAGAAAATCAATGCTTTAGCAACATGGGAAAATATACCGATTGATGGTGAAAGGATGTGGAATGCAGGTTAGGAATTGGTATTCCCCATCAATGGAGAAGTCACCTCCGTCCATCATTTAGCCACGGGGCAGTCTTAGACACAGTGAAGTCCTCGTTTTCTGCAGACCCCACGGCACACCCAACAAGGGTAAGGTGACATAATGTGATGGATTGAGCTTCGTAGTACCTGGCATACAGTAGTTGGTTGTAGTCTAAAGTTTGTGACGGTAGTTGGATAAAATTATTATATAGACAATGGCTACAGTCACTCTTCAGTATGGTCACTGTCAAGAAAGATAAGAGTGGCAGAGAATCTTATTTACAGATGCCTGGTCAGTTATGATTAGATACCAATACAACGAAAAGAGGAAGATAAAGACACAGTGATGGATAAAGAGATAGATGCATACATGGCATATCAGTATAATCGCCAACAAAAACATCGCGGACAACAGCTTAGCTTTAAATGGCTTCGGACGGAGAGGCGCAACTGGGAGGGTGCCAGCCGTATCCTAATGAAAGTAAATGCAACGTAAAGACTAAATCAGTGGTTCTCAACCTTTTTTGGTCCGCTCCCACCTTCACCATATTTTTAGGACGTCATTCCCCACCCCCCTCACCATATTTTTAGGACATCATTCCCCCCCCCCCCCCCTTTTGTATTTCCTCCCTAAAAATTCCCCCCTGCCCCTACACAGTATACGTAATAACTGAAGCTAAATTTAATAGCACATGCTAAAACAAGTCTAGACATGTACATAAAATGTGATTTGCGGATCTACTTACGTTATAAAATGAATTTCAGAAGGGTGATGCGTACATAAGCGTAAAGTATGAAAGGAAAAACAAGATCAAGTAATCGGTTCTTGTATTAACGTGCTCTTGAAATAATCTTCATTCCCCCCCCCCCCCCTGGAAACCCCAAAATTCCCCCCTGGGGGGAATTCCCCACCGGTTGAGAACCACTGGACTAAATGGTATGGCAGGGCAGACGAGGCCCTTAGCCTTGGTCGGCAACTGATCTAGGATTGCCATAGGTTGTTTTATGCTTTTTTAAAAATTTAAGCACAATGTAGCAAACTATCGTCTGTCAGAAAGCAAGGTGCCAGTAGTAGTAATTAATTTCATAGAATTCTTTTGTTTTCAATGTGATATTATACGTGTAAGTAAATATATGTAAAATGTGCCAATCAATCATGTTTACATGTGATTATCTGTGTGGATCAATAATGCATGTATAGGCTAGATGTGTGAATAAATATTGCTTATATTTAGGTTTGTTGCGTTGTTCATTGAGCCGATATACAGGACTATGTTAAATAGTAGTTACATTTGTTTGTCATTATGTATGAATCTGTAATTTGTGATTGTAGATTAGTTATGTGGATCAGTCATATGCTCCTAAACCGGTCTGTGTGACTAAAATGCTTTCCTCTTGTCCTTTACTTAGGGACGTAAATTACAAGCACCTTAGAAGTCAGAGTGGGTTCACCTGATGTGGGGAGACACTTTTAATAGGGAAAGCTAAACCTTCGGGCAAAAGTCAGTCCAGCATGGACTACGCTTGAGTTCAAAGCGAGCGAATGAAAAGATATGTACATGTAAATGACTTGTGTGAATCAATAATGTGTGATTGTATGTATATACTTGTGTGACTTGGTGTATGCATCAATCATGTGTGCAATTAATCCACACGTGAATACGCTCCTCCTCGGCAACGACGGACATGAATATTTTAAGTGATTGATTGATTGATTGATTGATTTAGGAATCGACATCACAGCATTCGGAGCATTCCCATAAGCGCTCCGTCCCCATCGTCAGCAGCCAGCGAAGAGTTCCAACACCAATAGTACCAATAGCAATCTGATTATATGTCCGTCTCGCCTTTCTTCTGAGCGTTGAGCGTCGGCCAGATCCCCTCGTCACTCCTCGCTGTCTCATTCTTGCCAGACCATGGTAATCCATTTGCTCCTCCGAGGTGTACACGTGCTCCCACAAGGCCGCAACCACGTCTGCGTTGTCATGTATCAATACTCCACCAAGTTCTGCAGAGCCAGCCAATCTGTCCGGCTGTTCATTTCCCAGAACATCGGCATGCCCCAGAGAAAAGATCCAGGGGATGCTTGTCACCCTTGACCTCCAAAGCAAAGCAAGCCACTCCGCACGAAGCCTGCCCGTCCTCACCCTCGTCAGCATGCTTTCTGAGTCAGTTACAATCACGATGTGTGTGTGTGTGTGTGTGTGTGTGCGTGTGTGTGTGTCGTATTCTCCATCCAGCGGAGAGCCGCAGTGAATGCCTCCACCTCCATTCTTAAGATGGATGTTGTGGTATCATATGCCAGGCTCTCCTGCACCACAAGTCGACCATTAGATTTGGCTATGAACCCCCAGCCACTTCTCTCACCTCATGACACCGAACCATCCGTGTAGATAATCGCATCACCCGAGTGAGCATTGTCCTGAATTATTTGCTGGATTTCCACTTCCGTGGCCCCTGCTGGGCACTCCCTGCACTCCCGGCTCAATGTGATTATAACTCTGCACAAGTCTGACTGCTCCGCTGGCACTCTGACCCACTCCTCTCCACGTCTAATGTTCTCCACAGGGCACATCTGTCTGATTGTATCCTCCGCCTGAGCCATCCATGATTTCCCTCTTATCAGTCGCTGACCCTTAACTGCGTCCAGCGCCTCATGCAGTGGGTGGTCTGTGTCTGCAGCTACTCTGAGGTATGCCTTCGCCTGCATCACCTTGAGCTTACCAGCAACAGTCGGCAGACCAAGGATGTAAAGCATACACACTACTGAATATTTTAAGTAGTATGGCAAAACAACTAAAGCATATTGTTGAACACGAATATAATTAGAGGTAAGAAATATAGAATAGATGACAAACTATATATCATAAACAGTGAAAACTGTAACGGTCACATTTGAATTCTAGCCTGTCGCTTCCAAATGTGATGTCCCTCTATGAAGTAAATGCGTAGGTTCACTCTGCCCAGAGTGCTTTCTTGTCGCGTCAGAACACATCTGACAATATGAATCCATGTATTTCTAGTTCAGGACTCGTTAAAGGAAGCTGAGTCAGAAAGACAACTTATCACACACATCAGACAGACAGACATCACTTTTGTGGCCACGTTATGAGATGACAAAAACGGGAATGTGTTGTGAAAACCGGAAATATTTGCGGAAAGAGACATAGAGGAAGACAGCGTGAGAAGATTCTTGAAAGTCAAGGCACGTTTCAAGGCACGGAAGGGAGTCAACACAAGAATTTATCTTTGACGTCAGATATCGTAATTTGCGGAGAGGCATGATCGCCATGCCAAATGGCAAGCCACTTAATGACAATGATATCTAGTTCTTCTTTTAACACCAGGTCTATTATGCCGCTGGCATACCGAGGCTCTTGGTCAGGCTTCATTTGCTCCAGGCAATCGAATTACTCAATATTTCTGTGTTTATTACGTATGCTCATGATATTATACCTCGGAATCTTTGTACTTCGGAGTTTTCCATTTTGTGTCTTCTGATGCTACCAACAGCTTGTCTGAAGCAAGAACATCTTACAAATGCCTCATTCTTCCCCTCTCGTGTTTTACTAAGTCACCTTGTTTGACACTCTAACACTGAGTTTCTATTAACATTATGTTTAAAATGGTTTGCTGACATCCACATCAAAGTTAAAGCTGCTAGGGCAGTGGTTCTCAACCTTTTCTGGCCCGTGCCCCCATTTAGCATATTTTCAGAACGTCATCCCCCCCCCCTCCTAACCCTTTCGTATTTCCTACCTAAAAATACCCCACCCCCTCCCCTGCACAGTATACGTAATAAATGGCAGCTAAATGTAATAGCACATACTAAATCAAGCCTAGACGTCCACATAAAACGTGATATGTGAGTCTATATAATAAATTTTAGAAGTGTGAGACGTACAGAACAGTAAAGTATGAAGGGAAAAACAATATCAAGTGATCGGTTCTTGTATTAACGCGATCTTGAAATAATCTTAATTCCTCCCCTGGAAACCCTAAAATCCTCCGGGGGGAGGGGAATTCCCCACCGTTTGAGAACCACTGTGATAGGGTATATGCAATACCCCATTTGTTTCCAACGTCTTGTTTAAACCTCTTATTGATTGACCATTTATAGTGAACACTTTTCTAAGTCACAACAATGTTTTCCCGTAGTGAATTTTAATAACGAAGACACAAACAATAGATTGCACGATTTATTGCCTGGCATATTTCGCTGCATCTCGTCAGGTACATGCCGTAGAAATCACACAACATAAAGTAATTACATAAATTCTTCAAGCTGAAATATAGATGTATTCGCACAAGTATTTTGCATTTTGCCGGTCTCCCTGGTCTAGGTGTTACTTTCTCCGTAATCCAGTATACTATCGTAAGTAACGTAACGTGTGCGAGAATCGGTAGCGGTTCTCTCCGCGTCGGTAACTTACAGGGTATGTGAGCCGGTCGCTCAGAAAGCAATGGCAAACTACTGAGCGTAATCTTGCCAAGAAATCAACAATCAGCAGAAAGATGCTGATGTTGACAGCGATGTCCTGTAAAGGATATGCAAAAAACATACATCATGCAGCCCGTGTCGCGTTGTGTTATAACATGCTGGTATGGGAGCCGGTCGTTCAGAAAGCAATGGCAAACTACTGAACGTAACATTTGCGTAGTATATCAACAGCAGCTGAAAAATGCTGGTGTTGACTGCAACGTCCCGTAAGGGATACGCAACCCAAAAAAAAAAAAAAAAATATCATGTCTTTCTTTTTGCACAAAACTGGAGTTTTTGTCTTGTACATATAATCCGTGTTGTGTGATTTCTAAGTATTTACACTGTGAAGTCTGTTTCGTATTGATCTTTTGGACTCCAATGTTAAGACTGATATTTTCTGTCACACCGATTACTAGTTAGTCAGTCGTGCAGATGTCTGTTAATATGGGTTCACGATAACATTGAGGAGCGGCTGGCCTAGTGGCTAGGTTGCCGGGGGGTTCTTCTGAAGGAGACCAGGGTTCGAATCCTCGGTAAGGTGTGGATTTGTTTTCTGTCAGGGGCAAGAAGAAACCCTAACCTACATAGTTTGTGGCGACTGCACTAGCCAGGCGGCCATAATTCCTCAGCCTCAAGATCCCTCCTCCCCTGTTGTACACTTTTTTTTATGTTGCATATCCCTTACAGGAAGTTGCAGTCAACACCAGCATTTTTCAGATACTGTTGATGTACTAGGCAACTTTTTACGTTCAGTAGTTTACCATTGCTTTCTTAACGACCGGCTCACATACTCCCGTAAGTTACCAGCGCGGCGCGATCTGCTGCCGCATCTAGCGCAGCTATTTTTCCCCACGTGGATATTCGGGATTACGAACTAGGTCTTTAAAACCCTAGGCCAGGGAGACCGGCCTACACTGTCATACACTGCCCGGGTCTATAGACAGTAGATGCAATTTATTGAAATCATTTTAGGAGAAAACATAGTTCTTCAAACTGTAACAATGAATTTAATGCATACAATATATAAACTAACAACGAATGTAATACATACAATACATAAACGGTAAAAATGAATTTAATACATACAATATATAAACTGTAAAAATTAATTTAATACACACAATATATAAGCTGTAACAATGAATTTAATAAATACACTATATAAACTGGAAAAATGAATTTAATACATACAATATATAAACTAACAACGAATCTAATACATACACCATGTAAACTGTAACAATTAATTTAATACATACACAATATAAACTGTAACAATGAATTTAATACATACGAGTGACGCCTACAAATGACGTAATTAATACGGAACCCCAAACAGCTATAAAAATAACAAATGCGTGTGTGAGTGTGTGTGTGTGTGTGTGAGTGTGTGTGTGTGTGTGTGTGTGTGTGAGTGTGTGTGTGTGTGTGTGTGTGTGTGAACGTGTGTGTTTGATTGTGTGAATGAGTGCCTTAATAAATGTTTGCATATCCTTTACAGGACATCGCTGTCAACATCAGCATTTTTCAGCTGACTGTTGATTTCTTTGGCAAGATTACGCTCAGTAGTTTGTCAGAATGAGTGCCAGTGGGTGTTATAATGTCAGAGACATGCACATGAGAAATAATGCGTTAGAAACAATACACTCTTAGTTGTTTGAAAGCTTTTAATAGGGACCGATATATCCAAGAATTGGTGACGTGAAGCCCAAATTGACGGCAATGTTAGCTTTTTGTTTTGCTGCGTCCTGCCCCTCCTCTTCTTCCTTCTTTGATCCTGCTTTCGCTGTGAAGCGTCGCAGAGAGGAGGCAGATGCAATTTCCTGTGTTTCGCTTGCCTTGTTACTTCAACTAAAGTCTTGACTTTTCTTGCCACTGAATTCAGATGGACTCAGACGAGAAAGTGTAGTTGAAGAGTTGCGTAACGCTTCCTCACTTTAATCCAATTCATCGCGCAAGTCATTCTTTATTCAACTAATGTCATATTTAATTTCC
>JACEFZ010025612.1:137500-162500 GCA_014155875.1 Cepaea nemoralis | reverse complement strand
GTATTTACTTCCCTGCCTTCCCCTTGTTCTCCTCCGCTCGATCTTGCCAGTTGTCATAAAGTTTTCCAATTTATTTCTTCTCATAACGAGACCAAAAATGTTAACTGTCTAGTCTAATTACTCTAATCGGTGTAAGATTTTCATTTGCTTCTTGTAAGACTTGGTTATTAGTTTTTCTATCTGTCCATGGTAAATATACTTCTGCAGCAGTTATATGCGAATCCTCATACATTTCCTCTGATTTGTTAAATGTTTAGGTTTCATACAATGTGTCCCCATATCTCTACTCACTTTCTTCTATTCTGTGAACATCAATAAACACCTGAGAATGTGTTTAGGTCTCACCTTCGCGTCGCTACACGAAATACCCTGGCTCTCTGTATCCTGCTATGGGTTGCTCTATCTGTTCCAACACTTCATGTTTTAATTGCTTTCATTTTCTACAGAACAATGTTTGTTCTGATGTTTCTGATTATGGTGACAGTTTATGTTTGTTCTGATAGTTCTGTTTGTTCTGATAGTTTCTGATTGTTGTGATGGCGTATGTTTGTTGTGATAGTTTATGTTTGTTCTGATAGTGTGTTCTGATAGTTTCTGTATTTTCTGATAGTTTGATAGTTTCTGTCATCTCAATTCCAACTCCCCCCCCCCCCTCCTTTTTTTCCACCTTCCACCAGCATTGAACCTACACATTCAGAATTGTTAGCTTTGTGTAATTTCTTTCCATTTACAAATACATTAGTTGACATGTGTTTCATCAATCATCATTATTTCTGGTTTTTGTTGCAGTAAATCATACATTCAGTTTCACTTTCTTCTTGCATTGACTTTATTAGTTTCATAGTGTTCCTTTCTAAATAGTTTCTCAATGACACTCTTCATCCTTCTCGAGTTTTCTCTATTTGACATAGTAACCCCCCACGACCCCCACCCCTCCCGTAGTTCTCCTGAGCTAAATTTCTTTAACTAATTTTCCACTAGTTTAGTTCCATAAATATTTTTATTATTTTAACATCATATAAATTAACTCCTAACTCCTAGTGAACAGGTTAAATTATCGCCGGTTAACAAGCCAATTTTTGGAATTAAAATCTGTGGAATGATTGGTAATGGTGAAATTAACCTTACCTGCTTCTTAAAGGTTTAGTACTAAATCTGCTTACCCTGTCACTACTAGAACTGACATGTGTAATTAATGACATAAAATACAATCTATATGTTCCAGTAAATCTGGGTTATTATCTCATTAACCGGAGCTACTAGGAGTTTAGGTTCGTAAATTTCAGGCCATTATAAATGCTTCGGTGAGTACAGTATCCCCATCAATAGAGAAGTATGGCAGCTTCTTATAGTCTTAAGGACACGCACAGGATGGGATAACCGTTATGTCCCTGACCCAGGGTAGCGCCAAGTCATGTGAGCAAGTAAAGGATTGACCTTCAGAGTAGCCAATAGTTATAGATTAATCCTCACGTTTTACACGGTAGGCAGAGACTCTCTTTACAGAGACAATGGCTACGTGCATCGTTCGCATTGGGTGCTGTCTTTAATTAAAGCAACTGCAGAGTACAATCTGTTTAGATGACTAGAAAATCGTGAATGGCCAACTCACAGATCCAAGACTAGTCATAGCACGGGATAGTGAGATATAACTGCCCATGATTATCGGCATGACACATGATGATGATTCTTCTACTTCTTCTGTCCGTTAACTCTCTTTGAGTATAGACCCTCAACTGACTCACGCCAATAGTGATCCGGGGTTTGATCCCGGGTCCAGTGACGATCTCATGCACGGGAGAAATTCGAGTCTGGTGCTTCCAGTCTGATGTGGACAGGGCCCAAGGTTCGTACCGGAATAGGATCAGCTTTGCCAGTAAGGGTTGTGCTCTATCTTAAAATCTCAAATCCCGAAACAACCAAACATATCAATTTAATCATTGCTCGCTGGACTGTAGGCGCCTGGTGTATCTTGCCAGATCGAGAAGTCCTGATCATTCGGGGCCACATCGATTGACGAATGTTAATCGCAGCGATCGGGCATATTTTGAGCTACAGCCTACAATGGGTGACGTTGTGATATTCTGGTGTGATAATCTGGTCGCGTCAGTGATCCGCAGTTCGATCCCGGGTCCAGTCAGGGATATGCACTACTGACGAGCAAAAAACAAAAGCAAAACTCGAGTCTCATGATTCCAATCTGACGTGGACATGGCTCAAGGTTCGTACCGGAATTGGATCAGCGTTACGAGTATTATAGTCGGTTGTGCTCAATCTTCAAATCGGTCCAATACGACATATCTTTTGTTGTGTCACGCATCTCGCTACATGAAACCGGCAACCGGTATCTGGGGTTCATCTGTCCAAGCACGGAGACTTGGTAGCGTAAAGGCTAGACGCTTGTCTGCTGGCCCGGCGATCGTGGGTTTGATATACATCAGAGCGGATTCACATTTTTGAAATTTACCAGGGCTCCCGGGCCTACACAGCCTAAACTGAGTACCAAGAAATTCTTGGGAACTAAAGGTGACCGGCTTGATACTGAACACATCACATATTGAAAATTGACCGGTCTATAAATATACGGGTATAGTACCAAATGTCAAATGCGCCTTAACGCATGTAAAAGGGCCCTTTACTTTATATATATATATATATATATATATATATATATATATATATATATATATATATATATATATATATATATATATATATATATATATATATGCACACACACACACACACACACACACACACACACACACATATGCATATCCTTTTATCTCCAGATGGGTGTATTGGACGCGGGGCATCTTGCTTATGATCGAGAGGTTTTACCCGAAGGTTGTTATGGGAGCGAGGTTCTGCAAATGACATGCTACTAAATGAATGGATGCATATATTTTACAGGACGTTGCGGTCAACATCAGCAAGTTACTGCCGTTGTTGATGTCTTGGCAAGTTGTAAGTTCAGTGGTTTGCCATTGCTTTCTGAACGACCAGCTCCCATACCAATGCGTTAAAACCAGCGCGACATGGTCTGCTGCCAAATCGGTCACCGCTGTGTTTCGAACGGAGGTAAGCGGCATTACGAATCGCGTCTGCAACGCCATCCCAACGAGACCGGCTTTAACCTTACCACCTTGAAACTTTACTTACTTAACTAGAATATGTGTGGCCTTAAAACTATGCATTCATTCCATCAGCAGGGTCTGACATGGAGCAATATATATCTTTAATGAATTAACAAAAATATGTAACATATTTTCACAGGTGTGGGGACTACAAAGGGAAATGGCTACCACAACAATGGTTCTTTTGAACACAACAGGATTCCCAGTGTATTATCATAGTAGGAAAATAAATAATGACATCGTCCATTCAGTGTTCATGTCTATCACATGGATTCTTGTGCCTGTTAATCTACTTGGTCTCATTACCAACAGCCTGAATGTTATTGTCTACTCTATTAATGGCGTTGGTGATACCGTTACAATTTGCTTCTTCGCCCTGACCCTCTGCGACCTGTGTTACATAATTATCATCAACTGCAGTAATACTATATTCCTTCTGAGTGATATACGTCCATTGTTGCTGTCCCATGTAACCATTGATTTAACGAAGTTTGACTTTTATGAAAATATGGTCTTCGAGATGTCTGCTTTGATCAAGACATTCATTGCTGTACAAAGGGGTTGTTGCATTGTTTTCCCCTTTCATGTCCAAAGGGTATTCACAAACAAAAGAACCACAGCTGTGATGTTATGCCTCTGCACGTTTTCTCTAGCAACGTATATTAATAACGAATTTCTCGACTCAGTTAATTATGTCCATACCATAGCAATCAATAACACATACACGAACCCCTCTTTCAACAACCTCATCCCTGAGTTGTCAGAATTGGTTCGGGATATTTTCAAGACAGTTATAGTTTTCTCTTGTGAAGTTTTGGTGATATTATCACTGATTTGTATTGTTCATGGTATGACGTCAGCTGTTAAGTATCGTCAAACGTTATTCGGCAAAGCGTGCGATAATCAACAAAAGCTAATAAGGCGCAGTAAAGAAGTGAGGGTTGTTAAACAAGTTATTCTAGTGTCTGCATTACATTTGGTCTGTTACACCCCTGTTGCGTCTTATTCCTGTTTGAGTCAATTGCTGATAAGAGGATATATACCGCCCACTATTTGGTATTTAGCAATATCGCTAGATGACCTGAAACGTTTGACAGGACCACTTAATACGGCCATCACTTTCTTCATCTACTGCTCGTACAACTCCAAATTCAGACATAGAGTTATGAAAATGTACAGGAGAGAATCAACCACTAGAAGTGACGTCACATCAGAACAATTAACAGTTGACCAGACTTATGAAAGATCGAATTAAAGACATATTATTTCATCCATCACGTGACCTGCGGTCGGAGTGGCGTACGTGTGCATATATATATATATATATATATATATATATATATATATATATATATATATATATATATATATATATATATATATCCACTGATCTGTGCCCCTGGTGTAGTGGATTAATTCTGCTGATAACATTCCTCCATGCCCTTGTGATAGACCCTCATGCATCATTGCCCGCGGCCTGCCAGTGCCTCTTCTACCGCTGAGAAAGTAATAAAAAATAGACAAACCAAATTTCTTGACCACGTTAAAAGACTTTGGCATTCTTATAACTAAAATTGGATTAATAATATGTCTCCAAGGCAAGAACCTGCTTTGGTTCCGTGATGTGGTAGGGCAATTACATTTTGTAAGTCTAAATGCAGGGAGTGATGATTGGTCAGTCTTTTCCTCACTTTAAAGGCCAATGAACGCAGGCGCCAGACTTCTCTTATTACATTATCAGCTTAACGCTCGTACTAAAATATGCATATACATAACAATGTAAGCTGGAAGGCAACATTCGGTGGTGGAGGTACACCAGTCTTTCCGAGTGTGCGTCTAGCTAGAGCAAAAGAAAGTGTGAGGAATAATTACAGTCAATCGTTACAGTCAATATCCGTTGCAGAAATAACCCCTGATTTATTGCTTAGTTAAGGTGAAGAAAAGCTCCCACTCAGCAAACACACAAACCTTAAAGTCGTCAACTCTTGTGTGATTCCAGTGTTAACGTATGGATGTGAAAGTTGGAAATCAACGGTAGCTTTAGATAAAAAATTAGACAATTTTGAGAACAAATGTCTTAGAAGACTTCTAAACATCCACTGGACAGACTTCAGAACTAATTCGCAAATAAGACAAGAGACTAAGCAAGATACAGTATCCAATTTCATAAGAAGACGCCGTTGGAACTACATCGGCCATGTACTCAGAATGGACAAGACAAGACTCCCCTACCAAGCCCTCATATGGTCACCGGTAGGGAAAAGAAAACGGGGAAGACCAAGAGAGACCCTGCATAGAACCATCATTAGAGAAGGCTGATTCAATGGCCAAGTAATTATCCAAGATCTACAACAGGTATCAGCGAACCGTCAGGCATGGAGAGACAGGACTTCTGCCCTATGCGCCGCCCTTAGGCTCAAGAGGAAAGACTAAGGTGAAGAGTCAATCTGAAGTAACATGTGTAGGGTTCGAGTAATGCAAACCATTATTATCCAACTAAGAAATTATGTTAAAAGCAGGAAGAAGCATGGGCAGGGCCGATATAGTCAATGCGATACAAAACTCTGACGTTCTGACAATAGTTCGATATGATAACGTGGAACTGAAGCCTAGCCAAGCACGTCATCTTTGAGGACTATAGAGGAGATGTACAAAACTATTCCTCATGTCAACAGTGAGTAGAAATACTTTAAGATACCTGTAGCATGGGAGAACTGAGCACTCTTTGGAATGCCTAATGTGTACGGATGTCAACAGTTATAACATAACATAACATATCAAATACTTGAGCATAGCCTACGATGGGTGACGTTGTAATATTCTGTTATGATAATTTGGCATGTTCAGCGTGTGCCGCGTGGTTACACACCCGCTTCACACGCCAGTGATCCGGGGCTTGTTTCCGGAATCCGGTCAGGGATATGCACTACTGACGAGCTCAAACGAGAGCGAAACTCGAGTATAGTGCTTCCATATTGACGTGGATAGGCCTTAGGTTCATACCAGAATACGATCAGCGTTGCCAGTAGTGGGTTGTGCTCAATATATAAATATCAAATACTGATTTGAAATCTTGCTGACAGTACATTTAAGAGCTGTCTTACGGATATTAGTACTCCCTCGTGAGGGCTGGTCTGGTTCGCAAGTTCAGTCCCGCGTCTAGCGTTCGTTGTCTCGGATGGCTGTGTGAGATGCACCAAACTGGGATCTTCCCAGCCAACGCAAGTTAGCGAGGCAGGCGTTTCGAGCATGTAACCGCATCATGCAGCTAGGGTCGTGGTTTAAGCGGGCAAAAGAGCAAATTTGTACGACCGTTCGACAAAGTCTCGATTAGTGCCACTCTGTCTCGATGAGTAGTGGGCCTGCGGTCAGTAAGCTGTTATAGCTTTTTCGGTAATTCCTGCCTGCGTAGCTTGAAAGCTCGTCGGTAGGCGTCCAGTGGTTTTGCATGTATCACATTGTACTGGGAGGGCCCGCTTTAGCGATGCTACTCATGGCCTGCGTGTGCGTGAATAGTCCGTCTGTCCGAAAGATATCTGTTTGATCCTGCCAGTAGCCATATGCTTTGCGAATTGTTGAGGCTCAGCCCCAGATCAGGAGATTTGTTCGCAACTTAAACGAGCAATATCTTCTGCGGGCAGAATCTCGCTGGCCGCATGTGTGTGTGGTCTGTTCTGGCGGTCAGTCCGTCTATCCGATGGATACCTGGTTGATCCTGTCAGTATTCATACGCTTGTCTCTACGCTTGTCTCAAAGCTGAAAATTAAAGGCATTGACGGAAGGGCCGTTTGCACGAGGCTCTAGACTACCATCTGTTTTGAGAGCCAATACATGCAGGGATAACTGGCCTGTGGCAGCCTAACGTCCACCGCACCTGCGTTCGTCTCCAGTCGTCCTGACATTTCTTGCCACTGGAATCAGATGGATGCAGGACAGAGAGTGAGGCCGATGAAGTTGCGCAGCTATTCCTCACTATAAACAAATTCATCGCGCAAGTCATTCTTCATCCTATTGTCTTCATCATTCCTGATGGACAAACTTAGATGAAATGAATGGTCATCATCATTCTTGATGGACGAACATCCAGTACTCCCTCATTGATCCATTGTAGTTGATCACATGGTTGGGACCAGTATGCCTGTTGCCATTGCTGGAAATCCCCTGGCATCTGAATATTGCCTATAGTAAAACGATGCTTTAGTAACATGGGGAAAATATATCGTCTAAGAGTGACAGGATGTTGGATACAGGCGGGAAATGTGTATTCCCCATGAAGCTAAAAGTAAGTCATCCCCTTCTATCATCAAGCCACGGGACACTCTTGGACAAGGTGACGTACTCGTTTCCTGCAAACCCCACGGCACACCCAACCAGGGTAAGGGACACAATGTGATGGATTGAGCTTCTGAGTCGCTGACATACAGTTGTTGATTATGGTCTAAATTTCGTTACGGTATCAGAGAAAATATTTATATGCTACAGTCACTTATCAATATTTTCACTGTCGAGAAGGACAGCAATAGCAGAACATCTTATGTATGGATGTCGAATCAGTTATGATTATACATCAACACAACGAAACGTGTAAGGGGAAAGATACAATGTTAGAAACTGGGATGGATGCATACATGACGTATTCATCATAATCAGGATGTGAACACTGACCTCATCCAAGACTTCTGATCATGTGAGATAGTGAACCATAACCTATTAGTACGCCATGCGATGATCATGAGATACAGAAGCGTTGACATGACCGGACGGTATACATTTATACTGACCAGAATCTGCACTCGGTGTTCGGTAAGAGAGGTAAAGCCTGGTCTCACATATTCCTCCGTGATCACAGGTCTAACAATATGATGGTTCTAACACTTTGCATGCCCACAGCAGGTCAGTGCTCTGTTTGTGTCTTGTTTGTGTTTTAAAAGAATATGTTTACCTCAAGGGAGAGGGGGGGAGCTGGGATCTCTGGACAGACAATAGTGTGACTAACTACAAGGAAATCGAAATGTGCATCTTAAAAGACTTCAAGAGAGCCACAGCAATTGCTCTCGATTATGATAATCAGTTACATGTTTCAGTAACCACATGGAGAGCTCACCAGCAAGCTCGGAATATGCTTGATTATGTAATACTCGTGCTGAACCAAGTTATTACCAGTATCGAGATCTTTGCACAGTTCTTTGTTCCAGTGACAGATGGAACAGACAAGGTTCTACAACAACAACAACAACAAAAACAACAAACACCACAACAATATAAATACACAGTGAAAACCTATATGATTTTCACGCCTTGGCGCATATTGGATATACAGTGTTATCCCCACATGTTCATAGACAAATCACACTCGATCGGTGATGTGATTATTAAAACATGGGCAGATTTACCTCCTAAGATCTACCTGGTTTTATTATGCGTGGTTCATTTGGGGACCTTGGTCAAATTAACAACAACAGCAAAACCGCATCGAAGAGGATTTGAATATATAACTATCAGGCTAGCAAACGAGCATGCTAGCCACTGCGCTACAATGACTGCCAGCAACAGCATCGTACACAACAATATCGCCAACTACAGCATCGCCAATAACAACACCACCAACAACGTCCAAACAACAGCATCGCCAACGAGAGCGTCGCCATCAGCTGCATCGTCAACAAGATCATCCCAACAATATCATCACCAGCAACAAACAGCATCGACAACAACAGCATGGCCAACAACAGCATTGCCAACAGCTGCATCACCAACAACAACATCCCAACAACAGCATTGCCAACAACTGTATCACCAACAAAAGAATCCCAACAACAGCACTGCCAACAACTGTATCACCAACAAAAACATCCCAACAACAGCACTGCCAACAACAGCATTAACAAGAACAGTATCGTCAACAACAGCATCACAAACAACAGCAGTGCCAACAACAGCATAGTCAACAACAGCGTCACCAATAACCACATCCCGACAAAAACATCGCCAACTAAAGCACCACCAACAACAACATTCCAAACAACAGCATCGCCAACAACAGAATTACCAAGAACAACATCGTCAACAACAGCATTGCCAAACCAGCACCTCCAACAATAGCATCGCCACCAACATAATCGTCAACAGCAGCATCATGAACAACAACATCCCAACAACAGAATCACTAACACCAACATCCTAACAACAGCATCGCCAGCAACAGAATCACCAACAACAGCATCGTATGTTATCACAATGGCTCGCGCACAGACAGACAGACAGACAGACAGACAGACAGACAGACAGACAGACAGACTCTCTCACACACATAGAGAGCCCCTCGGTGACACGGATTTCGTGCACAGAGCTGAGGTATGTAAACCGATGTACAAGATGGGTTATGGAATTTCGCATCTGAGGAGAGACATGGCGATCAATGGAACAGCAGCCACAATGGGGTCCCAGTCGAGCCACGCTGAGGTACGTTAATGTGTTTGTCAGTGTGAGACGGAAGCGGTCCGCTTTCTTGTCATAGCATCATTGCATAATTGATCACTGGGTGTAATGTGCGCACTATTCATTTCATAGCCTTGAAATATGATAATCCGCTTAATGTGCGAACTATTTGTATCATCACCCCATTGTCAATTTGTTTAGCCGTTGTAGTGGGTGCACAATTCGTTTCACGACATAAGCTCATTTATTGTGTGCAGTATTCGTTCCACACCATTAAATCAAAGATACTAGCTCATGTAGAGTGTGCATTATACTTTTCGTTTCATTGTTCAAAAGATGACCAGCCTGCGTAATGTGCTAAACTGTAAAAATCGTAAACAACCGTAAACTGATTAGAACAATTAGTCGGAGGCAACCACATTTGTTGTTCTTAGATACGTTATGAGAGGAATTAAATTGGATAACTTAGTGAGAACTGGCAATATTGAGGGAAAATAACAAGGTGAATGCAGAGAAGTAAGTACCTAGATGGTACGTCGTATGGTCGCGACAAGAACATGGAGCTGATCCACGACTCTAGTGATCGTGTGAAATGACGAAACATGACCCCCTACGCTTATTGGCATGGTACTTGATAATGATGAAGATGATTGCCCAAGAAGGTCCCACAGATTAGTGATTGCCCAAGATGTTCCACAGATTATTGATTCCCCATGATTTCCCACAGGTCAGTGATTGTCCAAGATGTTCCACAGATTAGTGATTACCCAAGATGTCTCACAGATTAGTGATTGCCCAAGATGTCCTACAGATTAGTGATTTCCCAAGATGTCCTAGAGATTAGTAATTGCCTAAGATGTCCCATAGACTAGTATATGCCCAGAATCTCCCATAGACCATTATCTGTCCAGAATCTCCCATTGCCATAGACTAGTGACTTCCCAGGATGTCCCACAGACTTGTGTTTGTCGGGGTTACTCAAGTCACGGTAACAGGTTAGGGTTAGTAAGAACCCCTGACCTGGCACAACATCGTTTGTACCCCTATAGTCCTAATATATGTTTATTTGATCACGGAATCATGTCAGTAAAACAATAAAGTAAAGAACTATTTTACACGTCTTATTTCATGGCTGTTATGGTTCAAATAACTGAATAAATTATGGAATGGGACAGATAGAACTACACAATTTATATTTCTAAGAGCATGCATCTTTTCCATTGCAACCTACGCCTGTGAGACCTGGACACTTACTAAACACCATGAGCATGTTACAGACGAGTTGTAAGACTATCTTGGATAAAGAAAAGAACAAATGCATCCATACTTCAAGAGCTGACTATTGAAGAAGGTTGGCTATTAAAGACGATCAAACAAAGAAAATTTAAATATGTTGGTCACTAGAAACGTCATGAACGTGTGGAGAGAACAATAATAGATGGGTATATGCCTGGGAAGAGAGGAAGAGGAAGGCCAAAGAGAAGATGATCTCCAGATGGGTGTATTAGACGCGGGACATCTTGCTTGTGATCGAGAAGTTTTCCGGAAGGTTGTTATGGCAGCGAGGTTCTGCAAAGGAGATGATTCTGAATGAATGAATGAATGAATGAATTGGGGCTTATATGACGGAAACCCAGTATCTTATTTAAAAACATTGGCACTCAATAAGTGATGTAGTCAACATAAGTCCGGCCTTCTGTACTACCTAGGACATTTACTGACGTCTAATTTATGATGGTCTGACCAACGAGTCCAGGTTAATTTAAAATACCGACCTCTTGCCGGGGTGTGAATACAGGACCACGGTTCTGGCAGGCATGTTTGCTAGTTACTGCACAGTTCCCTTGTAGTTCAGTAGTTATAATACAAATAGTTCACACTTGTTCTTAATATCAGACTGCACCACTACCGTTTACATGAAAGTGGCACACATGATTAGTGGCTATTAAAGGAATATAATAATACCATTAATACTAATAATAATACCAATAATAATAATAATAATAATAATAATAATAACAAGAAGAAGAAGAAGAAGAAGAAGAAGAAGAAGAAGAAGAAGAAGAAGAAGATAAGGTTATTGTATGTCGTTTACATAACATCGCATCTAACCCCAGCATTTTTTGGCTGTTTATGTTTTTCTGCCGGTATTGTGGCGAAAGGGTTACGAACACAATACGCAACCATGCATAACGCGTTCGAAACGCAGCTTTGGGCGGTTTGTCAGTAGCCCGCATTGCGCTGGTTTTCATAGAGTGGTATACGTGCCGGTCGTTCAGACAGCAATGACATACTACTGAAAATAAACATGTCAAGAAATCACAAACAGCCAAAAAATGCTGGGGTTGACTGCGACGTCCTATAAAGGATATACAACTTACCTTTCATTATTTCCCAGTTCATACCATAATTAAAATTCAGTACAAGGTGATCTGTTTCTAAATCGCCTGCAACTGATATGGAAACAGTGATGAAGGCTTGCTAAACGCGTTCGCAACGTGTTAGGCACAGACGCCGGCTATAATAATAGTAGTAGTAGTAGTAGTAGTAGTAGTAGTAGTAGGAGTAGTAGGAGTAGTAGTAGTAGCAGTAGTAGTAGTAGTAGTAGTAGTAGTAGTAGTAGTAGTAGTAGTAGTAGGAGTAGTGGTAGTAGTAGTAGTAGTAGTAGTAGTAGTAGTAGTAGTAGTAGTAGTAGTAGTAGAGTAGTAGTAGTAGTAGTAATAGGAGTAGTAGTAGTAGTAGTAGTAGTAGCAGCAGTAGTAGTAGTAGTAGTAGTAGTAGTAGTAGTAGTAGTAGCAGCAGTAGTAGTAGTAGTAGTAGTAGTAGTAGCAGCAGTAGTAGTAGTAGTAGTAGTAGTAGTAGTAGTAGTAGTAGTAGGAGTAGTAGTAGTAGTAGTAGTAGTAGTAGTAGTAGTAGTAGTAGTAGTAGTAGTAGTAGTAGTAGAAACAGTGACAATAATAATAGTAATGATAATAATAATAACAGTAATCATAATACTTGTAATAATAATATTAGTAATCATCTTCTTCTTCTTCAGCATTCCGAGCCATTGAGGTTCTTTGCTGCAAATACAATCTGTCTCCATTCGTCTCTCTGGTGGACCTTCTCTTGCCAGTCGTTGATTCCAAGTGCTTGTAGGTCTGTATGTATATTATCTCTCCACCGCCTTCTTGGTCTACCTCGGGGTCTACGGTCATTTATTTCCTGAGTGTAAGCGAGTTTTGTTTCCCTATTATCTTCCATTCTTTCTATATGCCCCAGCCATTGTAGTCTATTAGCCTTCATGATACCAGTGATTAGCGGGGACTTAAACAAATCATAAATGTCTTTGTTACTTCTTCTTTTCCACTCTCCACTTTGTGTATCCCTAATGGGTCCAAAGATGCGTCTTAAAATTTTGTTCTCAAAGGTTTGTAACAAGGCTTCGTCTCCTTTCGTTGTACTCCAGGTTTCAGAGCCATACAGCACAACTGGTCTGATCAGTGTTTTGTATATTGTGATTTTGGTGTTACGAGATAGCGCCTTTGATTTTAGTAGATTTTTAGTAATCATAATAATAGTAATAATAATGTTAGCAATAATAATATTAGCAATACTAATAATAGTTAGTAATAACAATTATTGTAATAATAACAATAATAATAATAATAATAATAACAATTATTGTTATTATTATTATTATTATTATTATAGCAGTAATAACGATAATAATAATAATTATTATTATAAACTGACAAATGAGTCTTTATTCGCTGTTAATGAAAAGCATTATATTCATCTCCATGGAGTTCTTCCTCCACTGGTTTAGTTTTGAAACCTCTTAATCACGCACCTCATCTCCTATGCATGTACGAAGGATCCTCTTTCGTAATTTGATATTTGAATGTTTCACTGGCATTATATTATACTTGTTTCTGAACTCTATTTGTGGCGTTACAATACTTATTTTAATATTTCTCCGTCATTGTGTATCTTTCGTTATCTTGTGGAGGACGGACAAACGGATTTAAGGATAGAATGGCAGGACAGACGGACATAAGAACTAATGGAACGAAAGAAGGAACTTGATCTAAGAAAGGTTTAAACGCAAGACATTTTGTCTTTTACCATTGAAAACATCATTTAATCCAAACATCTTTTATTGGGGTAATCTTAACTAGAAAAAAAAAAAACACAACAACAACAACAACCAAAAAACAGTAAGAATGTATTAATTATATACGCATAAAGCATTTACAAACTTTATTACTACTTGACCAATTTACAATAGCTATAATTATAGTAATTGTAGTAACAATTACGGTCGCAAAGAGACACAATCACATAGATAATTATAAATACCGATCGACCGACCGACCGACCGATCGACCGAGAGACCGACCGACAGACCGATCTACAGACCGACCGACTTACTGTTCTAACGACTGATCGGCCGACCGAAAAGTAGACAGACAGACAGACAGACAGACAGACAGACAGATTGATTGATTGATTTAGGAACCGACATCACAGCATTCGGGGCAATCAGATGAAGCGCTCCCTCCCCATCCTCAGCAGCCAGCGAAGAGTTCCAATAACAATAGTTCCAGTAGCAATCTGATTATATGTCCGACTCGCATTTCCTCTGAGCGTCGAGCGTCGGCCAGATCCCCTCGTCACTCCTCGTTGTCTCATTCATGCCAGTCCATGGTGATCCATTTGCTCCTCCGAGGTGTGAACGTGGTTCCACAATTCCGCAACCATGTCTGCCTTGTCATGCATCAATACTCCACCAAGTTTTGCAGAGCCAGCCAATCTGTCTGCCTGTTCATTCCCTAGCACACCGGCATGCCCCGGAAAAAATGATCCAGGCGATGCTTGCCACCCGTGACCTCCGAAGCGAAGCAAGCCACTCTGCCCGAAGCTTGCCTGTCCTCACCTTTCTCAGCATGCTTTCTGAGTCAGGTACAATCACGATGTGTGTGTGTATCGTATTCTCCATCCAGCGGAAAGCTGCACTGACCGCCTCCACCTCCATTCTTAAGCTAGATGTTGTGGTATCATATGCAAGGCTCTCCTGCACCAAACGTCGACCATTTGCTTTTGCTAAGAACCCCCAGGCACTTCTCCTACCTCTCAACACCGACCCATCTGTGTAGATAATCGCATCACCAGAGCGAGCGTTATCCTTAAATAGTTGCTGGATTTCCACTTCCGTGGTCCCTGCTGGCCACTCCCTGCACTCCCATCCATCCATCATGTGCCATGCCGGTAAGCGTGGGCGGTCATGTTCTGCCATCTCACTCGATCAACAGAGTCGTGGATCAGTTCCGTGTTTCTGTCTCGACCATGCCACAAGGCCAAGCCATCCAGATACTTGTTTCTAGGTTTTCCCCTTGGTCTGTTCCCCTCGATCTTACCAGTTGTAACCTGCACTCCCGGCTCAATGTAATCATAACTCTGCACAAGTCTGACTGCTCCGCTAGCACTCTGACCCACTCCTCTCCTCGCCTAATGCTCTCCAAGGGCACACCTGTCTGATCGTATCTTCCGCCTGAGCCATCCATGATTTCCCTCTTATCAGTCGCTGACCCTTAACGGCGTCCTCATGCAACGGATGATCTGTGTCTGCAGCTACTCTGAGGTATGCCTTCGCCTGCATCACCTTGAGCCTACCAGCAACAGTCGGCAGACCAAGGATGTAACGCATACACACCACTGGGGTGTCTCTGGTGCATCCCAGAATGACTCGCATAGCTTCGTTATGTATGCGCTTTAATTTCACCAGCTGACTCTTTGAGGCAGTGAGCAGTCCTAGTTCATAATAAATCACTGAGAGGATCAAGTGCTGGTATAGTGTGAGCAGACAGACAGACAGACAGACAGACAGACAGACAGACATATAGATAGATAGATAGATAGATAGATAGATAGATAGATAGATAGATAGATAGATAGATAGATAGATAGATAGATAGATAGATAGATAGGTATGTAGGTAGGTAAGTAGGTAGTTAGGTGGGTGGGTGGGTGGATAGCTATGTAGGTAGCTAGGTAGGTAGGTAGCTAGGTAGCTAGGTAGGTAGGTAGGAAGGGCAGCAGGCAGGTAGGTAGGTAGATAGTTAAGTAGGTAGGTAGGTAGGTATGTAAGTAGGTAGGCAGGTAGATAGGCAGGTAGGCAATCAGGTAGGTAGGTAGGTATGTAGGTAAATAGATAGATAGATAGATAGATAGATAGATAGATAGATAGATAGATAGATAGATAGATAGATAGATAGATAGATAGATAGATAGATAGATAGATAGATAGATAGATAGATAGAACGAACGAACGAACAAACTTTATTTTCAAAGGGTTAAGAATTGGGCACGCAGGCCCGTCTAACATTCTGCCCTTCTCTCACTCTCTTTCATACATTATTTCATTCACACATCATTCAAGGCTAACAGAGAACAGCAACAATAAAAAAGATATGCATTATAAAGGCATTGGCAAAATGCGAACATCAAAACTACACGACACAGTAAAATTAGATAATGGTCTGACACTTGTTATTAGCCATGTGGAATATACTGGCCTACCAAAAGGGGACTGGCTGTTATACTAGGGTTTTGTTATTATTATTATTATCTCTATTATTAAGGAGGAAGATAATCCGTACTGAGATAGTGTTCGAGTAATTTGCGATTATATGAATAGGGATTGGTGATGTCTTTGATTTCTTGTGGAAGATTGTTCCACAGCTGAGCTGCAGAGTACGTTAAGCTTGTTATGTATAAGTCAATCCTAGGCTTCGGAATGTGTAATATATTTAAACGTTTACTGTGTCTAGCATTATATTTAAAAAATGGCCAAAGGTAATTTGGGGCATTCCGATGCAGGATTTTGTGAATTAGTTTAGCTTTATTGAAAAGCAGGCGTTTGCGGAGTGGTAGTAACTGAAGGCGTTTATACAGGCTAGGATTGTCAGATAAATGTTTGTTATAAATTAGACTCATGGCCCGTTTCTGGAGTGAGTAAAGTCGCTTGGTGTTTGAATTAGAACAACCGTCCCAGATTGTAGAGCAGTAGTCAAAGTGGGTCTGTATATGAGAAGTATAGAATAGTTTCCTTGTGTCCTCATCAAGGAAGTTTTTAATTTTGGCGAGTTGGTAGACTTTTTTCGCTGTTTGTTTAATAAGCGCTTGAACGTGAGAATTAAAGGTTAGGTTTCTATCAATGATTATGCCTAATGTTTTGTGCTCAATTACACTTTCTACTGGCATGTTATCGATGTGAAGTTGAAGTGATGTGTGTGAGCTTAGAGTTTGAAGTCTTTGTCTGGTTGTTAGTAACATTGATTTTGTTTGAGTGATGTTAATTTGCATACGGTTTGAATAGCTCCACCTAACTACATTATTTAATTCTTGTTGTATATATTCTTGTAGATAGATAGATAGATAGATAGATAGATAGATAGATAGATAGATAGATAGATAGATAGATAGTTAGATAGATAGATAGATAGATAGATAGATAGATAGATAGATAGATAGATAGATAGATAGATAGATAGATAGATAGATAGATAGATAGAAAGATAGATAGATAGATAGATAGATAGATAGATAGATAGATAGATAGATAGATAGATAGATAGATAGATAGATAGAGAGAAAGAAAGAAAGAAAGAAGGCTCAACATATTAATGAACACACTGGAATAAAATGTCAAAGAGATGAAATAACAATGAGACGAGCAATCATAACTAACGGCTATCGTGTGTTTGAAATGCTATCGATCAAGTAATGGTTGAAACATAATGTCTCAGCCAACATTCTTTTCACATCGGACGGGAAAAGAAAATTAGTATATTTCCTTTAATTACTCGTATGTTTGCCTACACGAAATTTATCCAATCATAGTAACTGATCATACAAAAAAAGAAAAGTGAAAACTGACTTCTTAATTAAAATGGCTGTATTAAGGTAACAAGCCACAAAATTCAAGCTACACACAATTATCTTAATTGAACAATGAAAATCATTGTGGTTATCAATCGTGTTGTTACGTGCTGTCACGTTCACACATAGTAATAGTGTTATGTACATGTATTGGGGCATAATGATAGCAGACATATAAGGGGCAGGAATCATTTGATTCTATGGACAACGAAACGCTGTTATCTAATTATACGTTAACCGAGTATTTCAAAATTAGTGCAAATCTCAATGCAGTGAAAATGTTTTAACAAGATGAGATTTCCAAAAATATTTTAAAATATAAATTTTAAAACATTTAATTTCCACTTGAAATGAGCCTCGATATCGGACAAAGTGGAGAGTGGAAAAGAAGAAGTAACAAAGACATTTATGTTTTGTTTAAGTCCCCGCTAATCACTGGTATCATGAAGGCTAATAGACTACAATGGCTGGGGCATATAGAAAGAATGGAAGATAATAGGGAAACAAAACTCGCTTACACTCAGGAAATAAATGACCGTAGACCCCGAGGTAGACCAAGAAGGCGGTGGAGAGATAATATACATACAGACCTACAAGCACTTGGAATTAACGACTGGCAAGAGAAGGTCCACCAGAGAGACGAATGGAGACAGATTGTATTTGCAGCAAAGAACCTCAATGGCTCGGAATGCTGAAGAAGAAGAAGAAGAAGAAGAAGAATTTCCACTTACAGCTGTAAATATAAGTTAATAGTGACAACCATCCTTGCTAACTAAAAAAACAAAAGATGATCAAGCGCTGTATACGTTTGAAAGAAATATAAATCCATGAAAAACAATTGAGTATAACCGGTGTTTCAATGGTGGGCAGATTATCAACATGTAAATAGTCTATTACGCAGTATTGAGTCAATAAGATAAACGGAAAGACTAACAGAGACGTTTATAAATGTGAACAGAAGCTGTCAGGCAAACTATTCCACATTCAAGCTGGTGATTGAACCAATCCCAGTGCTGGTAAGCCGACGTCATATACCTTCTGAGAAGTGAAGTAACATATCTTCAGATTTCACTATCACATAGTTTTATTTATAGAATAGTGCTGAATGTTAACTGGACAGCCACAATGAGCAATTATGAAGTTTTAAAGGAAGCTCAGTCGCAAAGACAACTTATCACAAACATCAGTAAGAGGCGTTCATTGTTTTTTTTTGGTGTTTTTTATGCTACATTATGAGAAGACAAAGAATTGGAAAATTCTGGGACAACTGGAAAGATCTGCGGACAGAGAGTTTGAGGAAGACATCGTCAGAAGATTCTTGGCAGGCTTGTGACATGGCACAGAAGGGAGTCAAAACACGAATTAATCCATGACGTCGGATATAGTAATTTGTGGAGAGGCATGATCGCCCACGCCAACTGGCAAGGCACTGAATGATGATAGTTCATTTAGCATCACATAGTCGAACTAGCGTTAGATTATTAGTTTAGCTTTACGTGGCTGTTCATACCTTTCAGAGTGTCGGTATTTTAGTGTTCTTTGTCCACGGTAGTTGAATAATTTTCTGTAAATTTAAATTCAAGTCTCGAATTGCTTCACATAAGAGTACTGAAATGTTACGTCCAACCTGTTTTGTTGTGGCAGTGGATCTGTGAATGCCTCATCTCATCTCATCATGTTCCTCCTGTACCTTGCGGTGACGAGGTGAAGAATAAATAGCGAAAGAGTGCCCGTTTATGGGCTCCATGTATACTTCTTAGTTTTTCTACGAGCAGTATGAATGTCCCCTGCCGGCTTGCTAGGCCAGTCACAGGTTTAGGACAAAAATCTGACTAAGGAGAGTCCGATTCCCCTTTGAATATGATGGGAAAATAAGCCAGAGATCGTACGCCGCAGAGATGTGATTTCTCAGTTAAATCTTGCGAATACATTGAACTGCCGGAGTAATTAATGAGCGCCTGGAAGCGGCTAATGAAAGTAACATGTTATAGACAACTATAAGACTGAGGCAAGAAGCGATTCTTGATCATATCAAGTGCCACGTGAAAGGTCAGTGATAGAAGTTGCAGAGAGAAACAATGATAGATGGTCTGTGACTTTGGCAGACAAAAATTGAATGGACAAAAGAAACAGGGAGGAGAAAAGTATGGAAAGGCATGAACGTTAAAGCCATTTGGCGAATCAAATGATGAGACTTTGTGTAAAATTACTGTCAACTGTTCAAAAAAACAACTGTCATTTACTGCCAATATAGTACCTTGCGGTGTACGGCAGAGGGGTCTTTGAGTCTGAGGAATAAAGGCCGCCTGGCTAGTGCAGTCGCCGCGAACTGTGCAGGTTAGGGTTTTCTTTTTGCCCCCGACAGAAAAAAATCCCACACATTACCGAGGGATCGAACCCGGGTCTCCCGAAGGAGAGTCCTGTGTTCTAGTCACTCGGCCAGCTGTTGAAAGCTATTTCTACAGACAGGCAAACGTACAGACAGACATATATATATGTAGGTAAGTATGCGTACCTATCTATCTATCACTGAAGCACAAACAAAAATACACACACACGCACGTGCAAACGCACACACGCACGCAAGCATCCACTCACGCATGCACGAACGAAAAGACTGTACCCGTGAACAGAATGACTGAGACTGAAATACAACCCACAACCTTCAGAGCGAGAGGGGAGCGGTTCAAATACTTCGCCACGGAGATCCTATTAGAGAGCACGTAAGTGCAACCTACAGAGAGCACTGTTGTTAAAAGAAAAATCATATTAAAACAATAAATAAGATTAAAGGGAACGGAGTTCATATTAACCTCTGCTCTTGGCGATAGGCCGATCTAGATCGTCATCAAACGACGTGCACATCAAAACCGTTTGGAACATGTAATGTCAGAACAATGGTACACAAGAAATTTTGACAACATCAAATGTAAATGAAAAGGGTGGAGATTAATACTGCTGGCACATAAAATGTTAGATGAAAGGGAGTTGGATCATTGGGATGGGATGGATTTACCGAGCTCTATTCAGGACGTGAATGCAATCAAAGAGAAGTTGTAATCATATTGGGTCTGGAAACAGCTAACAATATAAAGGATTGACGAGAAAGATTTCCATTTTAGTATAATACTCTTTATAAAGAGAAAAGTATTTTGGCCTTCACCTGCTACAGTTGAGGACTGCAGTTGGGGTGTCAGCAAGTTTAATTTGAATTCTACCTTCTTTGTATTTATTCATATTGACATGTTAAGGTGGAAGAAGAAGAAGAAGAAGAAGAAGAAGAAGAAGAAGAAGAAGAAGAAGAAGAAGAAGAAGAAGAAAAAGAAGAAGAAGAAGAAAAAGGAGAAGCAGGAGGAGGAGGAGGAGGGGAGGAGGAGGAGAAGAAGAGGAAGAAAAGAAGAAGAAGAAGAAGAAGAAGAAGAAGAAGAACGAAGAACGAAGAAGAACGAAGTCTCTCTCTCTCTCTCTCTCTCTCTCTCTCTCTCTCTCTATATATATATATATATATATATATATATATATATATATATATATATATATATATATACACAGAGAGAGAGAGAGAGAGGTGGGGGGGGGGGGGGGGGGGGGGGGGGGGGGGAAATGAAGACCATTTCAAGATTGCGTTAATACAAGAACCGATTCCTTGATATTGTTTTTCCCTTCATACTTTACAGTTATGTACGTCTCATCCTTCTAAAATTAATTTTATAAAGTAAGTAGATCCGCAAATCATGTTTTATGTGGATGTCTAGACTTGTTTTAGTATATGCTTTTAAATTTACCTTCCATTTTTACGTATACTGTGTAGGGGTGGGGGATTTTTAGATAGGAAATATGAAAGCTGGAGGGGGGGGGGGGGGGGGGGAAATGACGTTCTGAAAATACGGTGAAGGGGGGCACGTCATAAAAAAAAGTTGAGAACAACTGAACTAGATGAATCCTTCAAGATGAAATATACACATGTTTGCACAGTAATTTAAATTGTCTACCACGGTAATTTTAAAACAGACTATCATGTCTTTCTGTGTGCACAAAATAGGCCCATGAGAGTATGCATGAGTGGCTGTGAGTATGTGTGTGAGTGAGTGAGTGTATGTGTATGTGTGTGTTTGTGTGTGTGTGTGTGTGTGTGTGTGTGTGTGTGTGTATGTGTGTGTGTGTGTGTGTGTTGCATATCCTCTAGAATTAGTTGCCAGTTTGAGAAATTCCTCCATGACGCCTCTCTATGTGAATGGAAAATTCCACATGCACCTTCTCGCTGTAGAGGATGAGAAACACACAACGGTGTGGCAAACGTAGCTCGGGGGGTCAAGTATGCACCCGGTGCACTCTGCTGTTAGCGAGAGTACCACGGGGCAGGGTACTTACACTTGCAGCTTGAAAGATTATTAAAAGCTCTAGACCAGTGATTCTCAACCGGTGGTTAATTCCTCCCCCCCCCCCCCGGGGGAATGTTAGGTTTCCGCGTGGGATGGGGGGGGGGGGGGGGAGGTTACGATTATTTCAAGATCGCTTTAATACAATAACCGACTATTTGATATTATTTTTCCCTCCTTACTTTACAGTTCTGTACTTCTCGCCCTTCTGAAATTCATGTTATAGCGTAAGTAGACCTGCAAATCACGTTCTATGTAGGCGTCTACTTTTTCTAGTATGTGTTATTGAATGTAGCTTCCATTTGTACGTATACTTTGTAGGGGCGGGGGAATTTATAGGGAGGAAATACGAAAAAAGGGGGGGGGGTGCCGTTCTGAAAATATGGTGAAGGGGTGTACGGGCCAATAAAGGTTGAGAACCACTGCTGTAGAGATATTTCACTGACATATGGTTATGGAAAGCAAAGGGAAACTACCACATTATTCATCTCAAGACACTCAACATGCCAAGAAGAAGAACAATTCTGAATTCTACAACATCCGAACATAGAAGAATTCTGGCTCATAAACATCATGTGTGATAATGAAAGACTGGGGGATACAGAACACTAAAAATACTTTGTCCACATTAAACGCCACAGTGTATTGTTCATATATATATATATATATATATATATATATATATATATATATATATATATATATATATATATATATATATATATATATATATATATATATATATATATACAGTGAACGTATTGTTCACGGTAGAAGAGGGAGGGGTCGCCCGGCCCCAAGATTAACTTAGGGCATTGCAGACACGATTGGCATGAGGGTGCACAAGGCAGGAAAGGACCAGCTACACGATGATGTCCTTTGCAAGAGGTTGTCATCAAACCCAACCACCGGTTAATTTTCAAGGCAAGTTCACGTTCAGTAGTTGGCCGTTGCTTTGTGAACTAAAAGTCAACGTTGAATTCCCACCTTCCCAATAAAATATGTCTCGGTTTCTTGCCATTTCTCCCGCATCATGAACCATGAGGCCCAATGTATCTGCAGCGGCATGTGCCTATCTCCGCGCTAGTCGACTTATGTCTCTCCTCCAGGAGCTGCGTCACCCGCCAATTTTCTTCCTAAGCCATTCATCTCATCCTGTGCCTCTTGTACCTTCTCGAGGTGAAGTATAAACAGTGGGAGAATGCCCGCTTATGGACTTCATGTATCGATCTTCTCATGGACTCTGCTATTCCTTCCGTCCATTGTTTACGTGGTCGACCTCTTCATAAGCCATTTAAACGAATAATATTGTCCAACATAATTCATTTCCGAGAAACGATAGTGTTTATAAGCCAGTGTTCTTTAATTTTGAGATCTCGTATAATTTCAGTATATTTCTTCTTCTAGGTCTGCCATATTGTAAGGATGTTTCAGTAGCACTGACTATCAAGAGCTCACGTTTTCTCCTTTCTTGATTGAGAAATGATTATAACTCACATTCTGATGTTGACATAGGACAGACACATTTAGCTCTGACGTGTTTACTGGTGTTGTGTCATAGGTACTGTTTAACCTCTGCATTGCTATAGCCAACCTGTGTGTGACTTCTTGTTAATACTCCCCATTGTAGATTGTACTATATACATTAGTACTGATATTACCAGATTATAGATTGCATATTTTAACATATTAAATAGAACATATGGTAAACAAAGCATGTGAATTTCTGCAATCAATTTTGACCTGACTTTACAAGTGTTTCCAAAATTCGACACCAAAAACCTGATTAGACGAGTTTAAATTGTCCTCTGACTTTCGGAAAGTTCTGGATGACTATGTCGACTACAGAAAAGAGTATTTCAAACAGTACATTATATCCCATGTTCACTAACGGTGAAGCGTGGATTGATGAAGTTGTTGTTTTGATGCATAAGATTGTCACTTGGAGTTTAGTACCCATTATCGTGCTAGGATTGGTTACCAACACCATTAACATTGTAGTTTACCTAAAAATCGGCCTTCAAGATAACGCCAGTATTTGTTTCTTTGCCTTGTCCGCTTGTGATCTGTGTTTCACGATTTTAAGTATGGTTTCGAACATATTCAATATGATCGAGCTTGTGATGCCGAGTTCGTCGTTGTACTTTAGTGTATATATAAATAGCAGTGGCTTCTATGAAGGTATGACCTTTGATATCTCTGCTTTGATAAAGACATGTATTGCTGTACAGCCAGGCTGTTGTGTTGCTTTCCCTTTTCATGTCAACAGGCTGTTCACAAACAAGAAAACAACAGCTATAATCATAAGTCTGATTTTGTTATGCATGGCAAGTTATATCAACGTGGAATTTCTAAAATCAAAGCAAGATATTAAAGGCACATTTATCAATGAGACCATCGGATATGTAACATCCAATGACCGTTCTAGAGCTTCGGATACATTTCGCGCTATTTTAAACAAGACATTTGTAGTCTGCGCTTGTGAAATGCTGGTTCTAATGTCACTGGTTGCTATTGTTTATGGAATGAAATCGACAACAAAGCGGCGTCAATCGTTAATGGTAGGTCAAAATATTAAGAACACGAGAGATATGAAAGTTATAAAACAGGTTACATTAGTGTCTGTTTTACAACTGATTTGCTGCCTGCCTATATCAGTCAGTGCTGTTTTAGTTCAGTTAATCATTAACAAAACCGTTTCATATAAATTCATATATTTGTATATGGGGCTGGATGAAATCATACATTTTACCGGACCGTGCAATGCCACAAGCAATTTCTTTATTTACTACAATTATAATTCCAGGTTTATGCAGACGGTCTGTAAAATGTGTTGTCCAACTAAAAGGCTTCTAATAATGCAATATGTAAGATATAAACTGTGTATGTTAGTATTAGGTCATTATTGGTAAATATGTGAAATTAAAGCTATATCTGATAGTATTAGACATTCATTCATTCAGTAGCATGTCCATTGCAAAACCTCGCTCCCATAACAACCGACCGGTAATCTTCTCGATCACAAGCAAGATCTCCCTCGTCCGATACACACATTTGAAAATCATCCGCCACATCCTGCACACATCTTCTCTTTGGCCTTCCTCGTCCTCTCTTCCCTGGCAC
>JACEFZ010025612.1:0-135000 GCA_014155875.1 Cepaea nemoralis | reverse complement strand
CATGAGACCACCTGGTCTGTTCGCCACAATCTATCGATCCAGATGTCTTGTGTCCTGGCGATAATAACTAACATTAATAATTCTTTAGGGATGTGTCAACTGTTGAATATGTCATTTAACATACTTGTAATGAAATTACAGATTACTCGAGGGTGTCCAATTTTTCCTATCGTTATATTGTCTGGTCTAAAGATTTTTCTCTTTACATTTGATGGATTGATACTTCAGAGGTTAAAATAGATGGAGCGTTTACATTATCTATGAAATTGATTTCTATTTTATCATCAATGTAAAGTTCATTACCTAACTCGGCTCATCTTGCAAGCTATTCGCGTGTTCCCATTTATGTTCTTCCATTCTTTGATTTCAGACATCCGGTAGTATAATGTCCTATTCGACCATGTAATTATTCAACTACGTGTGTATTGCTCTTTTGTTATCGAACAATTTTCTCAATTCCTTCTGGTTTATCGTTTAGCTGTCGTTGTTGTGCAATGCTACATTTATACCTTGCGCCTCTTCTGGGAATCCTGCTATATAAATGTATGTTATTTCTTTATTTTTTTCTCTCATTTATTTAAACTAATGTAGATCAGCATGGCCGAATGGATAAGAATGTGTGTTCTTAAACATCCGGTTTGCTGATGTGGAGGTAAGGGGTTCAACCCCTACACTAGAGTGTTGGACTAAAATGTTGACATTTTGTCCTAGACTTGGATACGTAAATTCCAAGTACCTCTTAAGTCGGAGTGAGTTCGCCTGATGGCAAGGAACACTGTAGGGAAAGCTAATCCACGCGTAAAATTCAGTCCAGCACTACGTAAAGAAGTGTTATGGACTACCCTTGTGTTCAAAGCGAGCGAGTGGAAAGAAATTAAACTAATATTTCTTTTGTCCTTCATTTTATTTTCGTACTTTTTCTTGTTACAGGAGAAACTAACTCTTCAGGTCCATTACTTGGTTCATCTCTCAACATGTCCTATTATGTTCAATTCCTTCTATTTTGGCTAAAGCGTTATACCCCTTCTGTACTGTTATAATAACCTTTTCTATTACTTCTTAATCTACTGTAAGTCTAATTTTGTGTCCCTGGTTGTTATCTTTTGCCTTTTAAAATTGTAACCGTTTTTCCCGATTGCAGAATGGTATCAGAATATCGGTCCTTCTCTGGTAGTGTTTGACAGATGGCAATACATGTCTGTATCATCTGTGAATTAGAAGATGTAATGCACTTAAATATGCACATCTGTTTCAAGTTCAACGGCGTTTAGGATGTTACTTAAACCATGTATTTACAATAATCATATTTCTCATCGTGCATTATATTAGCGTGCTTCTAAAATTAATGCAGACATCTTACAAGAGGCTAACTCACAAACACAACAGTTTATTCATATAAGACAAAGACAGTTCATATTCTTTGGGCACAAAATGAAAAGCCAGAATTCGTTGTAACGGCAGGAAAGAGAGAGACCGAGGACGAAGATGATGGGCAGTAAGATATCATTACATGTAGGAACATCGAAATGATACGCTGTACAGGAGATAGAAGACTGTAGACAGATATGATAGTCAAAGCCTCAAGGCATGGACTATAAGAAGATGTCTCATACAACATTGTCTTCTTCGTGTCCATATTCCACAAATGTATCCTCATTGTTTCATTATTGTTGCCTTCTTTTTCACTGAAATACCCATTATAATAACGGTCTTTGGTAACATACATTTTGCTAACGCGTTCTCTATAATTTCATGGAAACATCTATTTCTTCCACTGAAAAATTAGATGTAGATGTCGAGACATCTACATGCATTAAATGTATATCTAATGGCAATTGATTTTAATAAACCAATACCATTCCATCCGAAGGTTTCTAAAACACATCAATATTTCTCTTCGAGTTGTGCCTAGCATAATTCCTACCACTTTTTCATGTTTGCTTCTTCTAGAACGCATACTTTCTACTTCCAAAATTCTTTCGCTAGCACCTGTCCATTACACTAGCACCTATCCATTTTACTAGCACATTTCCCATACGATTTCAATTAATCGATGCACACCGCATCCCACTGTTTCCATTTTGCTATTAATGTTGTCGAATGTATCTGTCCCATCTTTATCCTGAAATTCTACGATAGCTAGATAACAGTCGTGTATCATCTGCAGCTCATGATAATCCTCACCGACGAGGCTGTACTTTCCCGACCACAATTACCGTCGCTATTGAGAACAGTATGTTGATTTGGAGCATGCCTCTTTCGTGTTAAACAATGCGGCAGTTCCCTTTAGCTTTCAGTATGCATGCAGGTTAGAACACTGGGTGTGTGTGAGTGGTGTGGGGGATGGGTGTGGGGGAATGTGTGTATGGTTGGGGTATATGTGTGAGGGTTGAAGATGTAAGTGGGTGAGGGATGTGTGGGTGGTGATGTGTGGGTGGGTCGGAGGATTATGTGTGGGTGGCGGGGTGTGTGTGGGTGGGAGATGTATGTGGGTGGATGGAAGATGTGTGGGTGGGTGGGGAGATGTGTGTGTGGGTGGGAATATGTGGGTGGGGAGATCGGTGTGGGTGGGGATGTGTGTGTATGGGAGGAGGATGTGTGTGGATGGGGATGTGTGTTTAAGGGATGGGTGGTTGGGGGATGGGTGATTGGGGGGAGTGGATGGGTGGAGAATGTATGGATGGGTGAGTGTGTGTAGGGTGGGGGATGTGAATGTCGGTAGGTGCTGGATGTATGGGAGCGTGGAGGAGATTTTGTGAGTGAGGGATATGTGTCAGTGGGGGATGTGTGGAGGGGTGTTGGATGGGTGTGTGGATAGGTGTGGGATGTGTGGGCTGGCATGGGGATGTGTGTATGGGTGGGAGGATGTGTGGTTGGGGATTGTGTGTTTGGCTGTGTTGGTGGGTGGTGGAGGACATGTGGGTGGGTGAATGCGTGTTGGTTATGGGATGACTGGGGATGTGTGGGTGGAGAGATACGTGTAGGTGGGAGGATGTATGTGGTGGGGGTTGGGTGGGTGGGTGTTTGGGTGGGTGGGTGGGTGGGGGATGTATGTATGCCGTGGGGTATGTGTTCGTGGGGGGCATGTGTGGGTTGATGGGGATGTGTGTGTTGGGTGTGTGGGTGGGTAGGGGATGTGTCTCATAACATGGTAATAAGTATTGTTTATGTTTACAACATTCATTTGCCAATGTTTTTTTTCCCTATATGAATATATCATGCACTATTGATGCACGAAAGATGAGTGACTGGAAGGGCTGAATGTAAGACGGGCCTGCGTGCCCAATTTGTTACTCTTTGAAAATATAGTTAGTTCGTTTGTTTGTTCGTTCGTTCGTTCGAACCGCGTGCTCAGCATGTAACTGCTTTTAAGTTGCTAGGAAATGCGTGAGGAAATACGTGTAGACTACTCTTCGCTACAAAGAGGATCCATACCCAGGTCTTAAGTTGTATTGTGTGCAGTGTGCTAAAATAAAGATAGTTGCATATCCTTTACAGGACGTCACAGTCAACCCCAGCATTTTATGACGGTTTGCCATTTCTTGGTGCGTTTACGTTCAATAGTTTCCCATTGCTTTCTGAATTATCGGCACTCATACTTTTTTTCTGAAACGCAACGCAAGACGGTCTGTTGTCAAATCGCAAGCAGATGTTTAACAAACTATTAGGTGCTAACCGTTTATTCTATAGACCAGTCGACCGACACTCGATTGGTGATGTTCTCAATATCACACGGAACGCCTTTACTTTCACTATCTGCTTCATTTCGTAATGTTTCGCATAATACAGAACGTGCAGTATCTTTCATTAAACATCACTAACGTGAAAGACAAGCTCAGACTGACATAGACATAACCTTTGATGAGACCAAGAGATGTATGCGAACCAATTACACAACCTAGTGGACATGAGATAATCCAGGTTACCAGAAAGATCATGAATAATAAAAAAAGAAAAAGAAAAAAAAAAGCATTACAATCTTCAGACACAAGAAACAACAAAGGCTGAAATACCACACGTTTAATTCATTAAAGATAGGAGGCACTGATGAATGCATCTGCCAAACAGGTAACATAACAGCTAAACATTTGTTACAGGAGTGTCTAACACACATATGCAGAACAAAGATGACTATTTTGGCCCACACCCGCTCCATTTAACGATATACTCTATGGAGATGTCAACAAGCTCCTGTTGACTTTTGCTTTCTTTGCATTCATTTACAATGACACTGGCGGTTTACGACAAAGAAGAAGGAAGAAGAAGAAGAAGAGGAAGAAGAAGAAGAAGAAGAAGAAGAAGAAGAAGAAGAAGAAGAAGAAGAAGAAGAAGAAGAAGAAGAAGAAGAAGAAGAAGAAGAAGAAGAAGAAGAAGGAAGACGAGGAAGACGAGGAGGAGGAGAGAAGAAGAAGAAGAAGAGAAGAAGAAGAAGAAGAAGAAGAAGAAGAAGAAGAAGAAGAAGAAGAAGAAGAAGAAGAAGAAGAAGAAGAAGAAGAAGAAGAAGAAACAAATCCAATAAAAACAAACAGCTGCAAATCATATGTGTTGTATAAATATACAAAAGTAATGATACTCCAAGGGTATGTATATCTCGTTAGTATACGCTAACACAAGGTTACAGAACAGACATTGCGCTACAAAAATTTAAAAACAAAACAAAAACTAAAAGCTTTATGAATTGGAACAGATGAAACAACAAAAAGACTACAAATAGCATGTATATGAACTGTGTCAACGCGGGTGATAAACTTGGATATTGAACAAATTTGTTGAAAAGCACATATCCGTCTTTGAAACAAATGTTGAAGAAAATATTGATCAATTCATTGGTTTTCCAAGACATCCATGCACGAAATAGGATAACATTACATATGAAATAACAGACAACATTCCAATGCTCTCTGTGTGATTATCACTCTCACTATCTCTCTTACTCTTTCTCTCTTTCTTACTCTCTCTCTCTCTCTCTCTCTCTCTCTCTCTGTTTCAATCACACTCTGTCACTATCTCTCACTTCCCCACACACACACACACTCTCTCACTCGATCACACACACACACTCTCTCTCTCTCACTCGATCTCTCTCTCTCACACACACACACACATACTCTCTCTCTCTCTCACTCTAACATCACATATGCAATTACAGAAAACGTTCTAATGCTCTCTCTGTCTTTATCTCTCTCACTATCTCTCTTACTCTTTCACTCTTTCTTACTCTCTCTCTCTCTCTCTCTCACTGTCTGTTGCAATCTCTCTCTCTCTCTCTCTCTCTCTCTCTTTCTCACTTCCCCCCCCCACACACACACACACTCTCTCTCTCTCTCTCGATCACACACTTTCACACTCTTGCTCACTGTCTCACACATACTATCTAACTCCATCTTTCACTCTGTCTCACTTTCTCTCATTCTATGACATACTCTCTCTCTCTCTCCCTCTCTCTCTCTCTATCTCTCTCACATGCAATTCCCCACTACATCTCTCCCTCCCCCCCCCCCCTCTCTCTCTCTCTCTCTCTCACACACACACACACACACACACTTTCTCACACATACACTCTCATTCAATGTAAGAAAGAGAGTACTGAATTGTTATAAAGAACCTGATATGCCATATGGCTGTAAACCATGGAACAAAGAGCATAGAACACATTAGGAAGAGCTTAGTAGCAACGGAGAAATGGTTCCTGAGAAGAATGTTACGTTTCACTTTAGCTGCCAGAGTAACTTTGAACGATTGTATGACAGAGGCTAATGAAACTAAAACATTGTATACAATTATAAGAAACAGGCGAACAGCTGTTTTGGTCATCTCTTGAAATGATGGGGATTAGAGATCATATTGACAACTGGAAATATCAGTGGGAATAGAGAAAAGGCAGACATAGAGAAGTGATGCTAGATTGACTGAGACTGTGTAATGGAAGAATATCATCGGCAGAGTTGATCCAGAGCAATAACGTCCGAGATCAATAGAGAGACATGAACATTTTCGGCAGATGGTATAGCACATAATGATGATGATGCGTTGACCCTCTATACCACCAACTCAATCAAAGGGAATATAACAATATCAACAACTAAAATGTACCGAATATGAAACTATTTGATCTTAACTAATTTTGGCGTGCTGATAACAAAAATGAAATTTACAAATGTTTATTGGCTCAAGTTTGCAGGATACATGCTACTAATGTATGTACTTACGTATATATATATATGTGTGTGTGTGTGTGTGTGTGTGTGTGTGTGTGTGTGTGCGTGTGTGTGTGTGTGTGTGTACATATATCCGGCGCAATTGTTGTGGGCGATTGCATAGTTTGTTTTCTAAAGACCAATACAAATGTAACTAGAAGTCGATGATGCAATCCTATCTATGATTACATCACCGTTGTGTATAAATATCGTATCTCTGATGCAAGTTTGCAATTAGTTAGTGCATTTGTCCTTATCAAAGGTATCGTATTTAGAAATGCCTAGGAACATGAGTAATCAAAACTAATAACGTGTGTTATATATGTGGCGAGGTGACATTTCTGTTACAAAAAACGAAAAATAACTAAAGTGATTAAGACGGAGTACAGTTTGTACTTTGGCTGCAGACTAAGAGATCAAGATAAGAGCTGGGCGCCACACAAGCAATACATGTGCAGCACATCTTAAACTGGTTGACTGGCAAAAGGCAAGCTATGCCTTTTAAAAACATTATATGTGAACTTTAAATAACGTTTTACTTGTTTCTATCATTTTATGTCGAAATATCAATTCATTGAGTATTTAACCACACATTTTATAATGCTGAAGTGGAAAGATTAACCATTCATCCACATAATTAAACAAGCGTTCATTATTTGTATTACTGTAGTGTAAATTCATAATTAAACAAACCAGAAGCCATTTGGTCAATTTCCTTATGGTATTTAAATACAGCATGCCAAAATCAATAAGAAATTATGTATTTAAATTATAATATAAATAACTTTTGAAAATGTGTTGACTAATGTTATCGGAACCGGCTCCATGGCTACGGTTGTACGGACGCAGTTCGTAATCCTGCATACTGCGTTAGAAACACAGCTGTGGGTGATTTGGCAGCAGACCACCTGCTTTGGTTTTTAAGAAATGGTATGGTAGCCGGTCGTTCAGAAAGCAATGGAAAACTACTGAACGTAAACTGGCCAAGAAATCACGAACAACAACAACAAAAATGCTGGGGTTGACTATTAAGGATATGCAACTAACGTTTTAACAATGTATTCGGTGCAGTCTAACCTCAACACGACTAAGCAAGTTCGAAGTTCACAATACACTATACGTTTAGATTTGCGCAAAACAAACATCTTGGGGATTGTGTTCGCCTCGCTTTAGATTCCCGGTTTTCGTTCGCTGGCTTTAGATTCCAAGCAGATCGGTACAAAAATACACACGTATAAAGTACATGCTATAAATAGGACAAACGTAAATACAAAAATACACACGTATAAAGTACATGCTATAAATAGGACAAACGTAACGACGGTAACAAGATTCAGAAAGTAGATTTAACGGTTAATGCGTCAGAAGCTACTCAACTGCTTTTACTACTACTAACACGAATCCTGCTGCTGTTGCTACTGTTACGACTTCTACTGCTACTGCTGCTGCTGCTATTGCTGCTACTACTTCTACTATTACTACTACTACTACTACTACTACTACTACTACTACTACTACTACTACTACTACTACTACTACTACTACTACTACAACTATTACTACTACTATTGCCACTACTACTGCTACTATTACACATATTACTATAACTACCATTATACTTCTAAATCGACTGGTACAAAACAATAACAACAAAAACAACTACTATTACAACTAAAATAATAACAACAGCAACTGATACAACCACTCCCACCACCATATTCGCTATTTTACAGCTTCGCGCTGTTCCCTTCATCGTTACGACAGTTCAGCAGCTCGCATGTAGCTCTGTCAATAGCATCAACAGACACATCAACGCCCGTGTTCTTATTGGATACGCAACAAACGTAACAACATGGACTGCACTTTAACAGACAACCTGCCATTAATAGATAACCTGCCATCAGACAGTGTAACCAATAATGAAAAGACATTTCTACAGTGGATTGATCATACCATTGAATAACAGAACATTACAGTATCCAATAAAACGAACACAAACAACAACAGAGCACAACGAGCAACTTACCCAGCATCAGCACTCGTACAGTCCTGGCTTGTCGGACTCTCTCAACCTCCAGGCTGTCATCTATTGTCTTGGACCTCCTTCGGGCCGCCTGCTCCATTTCATGAGTACTTATTCCAACTCCCATCGCTTCAGTTTCGAGTGAGTATACTCCCTGGTTTATAGTATCCCTGTTGATTTCAGTTCCACTGAATTTATATTATCTCTACACTTGTTATAATTTCTTGAGTGTCGTGACTGAAAAGAAGTTGAAGACCTATAAACATTACACCAATACAAATAATTTTAAAAGCGATATACTACTGACATTTTTTAGGTTAATACTTTACTATAGTAGTACGAACTCCACCCCGGGCCAGGCACAACAACAGGCTTTCGATTATACGAATCAGTTCTCCCTCGCCGAAATATCTGCCCTTTACCTTGGTGGCAGTCTCAGGATGTTATCATGTAGGATAGTTAGATTATTTAGTAATGCATTCTTCTCAACGACTTAAGGCGTAATGGGTATGTGGTGCAAAGCCCATATTTGTACCGCCAAATAGTCACTCGATGAACATTTCCTGGTATTCATTGAAGGCTGTGTAAACTTGAGAGCCCAGGTAATTTATACAACAAGAATATCCGATTTAACGGGTATTCGAGTACAGGACCAACATGTCTGCTGCCATTAGGCAGCCGCTATTACCCTTTTCAGATAGTGGCTATTTTACATTCATGTCATGTTTTTTTTAGGGGGGTGGGGGTGGGGGTGGGGTCTATATCCTTATAGTAAAGCCGTAAAGATCTACATGTCAGTCATTTACAATATTAACAGTGTGCTGAAACACCCGGTGTCAGATGTGACACAGAGATAAAGAACAGAATCATCAATTCCAAAGACGTTTAATACAGTGACAAGTGTCATGAACAACATAAATATCACGACGGACACAAATTCCTCTTATTGAACAATTAAGATGAGCTGAATCACAAACCGACTTCAAAGCACTCGGGGCATTACCTTACTCTCTCCGTCTTCATTCTTAACAACCAGCTAAGAGTCCCAATAATAATGGTATCAGATGTAGTCTGGCCATGTAACCTACTGGTCTTTCCCCGGAATATTGAGTGTCCGCCAAATCCTCTGCTCTCACATTGCAGCTCTATTGTTTCTAGACCAGTATGATTTCTCTGTTCTGCGACACTATACACTTGAACATACCTGGCCCTGTCCAGGTCAGGCATCAATGCTCCACCTAACGGTGCGAACCCAGCCAATATGTCCTCCTGCTCGTTTCCCACCACATTAGCATTTCCCGGAGAATAGATCCAACGTATAATCCCTGTCGTGGACCTGATAATTATTCCCGAACAGTTGAGCAACAATTACGAGTTCAGCAAGCCAGGACAGATACATAATCAATTAACTAACGCACTAGATATAAGATATGGTATATTTTATTTACACTAAAATGTTATCTTACAACAAACCCGTTTAACAAAAAGCGTGGTTATCCAAAACTCGCACACTTCCATTACAGTATTTTCCGTGGAGGACTTTTGCGTTGGCACTCTGACGGCGGAACTATGTACTGTGCACCTGTGTGGACTGTTGGCTTGTCGAGACTGCTGTCTATTCCAATTTTCACATAGGCAGTGGGGAGCATTTCGTGTGATATTCACTGGCACAGGAACAGAGCGTGATGGGGACGACATGTTATCGTGAAGTTGGAACCGTGACTAAATTCAGCATAAAAGAGAGATAACTAAGTTGAAGCCCACTTCACAGGGGACATAACACAGTGTTTTAATTCATCCTGCACATTATGTAGAGGCATACACGTATGTGGGGTTTAATTCGCATAAACTTCCTTTGCGCTAATGGCAGAGTAACGGGTTCGACCCATACACCGGTCAGTTGCATATCAATGTTGATTTCTCGTTCTGAAAGCAATGGCAAACTACTGAACAAAAAATTGCATAGAAAATTAAATGGGTTTAGGGTTGATCCCTGCGTCCTGCAAAGGACATACACCTGTAAAAAAGCACAAGGTACAATACAATGCATAATATACCATATGTTATTTTATAATGCACAATGTAATACATAAATTATAATACAATGAATAATATAGTACGCAAGGTATATTACAAAGGAAACTATATTACACAAGTTATAATGCAAGACATCATATTTTACGCAAGTTATAATGTAGTGTATACCATATTACACTCGTTATAATGATATACTATACTGCACATGCTATAACACAATGCGTAATATATTTAAAGTTAATTACACATCCTTTACAGGACGTCGCAGTCAACACCAGCATTGTTTGCTGCTGTGATTTCTCGGTAAGTTTACGTTCATTAGTTTGCCATTGCATTCTGAACGACCGGCACCCATACCATTTCGTAAACTACTAACGCAAGGCGGTCCGCTGCGAAATCGCCCGCAACCGTGTTTCGAACGCAGATATTTGGAATTACGAACTGCGTCAAAGGCCCCTTCGCTACCGAACCGGTCATAATATAGTACACAATTTATAATACAATGCATAATATAGTACGCAAGTTATAATACAATGCATAATGCATTATACAATTTATAAAACGATGCATGCAATATTAGATATACATGGACAACGCAAGGTACTAATACAATACAATATTTAATATATTACAGATGGTATAATATAATGAATACACTATTATTAGCAGGGAAATCACTTTCACAAGGTTAGAATGCAATGTATAACTTATCACTGGCGAGCACAATAACTTTTACAACGGAAATAACATATTACCAAGACTCTAACTGTCCATGTGTTACTGTGGCCCACAAGGGACTCAGCGTAGACAATGATCTTATTGCTTTCAAATCTCCATCAAGGCGAGAGGCTTACAAGGCCAGATGGCTCCCACCAGAAACACAAGGGAGTAATTACAATATAATCAATCGACGTTCTGCAGATGTTACAGCAATGATAGCTGAGGTGCAGAAGATCTGCAACAACAGTTGGACATGGTAGTAATCAACGTCGTCTTCATCATGTGCCTTGCCGGCTTGCGTATGCGTTCGTGTCTTTTCACGGATTACTGTCCCAGGTGCTCTGGATCATTTCTCATATAATATTCGTCCATGTCACCGTCTTAGTCCATCTAGCATAATTTCTGTTGGTCTTCAACTGGCTCTTTTGCCACTGATCTTTCCAGTTGTCAACATATTCTCCAATGCCTCTTTTCTCATCACATGAACAAAGAATTATTGTCGTCTCTTGCGGATAGTTGTATATAATGATCTAGCTTCCATGTGCTCTTTAATGCAATCGTTGTTAGTTACTCTGGCTTTCCAATGTATTCGCAACATTCATCTCAGGAACCACACAAAGCTTTCTCTAATGCTTTCATTAATGTTCCATGATTCACTGCCATACAGCAAAACAGATTATATATAACCTTTCAGCGCCATCTTTCTTGCTTCCAGTGTAAATAAACTAGACTGTGGAATATATATATATATATATATATATATATATATATATATATATATATATATATATATATATGCACACACAGAGACACACATACATACACACACATGCACACACATACACATGACACACATACATAGGCATTTATGGAATTGGTTTAAAATCGTTTGTGATTATAATATCACATAGAGTAGTAGCTTTAGATCCGATCTCCGTGGCTAAGGGTTCGCATGCCCGTTTGCTCGCGTTCGAAACACAGCTGCGACTGATTTGGCAGCAGACCGCGTTGCGCTTGGTTTTGACGAGTTGGTATGGGAGCAGGTCGTTCAGAAAGCAATGGCAAACTACTGAACGTAAACTTGCCAAGACACCAACAACAACAGTAAAATGCGGGTGTTGACAGCGATGGCCTATAAAAAGGATATGCAAAAAAAGTAGTCGCTTTAGAGACAGTTGCAGATCATTGAGAGAGGAATCCAAGCGAGAGAGAACAGAGAAAGAGAGAGAGAGAGAGAAAGAGAGAGAGAGAGAGAGAGAGCGAGAGAGAGAGAGATCATATATATATTATATATATATATATATATATATATATATATATATAAGCGAACGATCAGAGAGATAAGACAGAGCATAGAGAGAGATCTGATAGAGAGATCAGAATCAGAGAGGGAGAGAGAGAGATCCGCTAGAGATAAGAGATGGATCAGTGAGAGAGATTTCATAGAGAGAGAGAGAGAGAGAGAGAGAGAGAGAGAGAGAGAGAGAGAGAGAGAGGGGGGGGGGCGAGGCTGGTCAGAGAGATGTCAGATTGAGATCGGAGAGAGATCAAAGAGACATATCAGAGATAAGAGAGTTATCAAAGAGAGTTCGGTAAGAGAGATCAGAGAGGGAAAGAAATCAGGTGGGGAGGTTAGAGACAGATAGAGATCAGATGTAAAAATCAGAAAAAGATAACAGAGGAAGAGATCAGCGAGAGACATAGATCAGATAGAACGGCCAGAGATAAGATGAAAAAGAGAGATAGCTGAGAGAGAGAGAGAGAGAGAGAGAGAGAGAGAGAGAGAGAGAGAGAGAGAGAGAGAGAGAGAGAGAGAGAGAGAGAGAGAGAGAGAGAGAGAATGAACAAACTGTATTTTAAAAGGGTAGCAAATTGGGCACGCAGGCCCGTCTTACATTCTGCCCTTTCTGTGACAAGACCGCCGGGGCCTGGTCTGGTTTGCCACGATAGATAATTATCCCCAGCCTTTGCTCCAACCACCTCAATAGCACTCTACATCTACCAGGCCCCACAAAAGCCGGGACAGTTGGACCTCCCCTCCCTCACCTAGGGTTCCCTACCCCAAGGGGGCTCGGACCAGACACCAGTCATATCACTGCACAAAGTCATAGCTAAGAAAACAAAAATTTAATTCTGAACTAAGTCAACCACAACACAGAGAAGGATGGCTGAAAGCCAGACTAGAAGAACTATGTACAAGATCAGCTATGCAGATGAGTATTCATCATGGAGGCGGACGATAGCTCGTGCGGTGGTCCAGTCGTGGTAGCGACTCACCCAGGCTCCTCCAATGGACTGGAACTCCAAGGTCTGCTGCCTCTCCAAAGTTCCCTCTTCACACAGAGAACCAAACACGGGCTGATCAAGCGCAGTACCACTGCCTGACTGACACTGCACCGAGGAACAAGGATCCTTCCTTGCTGTCGTACTATTTCCCTCGTCACACTCCTGATGTAGTCTGGGCCGACCCTAGAACATTAGCGGTCTCCCACTTGCAGAAAAAGTACATGTAGCACCGTCTCAAAATACACAAGAGCCTGGTCACTCTTCTATCTCTTAAGTGACCCACACACTGATATGTCACCTACACAATGAGCGGTTGCTCCACACGAACACACAATGTCACTGGCAAAGTCTATCAGGTGACTAAACACTTCACCTTAGTTCCATGTCCTTGGACCAATAGATCTTCACACAGTAACATGTAACTAACCTGATCGAAGGGTATCAATCACAACCTAGCATACACTGTCAACAGTTCACCCCGTTCGCATGAGGTAGCTCCCTACCTTAACACACCCTGTCAACAGTTCACCACGTTGGACTGAGGTAGCTCCCTACCTTAACACACATGTCCCTCTGGTGTTCCCACCAATGTTGTAATCAATGTCTTAGGTCACTGGACCACATGTTGGCTTCATAAAGGTAACCAATGTAGAAACACTATTTCAGCATCAAAGTATACATGGTGTCCCATAACCCAGCCGGGCCAGAAGCATATCACACAGGCCATGGTGACCGGTAACACTGATCACTTTACTCAACTTGAAAGTTCCTGACCTTGCAATCACCAAGGTTTACACTGAGTATGAATTTCACCAGTGCTTCACTGGCTAGAATCATCAGACGTTTCAGTGTTGGATCCTCTCAGGATCGGATGACACTCGTCGGACTCTTGACGGAGGTCCTAACCTAGACCTACCGACTTATTCAGCACTCAGCTCCTTCCAACATTGAACTCGCAGACTCAGACGACCACTCCCAGTATGGCCTCAATCAACTTCTGGATAGGCACTGGAATGAGTGGGCCCATAGAGCTCATGGTGAAGCTCTTGAATCTTCGTCAGTATAGTAATAACAGATCCTGAAACACGGAGAGGTTGGTGTGAGTACTCAACTACAACAAAGACTAACAGCATCTCCACCATGTCACCTGCCTCTCAGACATTCCTCATGTCTACCAACATGAGTATGAAATCATCCCATCATAGATCTACTAGGAATCATAATGTATAGGCATAATGATATTAGAGACAGCAATAGCACACCTGTTCAGTCAAGTAACACTTCTGGGCTACATATAACCCCTAGCACCAGAGTCGACTGTATGACTCTATCAAAGCATCCTTCGCCTGATGCCAGTCCAATCCTGTTTCACCTTCCATCATCAATCAACATATACACCTACTTCCCTTTCAGTGTAGTGATTACTGTATCGAGAAGGTGTCCAGCCGGACATCTCCTTCCTGACAGACTCATCAATTCACCAATCCCTTAACCCATGGACTGATCAATTACACACATTAATAACTATATGATCATAATGAATTATACTCCTGATAATTCATTACTATAGCATTAACAAAGGAGAACTCATGAATTGTTACACTTAAATAACAAACTCATGTCACAGCCATATTGTCAGTTCTGGGATCCCTGCCCCAGATCCTGAGTTGCCCTTTTATTCACTGACTATCTTCCAGGTCAGTCATACCTGTGCCGGTCGAGCACAGCTGTGGTGGTCATCCACCATTACACTTTCCCACAGCTACTGTGGGTCCCGTGTACCTTGTCCCGTGACGACTTAAGTCACGTCATCCAATGTAGCAAGCCTCCAGACTCCACTACCAAACTCTGGCTCCACCTTTTTTAGGGGGGTGTTATTCCCTTCATATACTACTACTTCACGGCAGTACTCCAAGTACTCCATGAACCGAGTCAGGGTTCCCGAAGAGTAGAATATTAGAGACAGAAACGGTTAGGTTCACACCTCGATCTATCTAAACACCACAGCCTCGAATTACGGAGTGCCGCATCACCCTCGATCGGGTATGTTCAACCATCGGATATGCTCGATCGCTTTGGGTCGGACCTGTAACCTAACGGGTTGGGCGTACCGGCCTACCTCCCAGTCGGCTACCTAGACAAACGTAAGATGGAACATGCACGGTCATGCTAGCGGACGGACCTGCCAAGCAGTAATAATAGTATCATGAATACTTCTTATCAAATGTTATCCTACCGAAGATACACCATTCTGCTTATGCAGAATAACACTGCTATCTGCACACAGCAAATACACCACGGCTGATCTCATCTTGATTCCTCGAAAAATCACCATCACTGATAGAACAATTCAGTTACAATTCTAATGTCACGAAGCACATTACACATCTCTAATAATAAGCTCTACCTTATCATTATTTACAGCGTCTAGCATGTTGATGTAATGACTGACAAACTGTCGCCTTGCCTGCGTAATTAATAAACCAAACCAATAACTGCTACACACTGTAAAGCACATCGTTCGGCCTATTTTATTTACACACCACTCGCTGTGGAATACGGCTTGTTCCGTCAGGTAACACATTACATCGCTGATCGATAAAACCTACTTAAATATGCAGATAGCCAACTGTAACTTGTAACGCTGCGCGACGACTCATTTTTCGACGGCAATTAATTCGTTCGGGGAACTCAGCACGGCATCACGACAACAGTTAAATAATAGAATAAGTATTCAACTAACCTGTGATTGAACAATCACACACTTGACTGCAGATGTCCGCTCTGGTCGCGAATATTGACATCAAAATTACATCAGCCTGTTGGCTGGGATCTGTCTACTCTGATGTCTGGTTGGCGACTGACCACGACAAAGTCAGTGCGCCTTCCACTCGCCTACACGGGCCGCGTGACTTTCATGATTCATGAAGAAAACCAGAGTCACGATGAGTTCCACCAACCCGTGCTGCATGAAGCACTCGTGAACTTAGAGATCTTTACCACGTATGCACTTGAGGGAACATTCTAGATTTTTCTATAAATAACTAGAATAGCTCCGCCCCGCACTACTTTTCTAGGGAAATCCCCTATTAATTGATATTAATTTCAAGGGAGACCAACGCATCGCACTCCCTTCAAAGGGATATTATGCAGAGATCTGCCGATCTGTAGGCGTTTCGTCACACTTTCAATCACTCATTTTTCATTCATCAAATGTGCATGTTACATTAACATAGGGGAAAAAACATTGCCAAATGGAATTTGTAAGCATAAACAATGCATATTACGCATGATACATTTACATGAGAAAACAAAAAACAAAAAATATCAAATGAAAGTTGTAAACATAAACTGTGCATATTGCAATGTTGTGAGACACATCCCCCATCCACCCTCATATCTCGCAGCCACCAACACATCCCCACACACCAAACCCCCCCCCCCCCCCACCCACCCACACATACCTCCACGCACTTACACAGAACCAGGCGAACATACATGCCGCCACACACCCACTGATCCCCCACCCACACACATTTCCCCAAGAAGAAGAAGAAGAAGAAGAAGAAGAAGAAGAAGAAGAAGAAGAAGAAGAAGAAGAAGAAGAAGAAGAAGAAGACAGAGAGAGAGAGAGAGAGAGAGAGAGAGAGGAGGAAGAGGAGGATTTATAGATAGAACAGGGAGAGCGAGAACATAGAGAGACAGAGAACATAGAGGGACGGATAGAGAACTCAGAAAGATAGCAAAGAGAAATCAGAGATCAGAGAGGGATCAGAGAGATAGAGAGACCAGAGAGACAGAGAGAAAGAGATAGAAAGAGAGAGAGAGAGAGAGAGAGAGAGAGCGATAGAGAGAGGAGAGAGAGAGAGGAGGAGGAGAGACAGAGAAATGCACATCGCTTCAGACAACTAGGTAGTAGAACATAAACCGAGGGTGCCGTGTGAGAAACTAATGCATGTCTAGCATCATATAACGATTCTGTCACCTAACATGGGGACACTCCATTAGAGTGCACTTGTTCTTCTGTTTAACCTTTTTATCCTCTACGCCCTCTTCCCCCTTCTCCTCCATCGTCTCCTCCTCGTTCAGCGCCTCCTTGTTTTTCTCCTCATCTTCCTCCTAGTTTCTATCCTCCTTCTTATTCTTCCTGCTCTGTTTTTCTTTCATCTTGACATGAACTCCCATGTTAAGAGTATTTCCCGTGCTTGTTTGATCATAAAACTATAACACATTTACACAGACCTACGCCCTGGACGTAAGCTCGCATCAACATATATGCGCTATGGAACAACAAAAACAGATAAAAAATTAAGCAAAACTCAGAATATTTGAGAAATGCATCAGCTTACATAAATTTGTTGCGCAAATATTCATGATTTAAACACAAGCGAATATTTAAATTAGAACAAAGCCTTTCATTTGGAACATATATACACTTACTCACACACATAGACACACACAAACACACACACACACAACAATATACAAAAACAGTATACAAACACATCACATACATACACTCATACCCCAACACACATATATTCTACGCCTACACATACCCTCACATACCGTACATGCATACACAATGTCACCACACACACATATCCCTACACACTCACTATCTCTCACACACATTTCAAACACAAACACATTCTCCACACACATACACATAAATCCCACACATACCCCCCCCCCCCCCGACTCTCCCCCCCCCCCCCCCCCCCCCCCCCCCCCCCCCCTCCCAACCCATGCGCATACACACAAACAATCATTCAATGGACGCGCATTAAACAACTCAGACCTATTTTCGAAATGCTAAAAAAGTATAACCGATAAAAATATAGAGCATGGGGGGGGGGGGGGGGGGGGGGGAACAAAAAAACTACAGAAATAATTAGGAATACTTTTTTTTTAAAGTTTAAATTAGCTTGGGAATTTGAAGTTAATGAGAAAAGAATAAGAATTTAATTACAGGTTTTGCGTGACGGAAATTAGGTAAGAATTCAGCGACGACGATGGGGAAAGCAATGAAATTAAAAGGATAATAAAAGATTAACATTGCAAAATATTGGAGATTAACGAAATCAGAAGCACAGCCGTTCGGATATGGAAAGGACACGCAATTATAGTCTGTCTGTTGTTTGTCCATCAAGAATGATGATGACCATTCATTTCATCCAGTGGGGTTGAAGGTGTGGAGCCGTGGGTTCTAAGATGGCTGATAAGGCCTATTTTGGCTCGAAATGTTCTTTGACAATGTGGACAAAGAATGCTTGACGTCTCTGGAGGAGGATTTCCTGCAGTGGTTTTTCTGTCCTGCCTTTTCTTCACAGCTCTTGCAGTCCTGGTTGCCTCACATATGACTGCACCTTTCCGCAATGATGCACGCCACGAATTTCGGTCTCTGGCTGCAGGCTCCCAGGTGTCATGATGAATTCCAAAAGCATTCAGTGAAATTTTCAGAGTGTCTTTAAAACGTTTCCTCTGGCCACCTTGGGAGCGTTTACCACAACGCAGTTCGCTGTAAAAAATTCGTTTAGGGAGCCTGTGATCTGTCATGCGAGTCAAGTGACCAGCCCAGCGAATCTGATTCTTCATCAGTAGAGTGTGGATACTGGGCATGGATGCTCTTTCTAGGACTTCAGTGTCTGGAATCTTGTCTTGCCATTTAATCTTCAGTAGCTTCCTTAGGCAGACTGTGTGGAAGTGGTTTAATTTCCTAGCGTGTCGCTGATAAACAGTCCAGGTTTCACAAGCATATAGCAGTGTGGATAATACAACTGCTTTGTAGACTTTTAGCTTTGTTTGCAGGCTTATTCCAGTTCTGTCCCATACATTCTTGTACAGTCTGCCAAAGGCTGCACTGGCCTTGGAGATTCTTGCATTCACTTCGTCATCGATTGTGGCAGCTTGTGACAGGGTGCTGCCAAGATAGGTAAATTTGTCCACAACACTTAGTCTATGATCATTCACTTTGATATTCGGCACAGTGTGATTATTCCCTGGAGCTGGCTGGTACATAACTACAGTCTTCTCCAAGTTGATATTGAGCCCAAAGTTGGCACAGGCATGTGAGAAAGCTGAAACATTATGTTGCATGTCCGCCTCTGAGTTGGCGTATAGAGCGCAATCATCAGCAAACAGGAGCTCTCTGACGGTGCCGCTGTTAATTTTGGTTTTAGCTTTCAGCCTTCTGAGATTGAATAACTTTCCATCCATACGGTAGTTGATGTCTATTCCAATGTCGTCGTTCTCGAAGGCATTCATCAACATGGCTGAAAACATGAGGCTGAACAGTGTTGGTGCCAGGACACATCCTTGCTTCACTCCATTGGTGACAGGAAAGGGTTCAGACAGCTCACCATTTTCCTGTACTCTTGCCTGCATGCCGTCATGAAATAGCCGCACTATTTGGACAAACTTTCGTGGACAGCCATATTTTGCCATAATCTTCCACAGTCCTTCTCTGCTGACTGTATCAAAAGCCTTGGTAAGGTCAATGAAAGTGGAGAACATTTCGCAGTTCTGTTCCTGACATTTCTCTTGCAGCTGCCTTGCAGCGAAAATCATGTCAACAGTTCCGCGTTCTTTTCTGAAGCCACATTGACTCTCAGGAAGAAGACCTTGATCGAGATGGGCTGTGAGGCGATTGAGAAGAATTCTGGGGAGTATCTTCCCTGCAATTGAAAGCAAGGAGATGCCTCGGTGGTTGTCACAGGATTGGCGGTTTCCTTTACGTTTGTAAAGGTGGACTATTGACGCGTCCTTAAAATCTTGTGGCATGGTCTCGTTCATCCATATGTTTGTGAAGACTTGGTGAAGCTGCTCTGTTAGGACCGGCCCACCTGCCTTGTATATCTCTGCTGGGATGGAGTCAGGACCAGGTGCCTTGCCGCTGGAGAGTTGCTGGATGGCTTTGTTTATTTCCACTATGGTTGGCAGGTCATCAAGAGTCTCATTGGTGGGAACTTGAGGAAGGCAATTGATGGTTTCATCATCGAAGAAGGAAGTTGCATTTAAGATTTTGCTGAAATGCTCTGCCCAGCGTTGGAGGATTTCTTTCTTATCGGTGACCAATGTTCCCCCGTCTGCACTGAGGAGGGGAACTATGCCTGGTGATGAAGGACCATAGACCGCTTTCAGTGAGTTGTAGAAGTTTTTCATATCGTGGCTGTCAGCAAAGCCCTGAATTTCATCAGCTTTGCTGCTCAGCCAGGAGTCCCGCATGTGCCGAAGTTTCTGCTGCACTACTCTCTGAATGTTCTTGAAAGCATCTTTTTTTTTATGTTGACTTTGGGTCATTCAAATGTGCCTTGAGGAGAAGATGTTTCTCGGCCAGCAATTATAATAAAGAATAAGGGAACGCACAGACATTGCTTCGGATAATTGGTGGACTTGAAATAATATGAGGAATAAAGTTACGGTTCCTGTTCGGTACATGTTTCCAGAATGGATAGAAGGGGATATATAAGAACACACAAGGCGATATAAAAGTTGAATATGAACAGGCATTCAAACCTGTTTCCTCCAGGCGACGACAGCACATCTCTGAAACCACACAAGTGCTTCCACGTATGAGCAAGTTACTTCCACTTAGTTGCATGTATTCTTCAGCACATCGCCTTCAACCTCAGCATTTACTGACCGTTTGTGATTTTCTAGTCAATTTTACCTTTAGAAGTTTGCCGTTACTGACGTGGATAGTAAAGCTTAGTGGATAGTAAATCGCGCATTTTCGTAATAAAAAAGTCGCTTAAAAGTAAACAGGGTCGACTTCATTGCAGTGGGATTTTATCCCATATGGCTCAGTCTCTTTCCGCAGCGGGGAAAGCTTCGCACAAAGTACAAACTCAGTAGCTCCAGCGACGACCCTCTGGAGTTTCCGACAAAAAATGCACTGGTGAACCGAAGGACGCGGCTCGGAATCGATCCCACAACTCCCTCGTTTTTTTTTTAAATTATCATTTTCATAATCCCCAGACACACCGAATCGAGGGTTAGAAATTACATACAGGCGGTTTGGAAGCAAACATGTTTGATTTTAATGGTATGAGGCGTAGGTCGTTCAGAAAATAATGCACATTTATGTGAGTATATGTGTATGTGTGGGGGGATGTGTGTGGAGATGAATGTGTGTGTGTTGGAATATATGTCTGTTGAGGTATGTATGAGTGTATTTGTGGTGTGCTTATATAACATTGTTGTGTATTTGTATGTGTACAACTGTAAATATCAAACATACAATAAATGGTGGGGTTGACTGCAACGTCCTGTTAAAGTCATGCAACTAAGTTTAACAGCAATAGCATTCACTAAACCTCATATTCAATGTGGAGCATATTTGAAGAAACTCGTAAACATACATTGCAAACCATTACCACCTCTGTTCTCTATAGCGCACGCCATAACCGAACTTCTGTAATCTACCCGTGACAGCACACAATGGCAGATTCACAACAAAGTAATTAAAACCACGACATAGAAATAGGGCGAATTAAATAAAGCATATATATTTTATTTGTTTACACACAAATAGAAGCAGATGTAATTTACAAATTATGTCCATTTGTCAAGCTTGTCATTTTCAATAATAATTGCGACATTTTGCATTGATGTTATTTAATTACGGTTTCTTGTGTCCTGGTTTCATTAGGTGACAATTATTTAAGATGTGGGTGTATTATCATTTATCAAAAATATATTTATTGTAAATCATATCGATAATGGAAATTTATGTTAATTTTCTTTATCATAAAAAAAGACAAACGAGCAGATAGATATAGACAGACAAAAAGCCTGAACGACAGACATACGTTAGACAGAAAGGCAGAAACGACACTTAGACACACACAGGCTTATACATACACAGACATATACACAGACTGACTGGCTTACAGCTAACAGATAAAGAAATATTCTGGCAGAGACAGACAAAACGATGAATAGAAATACAGGCGGACGGAATAAAGGACCGACAGAACGGTCGACCGACCGACTGACGGACGGATGGAGGGACGGATTGGCTGGTAGGCAGACTGCCAGCCACAGAGCTAGCCTGACCGATCGGCCGACCGACCGTTCCAACCAGCGACCAGCGACATACAAAAATACAGACAACAGGACAGACGGATAGACATTGGAAAGGACGAAAAGTCAGACAGACAACCTGCCAGGTAGCCAGCAAGCAAGCCAGCCAGCCAGACAGACGGACGGACGGACGGACGGACGGACGGACGGACGGACGGACGGGCGGGCGGGCGGACGGGCGGACGGGCGGGCAGACGGACGGACGGACGGACGGACGGACGGACAGACAGACAGACAGACAGATCCACTGACCCAACGACAGACCGACCGACAGACCCGCCGACCGACCGACCAACCTAACGACCTGACAGACAGACAGACAGACAGACAGACAGACGGACGGGCGGGCGGGTGGGCGGAAAGACAGACTGACAGACAGACAGACAGACAGACGGACGGGCGGGCGGGTGGGTGGGCGGGCGGACAGACAGACAGACAGACAGACAGACAGACAGACAGACAGACAGACAGACAGACAGACAGACAGATCAGTTTTCCAACCATTGAAGCTATAGTTTTCAGTCTCATCAACTGGCTAATTTAAAGTCGTCGGTCTTACATTAACCTCACTTGAACACTTTTCTCTTTGCTGAAACTGCCGTACCACCGCACTACCGCACAAATATAAAATATATCTTCAATAGCCCTGGACACGCGAGATGCCATCAACTTTCGCTAGCAAACGTATCGGTACATGGGATGCGTAAACATATCCATAGACAACAATAGCAAGGGTTGTCTTGGTAATGTTGATGAGAATATGTCAACAAGAAGTCTCGGGTTTAATTGCATGATGAAAAATACGCCCAGCATTAGGCAGATTTATGGTATGCGACAAGTGTTTCCAAATATGTGACTTGCACATGGCAAATTGGCATCAAATTTATTGTATTGTTGGATAAGGCGAGCTGTCACACCCAGAAATAAAGCTGATATGTGGGACGCTGTTATCAATTCGTTCGTTCTTAATCCAAAAATCTCAGAGACCAATATCATTATGCAGGGCAGAAACACACATTAAGGACATATTTACCTTCATCCTGTGGTATAAACAACTGGCCATATTTTATTGCTGACCTCACACCGGACATATTAGATACCGCTGTTAGATCGTGAAGTAATAGACTTTAGCATATTCTAGACCACAACATATGAGGTGAGGTGATAATTCCCTTCCACAACCCCTTTACTCTGAAATAATTCTAATACCCAGTTTTATGAACATGGGTCAATCCTATAGCCTTAATGATCGGCGAAGGTAATCCCACCTCTGCTGGGAATTGAACCAGACCAATGTCATGGCACATTCTCACACTAACCCTCGTTGTTAAACACCCGATATACAACTGTAAACTCCTTCTTCAAAGATCTGTAACATTAACACAGTCTATTGGACTTTATCACATGCTGCCCCGTTAAATGTCAGTTGTATGTCCTTTTACAGGACATCGACGTCAACTGCATTATTTAGCTCTTTGTGATTTTATATGTGGTTTTATGATCAGCATTTTGCTATGCATGCTATTATATGTAGAACTCTCCGTGGCGAAATGATTAATCCGCACGCCTGGTACTCCGAAGGTAGTGGGTTCCAATACAGGTTCTGTCATTCAGTTCAGTTCGTTGGAGCAACGGAGCTCGTGCTTTTTTGGACGCTTTCGGCAGGTCGTTCTGTGGAAAGATACCGAACTATGTGGGATAAAACCCGGTGCAGTGAAGTCGAACGTCTCCACTTTAAACTAGTATATGTATGTGAAACATTTTCAATAAACAGACCAACTGAGAAACATTTCATGTCAGTGAAAATATGGTTACTGAGGAAAATGTGATTTCTGAGGAAAATGTGGTTTCTAAGGGAAAATGTAAAGAATACGATGGCCGGAGAGAAAAACATTTCCTTCGCCTTTACTTCGTAGTATATTTCCTGTTACTAATTTTATTCTTATCAATTTGGAAGCCCTGGTTAATTTTATAAAATAGGCGTCGATATGGAATCGAACCCTTGATAAGCGGACCAGCAGGCGAGCATTAATCCACTACGCTGTCACGGCTTCCCCTATTGCGTAGAAATCATAAATTGTTTTCATGCTTTCCAATGTACATTGACATAAACAGGAATCTTAAATCTATACAAGGTTAACATTTTAAACAGCTAAAAACGAATGAAAAACCTTTAGGAGAAATTATATCTTCTTGAACTTTTGACTTTGGCTAATCAGATTGCGTATACAATTATTTTCGTCTAAAGCTGCAAACTGACATATGTCAAAGACAGAACGCACTCTGGCTAATATTATTTCGCTCCAAAGCACTGAAGATAGCTTCAGACATAAAACTAAACGCTGAGATACAAGCGGGCAAGCACCAACTTATTTAAGAAGAAAACAAAAATCACAAGTTCTTGGCAAAAGCACATTTCAGACACAAAAATATCCTCCCAGTAAATTATAAACATATATGTTAAAGGATAAAAACACGTCTGCGTGCACCATAATTACTTCAGCGCAGACAAAAATAATAAATACGTTACGTATTAAATTAAAATAAATTGGAAAAATTACAAATATGAAATGGATATGAAGTCTGGAGTCCAGTTTAGCCCCGTATATTACTGTTTCTATAAGTGTTAGCATAAATATGAACGGCGTTGTTGTTTATTTTTCGTGCGAATATCCACCTGCCAGTGCTCTCTCGTCCAATCACAGTAGATGAAATAGCATGTTTGTTGGTGTTTTAATTTCTTTTCAGGTGGCATGATATTCCTAGTTTTTAGATCAGAAAAATACTGGCGTCTATAGCTCACATGTCTAAAGGTGAACAGTTCATGGACACTTTTTGCTAAGGTAGACATATGTTGCCGGCTTCCTGGCCTAGAGGTTAGCGACTTTTCTCCGTAATCTCGTATACTCTCGTAGGTAGCGTGACGACGGTAAGAATCAGCAGTGGTTCGAATCGCCTCGGTAACTTACAGGTATGTGAGCCGGCCGCTCAGAAAGCAATGGCAAACTACTGAGCGTAATCTTGCTTTAAATCAACATACAGCTGAAAGATGCTGATGTTGACAGCGATATCCTGTAAAGGATATGAAAAAAAAGACAGGTTTTACTTTAACTCTGTCCCTCCCAGATTTGTGTTACGTTATATCTGTCTGGTCCAGACATTTGTTATTGTATTTCTGTCTTTTCCAGACATGTGTTTCTCTACATCAGTTTCTTTCAAACATTTGTTGCTTTACCTCTTTCTTGTTAAGACATTTGTTACTTTACTTATGTTCTAGACTTTTGTTGTTTTACCTCGTTCTTTTTTCCAGACATTTATAACTATAATTCTTTCACTTTCAGACATCTATTACTTTAACTCCCTGTCTTCGAGATATTTGTTATTTCGCCTCGTTCTATTTCTCAGACAATTGTTACTTTGAATGTGTCTGTTCCAGGTTTATTTGGCGAAATCCTTCAGCTGCCTGCTTCGTGCTCTGGACTAAGTCATTCGCTGTATGATTGCAATTTTCACGGAGACATCTGTGGGTCGTCGCTTGAGCTATGGAGTTCGTACTGTGTGACGCTTTCGGTAGGCAACCCAACGGCAAGAGACCGAGCCAATGGGATAAAACTATGTCTAATGAAGTTGATCCCCTCTCCTTTTGAATGCATTTAAACCTTTCCTAGAAATGTGAAACTGTATCTCTTTCTGTTCTAGACATTTGTACTTTAAAATATATATTCTCTCTCGGGTCTCTCCACAAATCTCCATCCTTGATAGTCTGGATTAGTTCTGAGTTTATTCCTACATGCCACTGTCTTAGATCATCAGCATCACACATCATTTCTCTTACGCTGACTCTGTATCTACTATCTTTGATCATTTTAATCGTCACGATGCTTTCCGATGATCCCTTCTTATTATATGACTAAATAACTCGGTCTGTCTGTTTCTTATTGTCATATATAATATTCTACCATCATTATTCTCTTCAAGGCAAACGTTGAAAGTTACTCTGCCGTCCAGGTATTCGCAAAATATTTGTCAAAACCACATCTCCCTTGCTCTTTTTAATTTGTTATTTCAAATTCCAACAATCGCGGGCATACAGCAGAAAAGTGTCGATGTAACATGTCTACACTCTTTCTAATATTCAGTACAAGGCGTTCATATATCTTCATCAGCATCATAAAGTGCTTGGTGTAAACAGCCACAATGTAATTACGTCAAACAAAAACAAGAAACCATTCTGGATGCACGCAGAAGACGAAGAAAAGAAGAAGTGCATGCCGACTTGCGTAGGCGAATATGCTTCTTCACATCTTGCAATCTCCATGAGCATTTATCAGAACCTATACTGACACCCTTCCTTGCTCTATCACAGGATGCAAGAATGTACTTTCGTTGTCTGCCTGGAGCTAGCAACATATACACTTGAAGATGTGGATAACGACCATGTATTTTGAGTTAAACCTTGTGAAGGCCTAACTATTATACACACCGATTGCACTATCCATCAAAGAACTACATTTACCTTGTCATGTCTGTTAACAAAGGGCTTCGGGTGGAAGAGCGTAATTGGGAGAGTACAAGCTTTACCCTATTGCGAGAAAATGCAGCCTACAGACTAAATGTCATGGCAGGCTATACCAGACCCTGAGCCTGCATGTTAAGAGAAGAAATGAATTGGAGAACTTGGTGACAACTGGTAAGATCGAAGGGAGCAGACCACGGGGAAGACCTAGAAGCAAATACCTGGATGGCTTGGCCACGTGGCATGGTCGAGACAGAAACACGGAGCTGATCCACGACTCTGGTGATCGAGTGAGTTAGCAAAACATGACCGCCCAAGCTTATCGGCATGGCACATGATGGATGGGTGATGGAGCCTTGGTCGGCTACTGATCTAGGATCGAAGTTCCGACAGGCGGACAGCTAGAGCATTGCTTGGCTGATCCGGCAGATTCTGTAGCGTGCCTTATTTCGGGCGTATTTTGTTACCTTTCCTCAGGAGTGTACTAGGCAGGTCGAGAGATGGATCATTCTGAATCGGCAACACAAAGTATCTAAATCCAGCTCAAGCTTTGTGCTATGGAAATATATATATTCATTTTACAAACTACCTCCTCTCAAGACGGCAAGGTGCCAGTCAGTCTAATAACGAACGACAACTCAAAGAGGTAAAACGGCGTTTACCAAATAAGGACAATCCCTCACCACTTGCTAGAAGAAAAACACTAGTAAAGGAAACCGAAAGGAGTTGGGAGTATTTTCATGTAATTTTATTTGGGAAGAGAATTATGGCATAAAATATATGAGAGAGGAAAGTCGGAAAATATATTTGTTTGCGCTCGCTGACTGTGAACTCAAGCATAGTCCATACATGCTATTTCTGGTGGTGCTGGCCACTGAATCTTGCGTGTGGATCAGGCTTGCCTATTAACTGTGTGCTGATGGCAGAAGGGAAATAGAAATCAAAAAGACAATGGGAAACGCCAAAAAATGCTTTCATCAACATGAAATCAGTATTAACGTCTAAAGAGATTAACAGCGGATTAAAAATGAGAATTGTCAAATGCTACGTACATTCAACGCTAGTGTATGGCACGGAAGCCTGGACATTGAAGGAGCAACTAGAAAGTCGCATAGAAGCCCTGGAGATGTGGATATATAGACGAATATGTCGTATTTCATGGAAACAAACACAATCAAATGCAGAGGTTCTATAACAACTGGGAATAAAGAGGGAGTTCATGAATGAAATAAAGAGGAGACAAGTGAAATATTTCGGCCTAGTTAAAAGACATAATACTATTATAAAAACCATACTGGAGGGCAAGGTTGGGGGTAAGCGAGCAAGAGGTAGACAACGATACAAGTGGAAAGATAACATCAAGAGATGGGTAAACATCAGCCTGGCAGAATGTACAGTCAGGGCGAGAGACAGACAGTGTTGGAGATCCATTGCAGCCAATCTTAATTGTGGAGACGGCACCTGATTGATTGATTGATTGATTGATTGATTGATTGATTAACATTGTCCCTCGCTATCAGGCGAACCCATTCCGACTTCAGAGGTACTTGTAATTTACGTTCCCAAGTCAAAGACGAGAATTCACATTTTAATCCATCAGTCCGTTGTAGGGTTTGAACTTCTGACTTCGGCATCAGCACACTGAATGTTTACGAACACGCGTTCTTATCCATTTAGCCATGCTGACATATGAAAAATATATGAAAACCACTGTTGGAATCAGTTGAATAATTTACAGAAAAAGAGCAGTTTAATTTCTAGAAAAGTATAAATCCTCTCTCTGCTTTAGTTTGTAAAGTTCTAGAACAGCGTGACTCCTCTATATAGCTACTTTAGTTAGGGAAAGCTAATTATTGCAAGCATTTCCTGGCCTGTAACATTAACATTTTCTAGAATTAACTATCTCAGCGGTGCGTAACAGTGCACACCTGTGTGGAATGTGAGTCTCTGGGAACTGGCGTGCCTGGGTATGTGATGTAATACTTCTGTCTTGTGCAATGTAAGATATGTGTGCCATTTATTTTACTCGATGTATCCAGGGTAACTGGTGGCTAGTGAACTCAATTGTCGATCTGGTGTTCCAGGGGTAAAATCCTCACTCCCGGTGAGATGTGCATTTTTAAACTACACGGCTCTGCAAACAACTTCGGTCTCAAAGTTAGGGTCCATGCACAAGTACTGATAAGCAGCCATAGCAGAGGAAGGGAAAAATTAAGTCCCAGAATATTCTAATAATTTACAGGTATAGATTAGTAATGATATGAGAATAAAAGAGGAAGTTGACAATAGAGCACAAACACCACAACAAGCAAATGGCAAAACATAGGAATATGACATAATAGGAAACACTGAGGTCATTGACAAAGCATGAGAAAAAAATCCACAGGTATTGATAGGCACACACAGAAATAAAGAATAGAAGTAAGGGTGAAATGGCACTTTAGTTAAAGAGATAGTCGCATAGCTTTACAGGATGGCACATTCAACCTCAGTATTTTATAACGTTTGTGTTTTAGTTGGTAAATTTTACGTTCAGTAGGTCACTATTTGCTTTCTGAACGACCGACGCTAATACCAACTATGTAAACACAGGGCGATCAGCTTCCAAATCGTCCTGCGGATGATTCCCAACCCACGATCGCGCATATCTGTGAATTGTTAAACGCTTTCACTGTGCCTAAGCCACAGCGCCGAACATGATAGATAAGATATGTATTGAGAGTTACAGGAGGATAAGATACATATTGAGAGTTACAGGCGGATAAGATTGAATATTGTCAGTGTCATGTGGCGTATGTTCGTGACTTCAAATCCCCAATAAGATTTAATGGTACATAACTTGACAACTGAACTTGTTCTTACCGTCCGAATATTTTATGACTGTCATTTAATTACACTGGTGATCGAGCGAAATGGCGAGTCATGGCCGCCCACGCTTTCCGGCATGGCACATGATTGATTGATTGATTGATTGTCATTTAATTAGTCTGACTATACAACATTTGTTGAGTAGTCTAGGTTCTAACTGGTGTGAACACCTAAAACGTCTGAGTGGTCTCGAGGGTGTCCGCCTCGAGTGCTGGAGGTCCTGGGTTCAGGCCACGGTGAGGACCGGGACTTATTTAAAAAATCCACCTGGACTTCCAGTAATAGAATTTCCCCTGGTCTCTAGGTAGTGAGATCGGACGCCCGTGTGTATTGTTTCTCACGTAAAAAATCCCTTGGCAGTTGGAAATCGAAAAAGAGTAGCCTAACGGCGCTGCCCGGGCAAAATTTCGAGTTAAAAATCTACCCAAAGTATTTCAGGAACCTCGCCGATGCAACGGAGTTCGTGCATTGAGCTGAGTTACTCCTGACTCAGGTTTGAGTAAGGAGGAAAACGGAGCACTTATGGGTTAAACCGTGTGCCGTGATGTTGATCCAACGACTAAACTAAACTAAACTAAACTAAACTAAGCTAAACCTAAAACGTCGACTTATCTTATATTGTTTGGTTATTCAACTTTATTCCAGTTAGTTTGGCGCGCTGGTTGTTTAGCTGGTGATGTGTTAAATATTTTCACAGGTTTGAGTAAGGAGGAAAACGGAGCACTTATGGGTTAAACCGTGTGCCGTGATGTTGATCCAACGACTAAACTAAACTAAACTAAACTAAACTAAACTAAACTAAACTAAACCTAAAACGTCGACTTATCTTATATTGCTTGGTTATTCACCTTTATTCCAGTTAGTTTGGCGCGCTGGTTGTTTAGCTGGTGATGTGTTAAATATTTCACACTAACTGTTACAATGGTTTTAGATCTAGTCAACCTGGGGGATGAGGTGAATTTTACAAATTCCCCTCCATAGGACATCAATCCATGATCAATAGACTTGCAGACAAGCGTACTTGTCACTGCGCTACAACGGCTACAGCGATTCGAAAGTGCAGCCCCCAAATTACTACAGAACCTACCCGCATGAACAAATGTATTATGTAAGATCAGCAATTGATAACCTAAACGCCATAAATAGTCAAAATGATGATTCACCTGAAACCACAAATTAGGAATATAATCAAAATCTGTACCCAGGCACTTTGAATGATTATAGGTCTCACCAAATTAGTATTGAAACCTGTGAAAGTAGAGAGCTCAGAAAGTGAGGTTTTTGAGAAGATTGTTGAGAATATATTTAACAGTGAAGAAAACAGTCACAGAATAATTATTGACAGCTGAGGGCCTCCCAAGGCAGCCTATAAGAAATATAAGGAGACGACGCCTGTAATGTTTGGGGCATTTCAATATATGGAGTAGAGAAATGGGCCTTAAGTGAGGAAAATACTTGGAAACACGTACTATTGCAGTGAATAGTGAATGTGGAAGTATTAAGCAACCGGACAGTATAAACAACACAGAGTTTTGTGGATGAATGTGTCTAGGTTATGTGGTAGCCTGCTTTAAATACAACATTGTTTTAGTCGTCTCCTACGACATACTTGATAGGGCGCAGTATTAGTATTCATGGTTTCAGTTGCGGACTCCGCTAACACTCCGTAGGATAAGAAGAGTGGGAATTTTGAAACACTCATTCCATCCCGCTATGCATTTAATATATCTGTGTTTCCCAGTAATTGTATCACAGCCCCTGCCTCTGACAGATCGTTTGAGCAACATTTGCTGACACTAGAGCAGTGTTTCCCAACCTTTTTTGTGCCATGCCCCACTTAAGCCTTTCTAAAATTCATATTGCCCCCCTCCCCCACCCCACGCCCCCCCCCCCTCAACATATACATTATTTTTAATATTCAAAAATTGAAATGTTCACTAAAGAAACTTGAATGATAGGTTTTAGGAAGAAATCACTAGGTAATTATTGAGCAAACACAGTAAGTAAATTTTCAAAACATATAATGGAGAACTGAAATTCAAGTACAAAATAATTTTAATGAAAGATTTTTCTATATTATTTTAATTATTAGTAATTATTTATTATTTAAATTTAATGAGATCCTTGCGCTTGATGCTTGCTGCAAAGAGATCTTATGTCAGGTTCCAATTTAGTTAACTTCAGTCTCAAGTCTCCCCGTTTTGTTATATTCAGCCGATTTCTTCCATTTTCGAATTGCCCCCCTTAACAGTCGAATTGCCCCCTTGTGGGGCGTGGGCCCCACGTTGGGAAACACTGCACTAGAGTATGTTGCATGATATCGGTTTAATCTACTGAATAAACACGTCTATACTTAATAGGTGTTACAGAGAACCAGTTCCACCACATGACTGTGAATCCTGGACAACTACTTGTATTTATAATGTTAAATGGCAGAGAGAAATGAATAGTGATATTTCAGATCCGACACCTGAAGAAGAAGATGACCTCAGAAATATATAAATCAAGCACAACGGTGTGACTATAAATGCTAATTAATACCTGCAAATGAATTTCAATTATTTCAGCTTCCTCAACACTCCCCAGCGAAATTTTGCTATTGATTTGTGTGTATATCCATAAAGAGAGAGAGAGAGAGAGAGAGAGAGAGAGAGAGAGAGAGAGAGAGAGAGAGAGAGAGAGAGAGAGAGAGAGAGCAGGAGAGGAGAGGAGAGGAAAGGGGAGGAAGAGAAAAAGCGAGAGAGAGAGAGCGGGGGAGGAGGTGAGAGACAGACAGACAGACACAGACAGACAGACACAGACAGACAGACAGACAGACAGACAGACAGACATCTTGAGAGATAAAATCAATAATATAAATAATTTCTGGGAAATGTGGCTTCAGAAGCAGCCGAAATAGACACAACAGAGCTGTGAAATGTGTTACAAACATGACATCTAGTAATAAATCTTCACACAAACGCTGAGTGCAGACTGAACAATCACGTGTTTCGCAACAATCACAACAGGACATGCAGATACGAGTGTGCTGGTGGAGTGCAAATACATAGTGGTTTGTTGTCCAAGACAGTTGGTCCCGCAATATATTTATGGTGAGGACATGGCGAATCAATAGTCCAAATGGTCAGACTGTACGGGACTTAGGAAAGATGATAATCAGTGCACTTTATAATAGCTGGCGGAGAGGGGGGAGAGGCTGGAGAAGTGGTTGTTTGAAAGCCAAATTATCAGAGCTGAAACGTCAAGGAGGAGTGGGCAGAAGGATGAGAAGAAATGGGAGGGTAGAGATGGAGGACGACGGCAAGGGAGAGGTAGCTGAAGAGAGGAGGGGGGACAGACAGACAGACAGACAGACAGACAGACAGACAGACAGACAGACAGACAGACAGACAGACAGGCGGGAGGGCGGGCGGACGGAGGGTCGGACGGACGGACGGAGAGACAGACAGACAGACAGACAGACAGACAGACGGGCGTGCGGGCGGACGGACGGACGGACGGACAGACAGACAGACAGACAGACAGACAGACAGACAGACAGACAGACAGACGGACGGACGGACGGACAGGCAGACAGACAGGCAGACAGACAGGCAGGCAGACAGACAGACAGGCAGGACAGACAGACAGGCAGGCAGACAGACGGACGGACGGAGACAGACAGACAGACAAACAGACAGACAGACAGACAAACAGACAGACAGACAGACAAACAGACAGACAGACAGACAGACAGACAAATATTTTTTTCTCATATCCTTTACAGGACATCGCTGTCAATATCTCATCTTTCTGCTGATTGTTGATTTCTTGGAAAGATTACAGTAGTTTGCCATTGATTTCTAAGCGACCGGCTCACATACTTCGTAAGTTACCAACGCGGCAAAAAACGCTATCGATTCTCGCGCAGGTTACGTTACTTACGAGAAGAGTATATACACGATTACGGAGATAGACGTTAACCCTTAGGTCAGGGAGACAGGCACACACACACACACACACACACACACACACACACACACACACACACACAGGGCCGTTTAACTCGGGCTCCGAAGGTTGTGGGTTCGATTCCGGGCCGCGTCCTTCGGTTCACGAGTTAAATTTTTCGGAGACTCCTGTGGGTCGTCGCTAGAGCTATGGAGTTCGTGCTTTGTGCGACTCTTTCCGCGCGGAAAGAGACCGAGCCATATGGGATAAAAACCGGTGCAATGAAGTCGACCCTGTCGACTTTTAAGCGACTTTTTTTCTTATTAAATCTAGCGGCACTGTGACACACCACTTTAGTAATGATTTCTTCATTTCTTGTTTTCTCTCTTCTGGATGCATTGAGTATTCTTCCCATGAATCTCATTTTCGATCGAGTAATTTTCATTTTCACTTTTTCTGTCATTGTCGGGGTATGGCATTGGTAGCAAAGAGTTGGTAGGAAGATTGTGTTGGAGAATGCTTGTTCAGTACATATTGATACGTATTCGTTCTTTAGGATTGGTGCCATTTGTTCAATTAGTTTGCCTTATTGCATCTAGTTTCGATCTCGTCTTCTGATTTGTCATTTGATGATATTATACTTTATAAGTACTTAAGGTCTTTACTTATTTAAGGGTTGTTCTCTTAAATGAATCTTTCTTGATTTTTCTTTTTGGTTATAGTCTGTAACTCTAGTTTACTGATGCTAATTTTCATGTTATGTTCCTTATATACTTCGTTTACACACTGATATACATTATTACGCATTATTTATGTCTTATGGTATTTATAAATATTTACCAGATTAATTGAGACCTTGCCGTCTTGACATAAAATAATTTGTTACACTGTGCTTCAAAAGGGCATAATAACAACAAACCATGGCAGTAGCGCATGTGACAGATCAGACGAATTCGCGATGTAAATGTTAGTCCACAATGGATGCATGTGAACACGTGGTAATCTCCACCATCTTACGTCTCACAAGCTCAGTGTAACCTATGTACAATCATTTTATCCTTTGTGTTTATTCCTTTTCTGATCTTTGCCCTCAATGCAACACGTTCTCTGTGCGATTTGCAACCAATGTGTAATATCAATGCCTGTATCAATTATGTATATTATACACATCTTTATATTGTAGTAGAGGCCTACCTCGAGATCTAATACCCATCTGTAATTCATCAAAGCAAATGTCCTTTGGTATTCTACCATCATCCATCCTCCTAATGTGTCCTATCCAAGTCTACGAACACTGAGCATGGAACAAATCGTCACACAACTTATTCATTCAGTAGCATGTACCTTGCAGAATCTCGCTGCCATAACAACCCTCCGGAAAACTGTTCGATCGCAAGCAAGATGTCCCGCGTCTGATACATCCATCTAGAGATCATCCGCCACATCCTGCACCCATCTTCTCTTTAACCTCCTCCTCTCTTCCCAGGCATATACCCCTCCATTATTGTTCTCTCCAAACTTTCATGACGTTTCAAACGACCAAAATATATCAGTTTTCTTTGTTTTATCGTCTTAATAGCTAACTCTCTTCAATATTTAGCTCTTGAATCATGGATGTATTTGTTCTTTAACTAATCTTTCCGATTCTTCAGTATTTGTGATTTTCTCTTGCCACTTAATATTAAGTATTATTCGCAGACACCACATTATGAAAGCTGTGTAAACGTTTCACTTGGTGTGAGAAGTTTACCAGGCTTCACTACCACAAAGACTTTTGGTTTTGCAGTAAGCTTCCTATTCTAGAATACTCTTTTTGTAACCTGATCATTGTTGTTTCTGCCTAACCAATCCTGATGGTGATTTTCCTGATCTATGAGTAATTTGCCACAATAATCACCAGAGAGATGTAGTGATTAATGCCCTTGCCAATAAAGATAATGGCCCTGGGTCGGAAACGCTGGTACTGTCAGCGAGGTAAGTAATTTCCGTTTCCGTTATGGGCAGCTCTGGGTCGAACAAGCCTGACAAAGAAGTACCAAAGTCTTGGTAATGTCATGCAAGTCAGTGCTATTCATTCATCATGTGCCAAGCTGATAAGCGGTCATGATTCGCCATCTCACTCGATCACCAGAGCTGTAGATCAGCTCAATGTTTTTGTCTCGACAGTACCACGTGGCCAAGTCACGTCTTCCCCTTGTCCACTTCCCCTCGATCATGCCAGTTGTCAGCATATTCTCCAATTTATTTCTTCTCATAACGTGACCAAAATATTTTGACTGTCCACATCTAATTTCTCTAATCAGTATGCGATTTTCATTTGTTTCTTGTAGGGATTGGACATTTTTTTTTCCCTGTGTGTTCATGTTATTCTTTTCATTTTTCTTATAAACCACATTTCCACAGTCATCAGATGTTTTTCAGTTTGTCTGTTCTTTGTCCACGCTTCACATGCATACAAAGTTCTATGTAGCACATCAACACACTTTTTCTCGTTGCAATTGACATAATTTTATTGGTCAGTATCTTTTTCATCCTGCAAAAGGCTACCTTCGACGTGGAGATTCTTGTTCTAAATCTCATCAAGGCATCTCCCATCAGATGTTATGACTGTTCCGAGATAATTTTACCGATTTACTTGTTTAAGAACATCCCCGTTTACTTGTATATTACATTTTGGTATTTCCTTCTTTCTAGTGATGTCCATAATCTGTCTTCTGGCAATAATTCTAACCCTTGTTGTTCACTGTATGCAACAACCGCATCTACGAAATGTTGCAGATCCTGCTCATTGTCTGCAATCAATACTGCATGATCCGCATATCTAATGTCGTTTATGTTACGTTCCCCCAATGATGATTTCTTTCATATCTTCTACATTTCTGAAAATATTTTCACTGTACATGGAAAAAAAAATCTGGAGACATTACGCATCTCTGTCTCACCACCTCTATTATTAATATTCCGAAACTGACATACTTCATTAGTAATTCTTATGGCAGCTTGTTGTTTCCAAGTCTAAGGTCTTCCCCATCAACTTGTAGAACTGCAAGCATTTTTATCTTGTTGAAATGGCTTATTTTATCAAAAACCTTTGTGTAGTCAATAAAGCAAAGGTGTAGGTCTTTGTTTACTTCTATAGAACGTTCAGTGTAATAGTGATAAGATTACACTCGTATGACTTTTAGTCGTACTGGGCCTAATATTGTATTCAACTGTGTTATTTCCCATAGTTAGGTGTACGTAGATCTACAATATGTGATATTTTTTTAAAATGAGCTTATATCTCCTCTCAAATTATCGTATATGCAATTCCTTTTAAATGGAACTAGTTATACATACACCCTAATAAGTGTTATCGGTTGTAAATTGGCTGACTTTCCCTAAAAATGTCGTGGCTATTGTTTGTAAAGGGACTTACATTTCCACCTTAGTAGGTGTTATTACTTGTACGAGTAAAAAGGTTTAGGACTGGTCTCTAATATATTTTACTTCTTTTAATGGGCTTACGTCTGCTCCCTGATATGCGTTGCCGATGCTAAATGGTCTTACACGTGCTCTCCGTTATGTGCTATTGATGTGTTGTTGCTTAACACAGGGCTTGCGTTTATTCTGAATATATTGTACTGCTTGCAGAACAGACTCTTTAGCTTCATTAAAAAAAGCACGTAAAGGATTATTTTACCTGCCATAAGACGTGTTAGGTAGATGGTAAAAGTAAAGGGCACGATTAAGACGCAGTGGATAAATGGTGCTAGACGCATATTGATTTGTAGACCAATCTGCACAAGAAGGGTCATGTGGTAAACATCACGCCGACCGCTTTCACAATTTATATAGTGCTAGCCGCATTTTTTATTGACCAGAAGCACTCAGTGGGTGATAATTTAATGCCGGTCTCCGTGGCCTAAAGGTTTGCGAATGCGATTCGTGAGCCGCTTACCATGCGGCGGCGACCGATTTGGCAGCAGACCGTGTCATGCTGGGATTTTAACGTGTTGGTTTGGGAGTCAGTTGTTCAGAAAGCAATGGCAAACTACTGAAAGTAAATATTGCCAAGACATCAACAATAGCAGTAAAATGCTGGTGTTGACAGCGATGTCCTGTAAACAAGATATGAAAAAAAAAGTAATTTAATAATACAAATTTTTTGTCCAAGCAAGTTTGAAATCTAATATTGTGACGCGTATGAAGTATTTCAAGAGTCTAATGACGTGGAATAATGAGACGTGTTCTTCAAATCGTCGTTAATCTTGTTCTCTGATCATCTATGATTTTCATATCGATTTAAAGATCGGTGTTGACGTCTTACTTTGTCTAGGTAACTTAATGGGTTCACACAGGTGTTAATTAATACAAACAATAAATACGTTCGCTATGATATAGCCGATTTATTGTGGCAATCTACAGTTGGCGCAGTGGGTTAAACAGCCCGCGCTTTACATCATCATCATATCACAGATTATAGAACATCAAACATTTCATATAACAAACTAGCACACTATCTAGCCTATGTTCTATCTCTATACAAAGAGCTAACGAGTCCCTCTCAGGCAGACACTTGTTGCCTGGTCTCAGTCCATTTGTCCTCTGATGGTTTTCCGCGTGTCGCTATTCGACGGGCGGTAACCCTGTTCGAGTTCCTCGTGGACCCCGCTTCAGGCGGGCCACATTAGTGTCCACGGACCCATGAACTCGAGGGTTGACCTTCGATAAGGTTCTGGACTTTTCTTAGTCTGAGCAACTCGGTTGTCTCTCTTGGGCTAGAGTTGCAGCCCTCTACTTCTATCTTTAGGTGAGGTGATGACAGGATTCCCCTCTCCCCTCCTGATCTGGCTTGTTATTGGTCAATTAGATTTAATCTAATTCTGTCATCGACTCATCTAAAGTTAGGGTTTGTAGTTTGGTGGACAGTAACTTGGTAAACTACCTAATGGCATTAGTAACTCATGTATTCTACCATACACTACTTCTCTGATTTGCTAAAGAGATCACTCTGTCTCCTGTGTCCTTAACAATGCTTATCAGACCGAAGTTACGTGGCGTTTTAATAGTTGTATTGACAACTCGCCCTTCTCACGCACCCTATTGGTGCCCAGACAATTAATCTCTGGTTAAAGAGAGTTAACAGGACCGAAGTCCTGGCTAGTTAAGTACACTTTCAAATCTTGATTCGTGAGTGTATTTTAATACACTTTTACTCTCGTATGTCATCCAATGCTAAATATGTAGTTACGATGTTCTCTTATCCCCCTCAGACTACATGTGTCCCTGTTGGCTTGTTAGTGTGTTTGACTAATAAGTTGATGTCTCTAATAAAGTGACTGTATTTTAAATTGAAAGTGTTGAGTTTTCAGGTTTGTGTATGTGCTGACTGGATGGTGTATTTCCAAGCGTCACGAGTTGGGATAACCTCAATCATGAATCCTTGCACTGTGTGCACTACATGATCCGGCATTCCAAGTAGTGATGCTTAGTTATATCCTAAATGCTAACCTAAGTATGTTAACTATTTACTAACTAAGCTGAATACTAAACTAAGTTCTATACATGTATTCACAATTTAGACAAGTTATGTACTTTTACATCGAAAAACGCAGACAAATTACAATAAATACGTGTTGCGTACAATTTGTCCGCCAAGTGTATCGTTCTCTTATTTAATCCTTTCACACATTCATTCATTCGTCTTTCAAACACAATAGTATTCGATTAAAATATATAATTTAAGTTAAGGTAAATGTTATTGCCCTTGGAAACAATGGGCTAGGCGATATTCGCCCTTTAAGAAAAAAACGTACTTTCTGTACGATGAAGGAAAAGTAGGTTATAATTTAAATAGAGACAATTGTATAGGACGGGTTTTCTTAGCCTCTGAATGGCACCGCCTGTAATATTAAAGTAGAATATGTACAAATTACAGGTTAACACAATTTATATACATCAATAATGGAAATATAATACATATTTAATTAAATTAACTAATTAATTAACTCCAACGATGATGTGCGTGTTGCCGTCCTGTTGTTCCTGTGTTTTGCTATAAATGTTAAAGTTCGTATAGCTGTCTCTTGCGTGTTGTAGTTGATGTCGTACTATTTCGGCTGTTTGCAACGTTTGTAGCAACAGTAAATTATGGGTTCTTTTCCATGTTTCGTATGAAATATTACAGTGTTCATGGTTTGTTCTGGTTGATCTTACTGGTTGAAATAAACACAGTTACTGTTTCTTGATGGTCTAGTAATAGAGTTTAGGCACTTGATGGTATAACTATTGAAGTACCGTGTTCATGGGTGTTGTAATAAACTAATCACTAAGAGAACTTAGGCGGTGTATAGGTACACTTATATGAAACGGTATAAAAGTATCACAGTATATAATATGGCTAGTGGTTGACTGAGTAGTGTCAATCTACTGGCGCATTTGACTGGCGTGATAAAATGTCGGCCAGAATATTATCGGTGCCCTTGATATGGCGTATTTCAAAATCATAATCTTCCAGCAATAAACGCCATCTTTGTAACCTGTGGTTCTTGGGCGACCCTTGGTTAAGGACTAATAATGGTGAACTGTCGGTGAGAACCAGGAAGTGGCTCCCTAAAAGGAACTTCGAGAGCCTCAGTATACAAAACAATAGGGCTAGACACTCCAATTCAATTGTTGCATATCGAGTTTCAGCCTTCTTCAGTTTCCTGCTCACGTAGAGAATAGGGTGTCTAATTCCGTCGACTTCCTGCATCAAGCAACCTCCTATAGCTATGGCGCTTGCATCTGTGGTTAAGATAAAAGGTAATTTTATGTTGGGTAATCGTAACACTGGAGGATTTGAAAAAATATGTTTCAATCTACACATTGCATCATCTAAGCTGGTACTTTTACAAATTTTCGATGGATGATCTTTAGTTAACATATCAGAAAAAACTGAGGTGAGTTCTGCCCAATGTGGAATGAATTTGGAATAATAATTAATGAGACCTAGTAAACTCCTAATCTGCTTCTTTGTAGTAGGTACTTCTAGATTCAAAATCTTGGAAACAATTTTCTCATCAGTTAATAATTTACCTTGAGAAATTCTATGACCGAGGAAGTCTATTTCTGTGTAACCTATTTCAACCTTGGAAGGTTTGATAGTAAGTCCGAAAAGAGAAATTTGGTCGAAGACTTGTTTTAAGGTAAGTAGATGAGAAGTGAAGTTAGATATCATAAAATGCAATAAGTGGTTTAATACCAGGATAATACAAGGTTTGTTAGAAAGGATAGGTTTGTAGTTATCCAGGATAGGCAAATTGTATTGCCGTTGTCGCTGTGTTAATGTGTCACTGATATGAATGTCGTCAATGCTCCCGTCGTTAGTCATGATTGGTATAGGGACTTCAGTATCGTCTATGTCCGTCTGATTTATCACCGGTGCTACTGTTTGTAAATTGTCTTCAATGTCATTGTCGTCGTCGTCAAGGTCAACAGTCAATATGTCGTCAGTTTTGTCGTTGTTGTAGCTAACACAGAACATCGGTAATGTCCATATGTCTTCGTTGTTTATGTCGTCAAATTTGTTGTCGTTGTCGATATCACAGAATGTCGGTAATGTCCATATCTCTTCGTCGTTTTTGTTGTCGTGAGAGTGCGTCGTTAACGATGCTTCGTTTGTCAAAGTGTCATTCTGTCGGGACATTGTCGTTTTGTCTTTGTCAACAGTTTGTTGCGTCTGTTCATTTGTCTCACTGTCATGTCTGGCATAGGACGGACTGTCATTCAGTTGGGTGATTGTCCTTTTGTTTTTGTCATCAGTTCGTTTCATTTGTCTACTCGTTTCCGTGTCTTGTTTAGCATAGTCTAGTTTCAACCCATTTAGATTGAATATGTCCACTTTTCCATGTACTGAAATTTTGTACTCAAGTCCAGAAATTGTTCTGATACTTTCAAGAGATCCGTGCCAAGAGGTTTCAATACAATTGTTACATAAAATATACAATAATAATACAAGCAATTTCAATCTGTGACATGGTTTTGATACAAATGTTTTTGAACATTTCTGTTCTTTTCCAACATTGATGTTAGTTGAGTTGGGTGCGAATGTTTCTAATGGTTGTTGTAGTTGGTCCGTGTTGGTTTTGTGGGTTGTCTGTCGTGTAATGGCGTTTGTGTCGTGTGTGTTTTGTAACACATTTACAGGTTTGGTACTTTGTAGCATGGGAGTGACCTCAATTCGAGGTTTTAATTCGGTCGTCTCGTTAAAAGATTCGACCGCCCCTGCGTTGTACACCTCGGTAAATTCTTTTTGAATAACCTCAGTGTTTGTCTCCCTTGGTATTTTGGCAGTTTGAGACAAATTAACATGGTGTTTCTCTTTAATATCGGTATTTGTGTGGTGGATACCGTGTTTTTCTTCCCAGTCTTTAATTTCTTTGTCAGAGCATGGATGGATGTTAGGTAAATTCCCAAGTATGATATCTGCGATTGGGTCTTCAAGGACAGCGCACAAAAGTTGTCCTGATATATATGGTGTTTGAATTTCGACCATCGCAAGGGGGTATCTTTCTATCGTACCTGAAAATGTGCGACAGTTAACATGTCTGTCTGTGTAGTCTGTGGTGTTGACTAATGTTTTCTTTACCCCACAGAGCGTTGCCCCGGTATCGCGGATTAATGAGCACTTTTTCCTGTTCACGAAGCCTGTCAAAAATGTTAGCTTCCCTGTGGCTGACAAAGCAGCGTTGGCTGTCTCATTTGCAATAGGTATCGTGTGGCCACATGGTAATGATGGATCTAGTTGGAATTTCGTGCAAGCGTTACATGTTTCATCTACAATGGTGTTAACTATATGTACAGCATTACCAAGCTGGCTTTCATTGTCATGCTGATTATAACCTTCAATCAGTGAATCCGTCTCATCGTCAGAAGACGTTGCTACTAATGCAGCGTTAGCTTGCTTCAGTAACTTACGACCTTCACAATATCGTGAATAATGTCCCCAGCTTCTGCAAAAGTAACATTTTACAGCCTTTTGGTACGCGTTACGTTTTGCTTTCTGTTTATCCACCATCATTTTTAGGTGGTGGGGATAGTTCGGTGACTTGTCGCACATTTCGTAAGCGTTGTGTGTCAAACTGCAATACTGGCATTTTGCTACTTTATCACTGTTGGATCGCGGTTTAAATTTGCCTTGTGTTTGCTTGGAGTACTTAGTATTTATTACTGCAGCTGCTGTGTCATTGTGGCTAATGTTGAGTTGAAATATATCCCTGTTTGCTGTGTAGAATGCATTGCCTTTGGATTCAATTTCTTGGATGGTTTTGCAATCCATCTGTTTTAAAAATTTTGCAAACGGTGTGGGGATGGTGCTCACAATTTTATCTATGATGATTAGTTCTTTAAGTTTATCGTGGCTATTGTTGGTTTTCGCCGAGTTTATCCATTTAGTGCATATGTCTTGTACTGTACTAACATAATCTATGAATGTTTGGTTTGGTTGGGGAGCCAATTTTGCAAATTGTTGTTGGTACCCTGCAGTGTCTAACGAAAAATGTTGGAGAATGCGTTGTTTGAGGTATTCGTAGTCTTTTCGCATCTCTTGTGGTACTGTTTCTATTACTTTAAGCGGCTCGAGAGCCAGATTTCTCATGAGTATAAAAGCCCAATCTGCCTTAATGATTTTATGGTAGGCCATGAGACATTCGAAATTTTCTAAATAGGCGGAGATGGAATCTCCTGCACAGAAAGCCTTAACGAGACCTTTATATTTACTATATTTCTGTTCCTCTTCTTTATTTCTTAATTTGTTTATTGATATCTCTGTGTTGGACTCTATTTCCATCTGTTTCAATTTCAACTGTGTATCAGCGTTCAATTGGGCCTGTTTGGCCGCTGCGTCGAGCTCCATTTGCAATTTTTTTTCCGCTGCTTCTTGTTGCAATTTTCTTTCCTCTGCTTCTCTTTGCAATCTTCTTTCTTCGGTCTCTCTTTCTTGTTGCAATTTTCTTTCCTCTGCTTCTTGTTGCAATTTTCTTTCCTCTGCTTCTCTTTGGAATCTTCTTTCTTCGGTCTCTCTTTCTTGTTGCAATTTTCTTTCCTCTGCTTCTCTTTGCAATCTTCTTTCTTCGGTCTCTCTTTCTTGTTGCAATTTTCTTTCCTCTGCTTCTCTTTCCTCTCGCAGTTTCTTTTCCTCTCGTTCAATTGCTCTTTCCTCACGGGCAATGTTATCTGCATGTGTTTTCTGTGCCCATTCTGACAGTTTCTCTTCTTTATAGCCTAATTTTATCCCCTGCTCAATGCATTTATCTAAGCTTGACATTTTGGATTTTATTTATTAGTAATGTTTATAGAGTTATTTCCCTTATCAAAAACTTTGGTGTGTAGAAAAATTTGGTTGCCTACCTTGCTTATTAATGTGTAACTCAAAATGCAAAGTTATAATGGTGGCAAGGTCATGAATATCCGAACAAATAAATATGAAATACAATAATATATTGATGATTATGAAAATGGGAAGCACAGCTTAGACTTTACAATGAGTATGATCTGAAACTTAGCTCTGAATTGTCGCGCTCGATGTTGTCGTTCTTTCGTCACTGCTGGGAAAAGTTCCACTGCGTTGCACGCGGTCTTCTCTGTTACACAACTTAGTGGCTGGAAAAATCACATGTGTTGCCCACGGTATTCTTTGCGGCACAATCTGCTCGTAGAGCAAGAAACATTAGTCACGGTCAAAGAAAAAAAAACAAAAATGTCATAGTTATGTTAAACAGTTATACATCGTTTATAGACCACTAATATTGTGGTGTAAGGTATGGACTTTGTTTTGAGACTGTTGAGGGACTCTGCTTATTCTATTGCTAGATAGCTACTAAATATGTTGAACAATTTATGGTTAACAATTTTCTTCTATTGTAACCAAACAATGTGATATGAATAAATAATTTTACATGACATTTCACAGTTATTTCATAACATATTATGTCAAAACCGGTACTAGCCCCCAAAAACCTGTTGACGTCTTACTTTGTCTAGGTAACTTAATGGGTTCACACAGGTGTTAATTAATACAAACAATAAATACGTTCGCTATGATATAGCCGATTTATTGTGGCAATCTACAGTTGGCGCAGTGGGTTAAACAGCCCGCGCTTTACATCATCATCATATCACAGATTATAGAACATCAAACATTTCATATAACAAACTAGCACACTATCTAGCCTATGTTCTATCTCTATACAAAGAGCTAACGAGTCCCTCTCAGGCAGACACTTGTTGCCTGGTCTCAGTCCATTTGTCCTCTGATGGTTTTCCGCGTGTCGCTATTCGACGGGCGGTAACCCTGTTCGAGTTCCTCGTGGACCCCGCTTCAGGCGGGCCACATTAGTGTCCACGGACCCATGAACTCGAGGGTTGACCTTCGATAAGGTTCTGGACTTTTCTTAGTCTGAGCAACTCGGTTGTCTCTCTTGGGCTAGAGTTGCAGCCCTCTACTTCTATCTTTAGGTGAGGTGATGACAATCGGGTTTAAGTTGTCTGTTGTCAAAAAACAATACAAACAAGATAGACAAAGATCACAAAAAAACGAGCAGTAGATTGTGAGCTTTACTGAAACACGATTACAAGAAAAAAAATGGACGTTGCGGCCAAAGTCTTCGTCAGCACAGAACAATCATACACACACTGACACAAAACTACATGAAACACACTACATGACAATATTAAGGGTACGTATCTGAATCTGTACCCTAGCTAAGAGCGACTGACATGCGTTAGACGACTGTCACTTGATTGTATAACAGGATGTATGGTCAACCATTCAAAGGTAAATACCGTCAGAAGCTCAGGTATTGGTTAAGCCACTGGGCGGGAGAATACGCGGGAAGGGAGTGGGGGTGGAGAAGCACCCAGGTTAGCAGTAGAATAAAAATTGGGATTGGCGAAGATGTCACGGACGCAGTTCACAATTAGCAATTTCTCGTTCAATCAATTCCTGCACCACATGAAGTGAGAGCCGGGGAAGCTTAGTGACCAGACTCTCGCCTGCAGACTCAGAGCCATGGGTTCCGTTCCCATGAATAGGGTTTTTAATTTCAACCTGGTCTTCCAGGTCGACCCAGCCTACAAGGGCAAAAATGGGTACGAGAAACATCACGGGGCTTAAAGGTGACCAGCGTGACACTGATCTCACACAGAAAGTGCTGCCTGGCCCACACAATGTGGTTCTAGATTCATATGTCCGGTGCACTTGAGCTGAGTTGAGTTGAGTTAAGAACCGACGTCACTGCACTCAGGACATTCCCATACGTGCTCCGTCCCCTCATTCAACAGCCAGCGAAGAGTCATACTACTAATCGTTCACACCGCTATCTGACTCAAAGTTCTCCTGGTCTTCCCTCTAAGTTTTGAGATTCTTCTAGAACCCCTGCCGATCCCCCACAATCTCATTCCTTCTACATACGGGTTCTCAATCTGTTCCTCCGCCTTCTCCACCTGGTCCCACAAGCGCACGACCACCTCCCCCTTGTCCAAATGCAAAATTCTACCAAGAGGTGCCTTCCCTACTAGCCTATCAGCCTGTTCATTCCCCCGTACACACGCATGGCCAGGGCAAAATGTCGCAATTTTAGCCGTGTAACAGGATCTTTTATTGACTTAGTTACTCGATGTGGCTCATACGTCGTCTCACATTAATCATACATTATTTACAATGTCTCTTGCAGTTGAGGCTAACTTCATCATCACCATGTGTAACGTCGTTAAGCGTTGAGGTCATGTTTTGCCGTCTCACACGATAGCCAGTGTCTTGGATCATCTGTGTATTCTGTCTCAACTATGTCATGTGGCCAAGCCATCTAGAGTGAGACTATACATGTCAAGATGTAGTACAACATGGCACTCGTAGTCCACTCTATTATTTCAACAAGTTACGTTTGTTAATCTCCGTGTTGACATGTGGTGACAACTTTAGTTGTAGAATAATTTGAAGCAATGCCCTTTAAACTATTTAAGTTACGATCGGACCGAAAATGAACTTGTGAACAATGGCCATTTTCATGACGCTCACTAAGACAGAACTAATATAATGTCACAGTTTTGACAAAGGTGGATCTTTTATAATCGTACCACGAAATAATTATCACCATGTGCTACGCCGACAGGCCTGGGTGAATTTGGATCGCCAACACTAATTATCATAAGATTCTTAGATCAGGTCTGTGTTCTTGTCCCGACAACACCATATTTTCTAGCCATCCAGGTATTTAACGCTTTGTCTTCCCCTTGCTCTTTTTTCGTAAGTATTAACGTATACTCACCCAATAACGTGCCGCAAAAATCTTGACTGGCTACGGCCCAGTTCTGTAATTAGTTCTTAACTTTGTTTGTTATATGGAGGACAGTCTCTTTAGTTTACCTGTCCGTCCATGGTATTTTCGTATTTTGCATTTTTTCTCAGAAACAACATCCTAATGTCATTAGATGTTACTCGCCTTGCCTGCTTATTGTCTATGTCCTTGTTTTACACGCTTATAACAGGATAATGAATGCATCCATCCATCCATCATGTGCCATGCCGGCAAGCGTGGGCGGTCATGTTCTGCCATCTCACTCGATCAACAGAGTCGTGGATCAGTTCCGTGTTTCTGTCTCGACCATGCCACAAGGCCAAGCCATCCAGATACTTGTTTCTAGGTCTTCCCCTTGGTCTGTTCCCCTCGATCTTACCAGTTGTCACCAAGTTCTCCAAATCATTTCTTCTCATAACATGCACAAAAAATTGTGACTGTCTACGTCTAATGTCTCTGATGAATGCATATAGCAATGTAATATTATTACATCACAAGCGAATGACAACTTTTTATTTGTGAGCATGTTTTACATCTTGCTAAAGGTTACTTTTGCCAACGCAGTTCTTGCTAAATTCTCTAAAGGTAACATCCGTCAGATGTAATATAATACCTGTAATATTAATCCAAATGGCATGACATAATATCACAGATCACGGATAGCTCTCTCTTCTGGATGCATTGAGTATTCTTCCCATGAATCTCATTTTCGATCGAGTAATTTTCATTTTCACTTTTTCTGTCATTGTCGGGGTATGGCATTGGTAGCAAAGAGTTGGTAGGAAGATTGTGTTGGAGAATGCTTGTTCAGTACATATTGATACGTATTCGTTCTTTAGGATTGGTGCCATTTGTTCAATTAGTTTGCCTTATTGCATCTAGTTTCGATCTCGTCTTCTGATTTGTCATTTGATGATATTATACTTTATAAGTACTTAAAGGTCTTTACTTATTTAAGGGTTGTTCTCTTAAATGAATCTTTCTTGATTTTTCTTTTTGGTTATAGTCTGTAACTCTAGTTTACTGATGCTAATTTTCATGTTATGTTCCTTATATACTTCGTTTACACACTGATATACATTATTACGCATTATTTCTGTCTTATGGTATTTATAAATATTTACCAGATTAATTGAGACCTTGCCGTCTTGACATAAAATAATTTGTTACACTGTGCTTCAAAAGGGCATAATAACAACAAACCATGGCAGTAGCGCATGTGACAGATCAGACGAATTCGCGATGTAAATGTTAGTCCACAATGGATGCATGTGAACACGTGGTAATCTCCACCATCTTACGTCTCACAAGCTCAGTGTAACCTATGTACAATCATTTTATCCTTTGTGTTTATTCCTTTTCTGATCTTTGCCCTCAATGCAACACGTTCTCTGTGCGATTTGCAACCAATGTGTAATATCAATGCCTGTATCAATTATGTATATTATACACATCTTTATATTGTAGTAGAGGCCTACCTCGAGATCTAATACCCATCTGTAATTCATCAAAGCAAATGTCCTTTGGTATTCTACCATCATCCATCCTCCTAATGTGTCCTATCCAAGTCTACGAACACTGAGCATGGAACAAATCGTCACACAACTTATTCATTCAGTAGCATGTACCTTGCAGAATCTCGCTGCCATAACAACCCTCCGGAAAACTGTTCGATCGCAAGCAAGATGTCCCGCGTCTGATACATCCATCTAGAGATCATCCGCCACATCCTGCACCCATCTTCTCTTTAACCTCCTCCTCTCTTCCCAGGCATATACCCCTCCATTATTGTTCTCTCCAAACTTTCATGACGTTTCAAACGACCAAAATATATCAGTTTTCTTTGTTTTATCGTCTTAATAGCTAACTCTCTTCAATATTTAGCTCTTGAATCATGGATGTATTTGTTCTTTAACTAATCTTTCCGATTCTTCAGTATTTGTGATTTTCTCTTGCCACTTAATATTAAGTATTATTCGCAGACACCACATTATGAAAGCTGTGTAAACGTTTCACTTGGTGTGAGAAGTTTACCAGGCTTCACTACCACAAAGACTTTTGGTTTTGCAGTAAGCTTCCTATTCTAGAATACTCTTTTTGTAACCTGATCATTGTTGTTTCTGCCTAACCAATCCTGATGGTGATTTCCTGATCTATGAGTAATTTGCCACAATAATCACCAGAGAGATGTAGTGATTAATGCCCTTGCCAATAAAGATAATGGCCCTGGGTCGGAAACGCTGGTACTGTCAGCGAGGTAAGTAATTTCCGTTTCCGTTATGGGCAGCTCTGGGTCGAACAAGCCTGACAAAGAAGTACCAAAGTCTTGGTAATGTCATGCAAGTCAGTGCTATTCATTCATCATGTGCCAAGCTGATAAGCGGTCATGATTCGCCATCTCACTCGATCACCAGAGCTGTAGATCAGCTCAATGTTTTTGTCTCGACAGTACCACGTGGCCAAGTCACGTCTTCCCCTTGTCCACTTCCCCTCGATCATGCCAGTTGTCAGCATATTCTCCAATTTATTTCTTCTCATAACGTGACCAAAATATTTTGACTGTCCACATCTAATTTCTCTAATCAGTATGCGATTTTCATTTGTTTCTTGTAGGGATTGGACATTTTTTTTTCCCTGTGTGTTCATGTTATTCTTTTCATTTTTCTTATAAACCACATTTCCACAGTCATCAGATGTTTTTCAGTTTGTCTGTTCTTTGTCCACGCTTCACATGCATACAAAGTTCTATGTAGCACATCAACACACTTTTTCTCGTTGCAATTGACATAATTTTATTGGTCAGTATCTTTTTCATCCTGCAAAAGGCTACCTTCGACGTGGAGATTCTTGTTCTAATCTCATCAAGGCATCTCCCATCAGATGTTATGACTGTTCCGAGATAATTTTACCGATTTACTTGTTTAAGAACATCCCCGTTTACTTGTATATTACATTTTCGTATTTCCTTCTTTCTAGTGATGTCCATAATCTGTCTTCTGGCAATAATTCTAACCCTTGTTGTTCACTGTATGCAACAACCGCATCTACGAAATGTTGCAGATCCTGCTCATTGTCTGCAATCAATACTGCATGATCCGCATATCTAATGTCGTTTATGTTACGTCCCCCAATGATGATTTCTTTCATATCTTCTACATTTCTGAAAATATTTTCACTGTACATGGAAAAAAAATCTGGAGACATTACGCATCTCTGTCTCACCACCTCTATTATTAATATTCCGAAACTGACATACTTCATTAGTAATTCTTATGGCAGCTTGTTGTTTCCAAGTCTAAGGTCTTCCCCATCAACTTGTAGAACTGCAAGCATTTTTATCTTGTTGAAATGGCTTATTTTATCAAAAACCTTTGTGTAGTCAATAAAGCAAAGGTGTAGGTCTTTGTTTACTTCTATAGAACGTTCAGTGTAATAGTGATAAGATTACCACTCGTATGACTTTTAGTCGTATGGGCCTAATATTGTATTCAACTGTGTTATTTCCCATAGTTAGGTGTACTTAGATCTTACTAATATGTGATATTTTTTTAAAATGAGCTTATATCTCCTCTCAAATTATCGTATATGCAATTCCTTTTAAATGGAACTAGTTATACATACACCCTAATAAGTGTTATCGGTTGTAAATTGGCTGACTTTCCCTAAAAATGTGTGCTATTGTTTGTAAAGGGACTTACATTTCCACCTTAGTAGGTGTTATTACTTGTACGAGTAAAAAGGTTTAGGACTGGTCTCTAATATATTTTACTTCTTTTAATGGGCTTACGTCTGCTCCCTGATATGCGTTGCCGATGCTAAATGGGCTTACACGTGCTCTCCGTTATGTGCTATTGATGTGTTGTTGCTTGACACATGGGCTTGCGTTTATTTCTGAATATATTGTACTGCTTGCAGAACAGACTTCTTTAGCTTCATTAAAAAAGCACGTAAAGGATTATTTTACCTGCCATAAGACGTGTTAGGTAGATGGTAAAAGTAAAGGGCACGATTTAAGACGCAGTGGATAAATGGTGCTAGACGCATATTGATTTGTAGACCAATCTGCACAAGAAGGGTCATGTGGTAAACATCACGCCGACCGCTTTCACAATTTATATAGTGCTAGCCGCATTTTTTATTGACCAGAAGCACTCAGTGGGTGATAATTTAATGCCGGTCTCCGTGGCCTAAAGGTTTGCGAATGCGATTCGTGAGCCGCTTACCATGCGGCGGCGACCGATTTGGCAGCAGACCGTGTCATGCTGGGATTTTAACGTGTTGGTTTGGGAGTCAGTTGTTCAGAAAGCAATGGCAAACTACTGAAAGTAAATATTGCCAAGACATCAACAATAGCAGTAAAATGCTGGTGTTGACAGCGATGTCCTGTAAACAAGATATGAAAAAAAAAGTAATTTAATAATACAAATTTTTTGTCCAAGCAAGTTTGAAATCTAATATTGTGACGCGTATGAAGTATTTCAAGAGTCTAATGACGTGGAATAATGAGACGTGTTCTTCAAATCGTCGTTAATCTTGTTCTCTGATCATCTATGATTTTCATATCGATTTAAAGATCGGGTTTAAGTTGTCTGTTGTCAAAAAACAATACAAACAAGATAGACAAAGATCACTAAAAAACGAGCAGTAGATTGTGAGCTTTACTGAAACACGATTACAAGAAAAAAATGGACGTTGCGGCCAAAGTCTTCGTCAGCACAGAACAATCATACACACACTGACACAAAACTACATGAAACACACTACATGACAATATTAAGGGTACGTATCTGAATCTGTACCCTAGCTAAGAGCGACTGACATGCGTTAGACGACTGTCACTTGATTGTATAACAGGATGTATGGTCAACCATTCAAAGGTAAATACCGTCAGAAGCTCAGGTATTGGTTAAGCCACTGGGCGGGAGAATACGCGGGAAGGGAGTGGGGGTGGAGAAGCACCCAGGTTAGCGGTAGAATGAAAATTGGGATTGGCGAAGATGTCACGGACGCAGTTCACAATTAGCAATTTCTCGTTCAATCAATTCCTGCACCACATGAAGTGAGAGCCGGGGAAGCTTAGTGACCAGACTCTCGCCTGCAGACTCAGAGCCATGGGTTCCGTTCCCATGAATAGGGTTTTTAATTTCAACCTGGTCTTCCAGGTCGACCCAACCTACAAGGGCAAAAATGGGTACAAGAAACATCACGGGGCTTAAAGGTGACCAGCATGACACTGACCTCACACAGAAAGTGCTGCCTGGCCCACGCAATGTGGGTCTAGACTTACATGTCCGGTGCACTTGAGGTGAGTTGAGTTGAGTTAAGAACCGACATCACTGCACTCAGGACATTCCCATACGTGCTCCGTCCCCTCATTCAACAGCCAGCGAAGAGTCATACTACTAATCGTTCACACCGCTATCTGACTTCAAAGTTCTCCTGGTCTTCCCTCTAAGTTTTGAGATTCTTCTAGAACCCCTGCCGATCCCCCACAATCTCATTCCTTCTACATACTGGGTTCTCAATCTGTTCCTCCGCCTTCTCCACCTGGTCCCACAAGCGCACGACCACCTCCCCCTTGTCCAAATGCAAAATTCTACCAAGAGGTGCCTTCCCTACTAGCCTATCAGCCTGTTCATTCCCTCGTACACACGCATGGCCAGGGCAAAATGTCGCAATTTTAGCCGTGTAACAGGATCTTTTATTGACTTAGTTACTCGATGTGGCTCATACGTCGTCTCACATTAATCATACATTATTTACAATGTCTCTTGCAGTTGAGGCTAACTTCATCATCACCATGTGTAACGTCGTTAAGCGTTGAGGTCATGTTTTGCCGTCTCACACGATAGCCAGTGTCTTGGATCATCTGTGTATTCTGTCTCAACTATGTCATGTGGCCAAGCCATCTAGAGTGAGACTATACATGTCAAGATGTAGTACAACATGGCACTCGTAGTCCACTCTATTATTTCAACAAGTTACGTTTGTTAATCTCCGTGTTGACATGTGGTGACAACTTTAGTTGTAGAATAATTTGAAGCAATGCCCTTTAAACTATTTAAGTTACGATCGGACCGAAAATGAACTTGTGAACAATGGCCATTTTCATGACGCTCACTAAGACAGAACTAATATAATGTCACAGTTTTGACAAAGGTGGATCTTTATAATCGTACCACGAAATAATTATCACCATGTGCTACGCCGACAGGCCTGGGTGAATTTGGATCGCCAACACTAATTATCATAAGATTCTTAGATCAGGTCTGTGTTCTTGTCCCGACAACACCATATTTTCTAGCCATCCAGGTATTTAACGCTTTGTCTTCCCCTTGCTCTTTTTTCGTAAGTATTAACGTATACTCACCCAATAACGTGCCGCAAAAATCTTGACTGGCTACGGCCCAGTTATGTAATTAGTTCTTAACTTTGTTTGTTATATGGAGGACAGTCTCTTTAGTTTACCTGTCCGTCCATGGTATTTTCGTATTTTGCATTTTTTCTCAGAAACAACATCCTAATGTCATTAGATGTTACTCGCCTTGCCTGCTTATTGTCTATGTCCTTGTTTTACACGCTTATAACAGGATAATGAATGCATCCATCCATCCATCATGTGCCATGCCGGCAAGCGTGGGGCGGTCATGTTCTGCCATCTCACTCGATCAACAGAGTCGTGGATCAGTTCCGTGTTTCTGTCTCGACCATGCCACAAGGCCAAGCCATCCAGATACTTGTTTCTAGGTCTTCCCCTTGGTCTGTTCCCCTCGATCTTACCAGTTGTCACCAAGTTCTCCAAATCATTTCTTCTCATAACATGCACAAAAAATTGTGACTGTCTACGTCTAATGTCTCTGATGAATGCATATAGCAATGTAATATTATTACATCACAAGCGAATGACAACTTTTTATTTGTGAGCATGTTTTACATCTTGCTAAAGGTTACTTTTGCCAACGCAGTTCTTGCTAAAATTCTCTAAAGGTAACATCCGTCAGATGTAATATAATACCTGTAATATTAATCCAAATGGCATGACATAATATCACAGATCACGGATAGCTCTCTCTTCTGGATGCATTGAGTATTCTTCCCATGAATCTCATTTTCGATCGAGTAATTTCATTTTTCACTTTTCTGTCATTGTCGGGGTATGGCATTGGTAGCAAAGGAGTTGGTAGGAAGATTGTGTTGGAGAATGCTTGTTCAGTACATATTGATACGTATTCGTTCTTTAGGATTGGTGCCATTTGTTCAATTAGTTGCCTTATTGCATCTAGTTTCGATCTCGTCTTCTGATTTGTCATTTGATGATATTATACTTTATAAGTACTTAAAGGTCTTTACTTATTTAAGGGTGTTCTTCTTAAATGAATCTTTCTTGATTTTTCTTTTTGGTTATAGTCTGTAACTCTAGTTTACTGATGCTAATTTTCATGTTATGTTCCTTATATACTTCGTTTACACACTGATATACATTATTACGCATTATTTCTGTCTTATGGTATTTATAAATATTTACCAGATTAATTGAGACCTTGCCGTCTTGACATAAAATAATTTGTTACACTGTGCTTCAAAAGGGCATAATAACAACAAACCATGGCAGTAGCGCATGTGACAGATCAGACGAATTCGCGATGTAAATGTTAGTCCACAATGGATGCATGTGAACACGTGGTAATCTCCACCATCTTACGTCTCACAAGCTCAGTGTAACCTATGTACAATCATTTTATCCTTTGTGTTTATTCCTTTTCTGATCTTTGCCCTCAATGCAACACGTTCTCTGTGCGATTTGCAACCAATGTGTAATATCAATGCCTGTATCAATTATGTATATTATACACATCTTTATATTGTAGTAGAGGCCTACCTCGAGATCTAATACCCATCTGTAATTCATCAAAGCAAATGTCCTTTGGTATTCTACCATCATCCATCCTCCTAATGTGTCCTATCCAAGTCTACGAACACTGAGCATGGAAACAAATCGTCACACAACTTATTCATTCAGTAGCATGTACCTTGCAGAATCTCGCTGCCATAACAACCCTCCGGAAAACTGTTCGATCGCAAGCAAGATGTCCCGCGTCTGATACATCCATCTAGAGATCATCCGCCACATCCTGCACCCATCTTCTCTTTAACCTCCTCCTCTCTTCCCAGGCATATACCCCTCCATTATTGTTCTCTCCAAACTTTCATGACGTTTCAACGACCAAAATATATCAGTTTTCTTTGTTTTATCGTCTTAATAGCTAACTCTCTTCAATATTTAGCTCTTGAATCATGGATGTATTTGTTCTTTAACTAATCTTTCCGATTCTTCAGTATTTGTGATTTTCTCTTGCCACTTAATATTAAGTATTATTCGCAGACACCACATTATGAAAGCTGTGTAAACGTTTCACTTGGTGTGAGAAGTTTACCAGGCTTCACTACCACAAAGACTTTTGGTTTTGCAGTAAGCTTCCTATTCTAGAATACTCTTTTGTAACCTGATCATTGTTGTTTCTGCCTAACCAATCCTGATGGTGATTTCCTGATCTATGAGTAATTTGCCACAATAATCACCAGAGAGATGTAGTGATTAATGCCCTTGCCAATAAAGATAATGGCCCTGGGTCGGAAACGCTGGTACTGTCAGCGAGGTAAGTAATTTCCGTTTCCGTTATGGGCAGCTCTGGGTCGAACAAGCCTGACAAAGAAGTACCAAAGTCTTGGTAATGTCATGCAAGTCAGTGCTATTCATTCATCATGTGCCAAGCTGATAAGCGGTCATGATTCGCCATCTCACTCGATCACCAGAGCTGTAGATCAGCTCAATGTTTTTGTCTCGACAGTACCACGTGGCCAAGTCACGTCTTCCCCTTGTCCACTTCCCCTCGATCATGCCAGTTGTCAGCATATTCTCCAATTTATTTCTTCTCATAACGTGACCAAAATATTTTGACTGTCCACATCTAATTTCTGGCTACGGCCCAGTTCTGTAATTAGTTCTTAACTTTGTTTGTTATATGGAGGACAGTCTCTTTAGTTTACCTGTCCGTCCATGGTATTTTCGTATTTTGCATTTTTTCTCAGAAACAACATCCTAATGTCATTAGATGTTACTCGCCTTGCCTGCTTATTGTCTATGTCCTTGTTTTACACGCTTATAACAGGATAATGAATGCATCCATCCATCCATCATGTGCCATGCCGGCAAGCGTGGGCGGTCATGTTCTGCCATCTCACTCGATCAACAGAGTCGTGGATCAGTTCCGTGTTTCTGTCTCGACCATGCCACAAGGCCAAGCCATCCAGATACTTGTTTCTAGGTCTTCCCCTTGGTCTGTTCCCCTCGATCTTACCAGTTGTCACCAAGTTCTCCAAATCATTTCTTCTCATAACATGCACAAAAAATTGTGACTGTCTACGTCTAATGTCTCTGATGAATGCATATAGCAATGTAATATTATTACATCACAAGCGAATGACAACTTTTTATTTGTGAGCATGTTTTACATCTTGCTAAAGGTTACTTTTGCCAACGCAGTTCTTGCTAAAATCTCTAAAGGTAACATCCGTCAGATGTAATATAATACCTGTAATATTAATCCAAATGGCATGACATAATATCACAGATCACGGATAGCTCAACTTTCCGGATCACACAGACTTAATCACAGTCTCATCTAACTGACCTTATCTAAAGATAAATTTACTTTCTTTTATTTTATTTATGCGTTCGCCCGATTTATCATAAACGAGCTATTTACTTCCGGTTCACTGGCTTAATCTTTGTTAGCGAATTAGCTGTCCTTATTGTCAGTTTCCCTCGCCATGAGGAGAACCCGTCCCGACTTCGGAGGTACTTGCAATTTACTTCCTCAAGTGAAGGACGAGAAGTCAATATTTTCGTTTAACTGAACGGAGTTGGGGTTGAACCTGCTACTCGGTATCAGCAAACTGGAAGTTTAAGAGCGAGCGCTTATCTCCATTCGGCCATGCATCAAATGCGGTTGGTGTTGATCGGCTAACAGACAAGATTAGCAGGTTGGCTGTAAATCATAACGTTAGAAAGGCAAATGTACACATTGATATTAACAACACCACGAACAACCAAACAATCACAGTATCTTAACTGCTGGCATTCCTGAAAACATCACGTAACACTTTTCCTAACTGGTCTATTTTCTTCTCCTCCATCATACAACCGAGTTATGGATTCCAGCGTCGTCTACCTGACATAAATAACAACATTTTGCAGAAGTTCTGCTCTCACAACATACAGTTCATCAACAACAAACCGTTCTCATCATAGTTAGTGTTTCCTGTTGTTCACATGACTTTCTTTAACTTTACCCTCATCGCGCCTGTAATTATTTGTGATCACTGTAAATATCTGCAATGCGAACTGTATTTGCGATTCCTAACGCATGTCGAAACCTTCTGCTAATCAGAATGTAATCTATCTAGTTTCTAATCCTGCTGTCTGGACACCCCAATGTCCATAATCTTCTAGGATGTTGTTTAAATCAGGCGTTTCCTACAATAATTTCCTGCTTTTGTGTCCTTCTACAAGTCTGCATCCTCTTTCGTGTCGCTGTCCTAAACCATTGTTGCCTAAACTGCATCCATAGCCTTGATTTCTTACTTTTGCACTGCAGTCACCCATTATGATATTTATGTCTGCATTTTGCACATTTCTTCAACGCAATCTCCTTGTCATTATATCATTCCACTATACTATCTTCATTGCATTCACTTGTTGGAGCATACATTTGAATGACGGTTATCGTAATAGGTCTGTCGATTAATTTTACTGACTTGTATATTACCTTATATTTCCTTCTTCCTAGTAATGACCATAATCAGTGTTTTCTTACAATTCAGTTCTAACCCTAGTTGTTCACTGTGTGCAACAACCGCATCTACTAAATTTTGAAGATCCTATTCATTGTCTGCAATTAATACTATATCATCTCCATCCATCCATCATGTGCCATGCCGATAACCGTGGGCGGTCATCTTTTGCCATCTCACTCAATCACCAGAGTCGTGGATCAGCTCCGTGTTCCTGTCTCGACAATGCCACGTTGCCAAGCTATCCTAGTATTTAATACTCGGTCTTCCCCTTCGTCTCTTCCTCTCGACATTGTCAGTTGTCACCAAGTTCTCCAAATCATTTCTTCTCATAACATGCCCTCAAATTTGTGACTGTCTACGTCTGATGTCTCTAATCAGTTTACGAACTTCATTTGTTTGTTGAAGGACTTGTTCATTTTTGTGTCTGTCTGTCCGTGGTATTCTTTGCCGTCTCCCTGGTCTAGAGGTTACACAACTTTCTCCGTAATCTCTTATACTCTCGTAAGTAACGTGACGTTGTGCGAGAATCGATAGCGGTTCTCTCCGCGTCGGTAACTTACTGGGTATGTGAGCCGGTCACTCAGAAAGCAATGGTAAACTAAGGAGCGTCATCTGGCCTAGAAATCAACAATCAGCTGGAGGATGCTGATGTTGACAGCGATGTCCTGTAAAGGATATGCGATAAAAATTGTATTCTTTGCATTTTCCTCACAAACCTCATTTCCACAGCCATCAGATGTTTTTCAGCGTGTCTGCTCATTGTCCACTCTTCACAGCCATACAAAAGTACAGGTTACTATACACTCTTTTCTCGTTTCAATTGATATCTTGTTATTAGTCAGTGCGTTTTTCATCTTGCAAAAGGTTATCTTCGCAATGGCAATTCTTGTTCTAATCTCTTCAAGGCATCACCCATCAGATGTTATGACTGGTTAGAGATAACTGTATCGATTCACTTGCTTAAGAATATGCACATTTACTCGTTTATCGCATTGTGGTATTTCCTTCTTCCCAGCGACGACCATAATCTGTGTCTTTTTACTATTAAATTCTAACCCTAGTTGTTCATCTGTATATAGAATATTATTGATGTTTCGTCCCCCATTGATAATTCCTTTCATATCTTCTATATTTCTGAAAGTATTTTCACTATTTGTACCATTCAATACCTCCACAATTACATCAGCCAGTACTTTCATGCAATGCCTTGATGCTTTACTAATTTCGTTACAGGGATGAACTGCGTGCCATTCTAAGTTAAGGATAATTTGTGAAGAATGCATATACATATATCATAATTAACAGCAGCATACAGAGAACGATAATTCTACTGGAGGATATTCTGTAAATACACCGTGGGCACAACTGCTGTACGTTATATTAATATTATTTTGTTGTAGAAGCTCGGGTTTAGCAAACACTTAATTATGTGCAACGCTAGCGGCAGCGATTATTTCATGTCATCGAATATTTCCCAATTACGAGCTTGGATTATGCCGTTATTGTGATGTGTTTGTTGTTTCTATATTTTTGTGCATAAGCGGGGCGATTGTCCTATTTGTATGCGCCTGGACAAGGGAGAGGCGGTCGTGCGCCTGTGGGACACGGTGGAGAAGGCGGGGGAACAGATTGAGAATTCGTATGTGGAAAGAATGATATTCTGGGGGTTCCACAAGTGTTCTAGAAAAATCTCATAACTAAAAGGAAACCAGGAGAACGTTCAAACAGATAGTGGTGGGAACGATTAGTAGTATGACTCTTCGCTGGCTGTTGAACGAGGGAGCGCTGCGCGCATGGGAATGTCCTGAGTGCAGTGATGTCGGTTCTTAACTCAACTCAAATCAATTCAACTTGTATGCGCCTCGAAAGTGCACTACCTAGAATCGATTTGACTTTTGCGGCTATTTGATCTTAGAAACACTATCATCTCATCATACGCCTACGTGCCAAAATGCTTGTCTGCATGTGTGATGCATTGTTTACTAGACTTCGATTTGTGTCCCTTGCGCTTGATTTCGCCCTGGGTCTTGCTTTCAGAAAGTTCATATGTTCAGTAGCAAACCCCCGTGTCCCACATTCTGTAAAGGTCAAGAAAACACGTATTCAAATGCATCGAGACCATAGCAATTAAGATGTAAAACCTGGGTTGGTTGGTTGGTTAGTTAGTTAGTTAATTAATTAGTTAGTTAATTAGTTAGTTAGTTAGTTAGTTAGTCAGTCAGTCAGTCAGTCAGTCAGTTAGTTAGTTAGTTAGTTAATTAGTTAGTTAGTTAGTCAGTCAGTCAGTCAGTCAGTCAGTCAGTCAGTTAGTTAGTTAGTTAGTTAATTAGTTAGTTAGTTAGTTAGTTAGTTACTTAATTAGTTAGTTAGTTAGTTAGTTAGTTAGTTAGTTAGTCAGTCAGTCAGTCAGTCAGTTAGTTAGTTAGTTAGTTAGTTAGTTAGTTAGTTAGTTAGTTAGATAGTTAGTTAGTTAGTTAGTTAGTTAGTTAGTTAGTTAGTTAGTCAGTCAGTCAGTCAGTCAGTTAGTCAGTCAGTCAGTTAGTTAGTTAGTTAGTCAGTCAGTCAGTCAGTCAGTCAGTCAGTTAGTTAGTTAGTTAGTTAGTTAGTTAGTTAGTTAGTTAGTTAGTTAGTCAGTTTAGTTAGTTAGTTAGTTAGTCAGTCAGTCAGTCAGTCAGTCAGTTAGTTAATTAGTTAGTTAGTTAGTCAGTCAGTCAGTCAGTCAGTCAGTCAGTCAGTCAGTCAGTCAGTCAGTCAGTCAGTTAGTTAGTTAGTTAGTTAGTTAGTTAGTTAGTTAGTCGACAGATAATTCTCATAGCACATCGAACCAATCAGTCCATAAGTGCTCGGACCCCCTCCTCAGCAAATCCCGCAGCGTGTAGCGGCTAACGACACCAGTTCTGTGTTGGTTTATCAGTCTTCTTTGGCTTTCTGCGTGGTGTTCTTATTTGGCAAACCCTCGTTTAATTTGCTGTTCTCGCAGTCTCACCATGGTTGTAGATTCGCAGTCATCACTTGGTTCTCGCAAAAGTCTTACTTCTCATAGAGCATTCAGAATGTCATCCTGGTTCATGGCGCGTCCGCCCTACACAATAGCCTTACGTGCGAGCTTGTCAGCCCGCTCATTTTCTTGTACTCCCGTATGCCCTGGCACGAAGATGAAACTATATCTTTGTCAGCCGAGATCGCTCCAGAAACAGCAACCATTCTCTTCGGATCCACCCCGTCTCTATCCTCTTGAGCATACTCATTGAGTCACTAAGGAAACATGCCCTATTGAATGTCTGTGTCTCGAACCATGTTATTGCTTTACTTACTGCCATGACTTCCATAGTCAGGCTACTTGTAGTCTCAACAAAAGCACCAGAGTCCTCCTTCACAGTTCTCCCTCAAGCCCGCGATGTAAAGGCCCGTGAGCTTCTCACATGTCGGACGATCGACCCATATGTGTAAATGACGATCAACGCTTGTACTTCCGCCTCCACGGCAGCTGGATTTTCTTGTCTGCATTTTCTGTCTAGTTGGATGCAAACTGAAAAGGACGTACAGAAATGTGTTGGCACTTGTGCCCACTCCTCGCCAGGTTCTAAGTCCTCCAGTGAACACACCTGTTGAAGTATGTCTTCGGCTTGACCCATCGACGACCTTCCTCTTTTTAACCTGTTGCCCTTCACCTTCCTAATTTCACTATGCAGTGGATGTTGTGTGTTTGCGTTAACTCTGAGTTAGGCACATGCTCTGCAAATTTCTAGTCTGTCTTCATTGGTTGGAAAATCAAGAAGGTATCGCATGGCTCTGCACGCTGTATCTCTTGTACATCCAAGAATAATGCGCATAGCTTCGTTTTTTATCCTTTCCATTCTTTCTATCTGCTTACGGCTGAGAGTCAGGATCACCATCGCATACTCAAAAACAGACATGACCAGCCCCTCATATAGGAGACATAAATGGCGCTGCTCACAGTTTGCTGCCGCCATCATCCGCATCGCAGCCAAACCCCGCTTGGCCTTTGTTACCATCTGGTCTATGTGCTCATTATAAGCAAGGCTTCGACAAAACGTATCCCCAGGTAATTCATTACCTGCGTTCTTTCGACAGTCTCTGAACACAGATTAACAGTTGGTGTTGGAGTGTTGACAATATGATTATTCAAAGAGAACCATGTCAATGTTGCCTTTGTTGGGTTGACCATTGCCCCAGCTTCAGCACACCAAGTACTTATGAGATTGAGTTCGGTTTGCAGTTCCACAGCAACCTGATCTCTGCCCTTACTCTGACGATACACTAAAACATCCTCGGCATATGACAGTGTGCTCCCCGGTCCAGTGATCTGCTCGCTGGTGATTCTCACTGTGTAGGCGTTGAACAGCACCGGAGATAATGGTGATCCCTGTAGTAGGCCAGGAGGATATATTGTTGTTGGTACCGAAGTCCAACTGCCACATCTAAAAACTACTTTCTGTTGGAAGAGGGCTGCAGCGATCCAACTAAGGAGGAACAGACTTATCTTAAGTTCAAGAAGCTGAAACATTAGAAAATCCAATGGTACTCTGTTGTACGCGTCCTCAAGATCAATCGCTGCAGCAAAGGTTTCAATGCCTGAGTGGAAACCTTCATAAACATCATGGGCAAAAACTGCTGCATTGGTCCAGGTTTCTCTTTTGGGACGATACCCTCCCAGGGTAGGTGGGAAAACACCTTGCTTCTATAGCTTGCTTGATATTTTCCCGGCAATTCCGGCCAGTCTTTGCCAGGCTTCGGCAAGGGAATCAGATAGCTGTGTAACCACTCCTCCTTGATGCTAGCACTTTCTATATTGTTGTTGTACATTTCTGATAGTTTCTCTAGCTCGTTGTCGGTGCACCTATTGATGTCGCCGTATCTTATGCCATCTGGCCCTGGAGCGCTGTTTTTTGATCGACGAAGAACAGCCTTGATTTCTTTCACTATCACTATGCCTTCATCCGAAATGTTCTGGGCCTTACACCTGTCTGAGGTGACCTCCTTGGCAAGATTTCGGCCTCTCATGTCTGTCTGGTTGCTCTGCTCTAGATAGCGTTCGAAGAGGGCATTGCCCTTGTTCTCGCCAGTCCTCTGCCAGATGAGGTCGGTACCTTGGAAGTCAGACATTCACTAATTCTTGAATACCCCACTCATGCTTTTATATAGTCGCCAGAACAATTTCAGTGACTTGTTTGTGCTTACTCTTTGACATACCTCTGCCAACTTTTCACTTTTGACCACCTTGACCAGTTTTCTGAAATAGCTTACTTTTGTGTGCATCTCTATTTCTAAGTGCATGCAGGGACCAGGATGGGCAACTCTGTTCTTCTTGGCGTTGTGTCATTTCCTTACAGTACTACGCTTATCCATCCAGGCCTGGATTGTGATTGAAAACCTGGGTTGTGATTACATAAAAATTCCACAATAACTGTGTGATTACCGTAAAGATAACATTGCTCCACATTCTAACAGTATTAGAGACTGTGTATGTGTGTTATGTATTTGAACCACAATGTGATTCCATTCATTCACTTCATGCCATATATAACTCTGCAGCATGAACCTGACGAGCTGCAGCGAAATGTGACAGGCAATAAATCCTGCAACCTGTTGTTTGTGGCTTTTGTGTGTAAATTCTCCTTTACGTGACTATACTACTTACTGTATAAAGCTTACAAGTGTACTTTCTATACGTCTCTTCTTCTGGGATCATTATAAATAGGCATGACAGAATGGATAAGAGCGCCCGTTCTTAAACTTCCGGTGTGCTGATGCCGAGTTAGCCATTTCAACCCAAAATAACCTGTAAATTGGACTAAAATGTTGACTTCTCGTCCTTGACTTGAGGACGTACATTAAAATTACCTCAGAAATCGGAGTGGGTCGTAGTAGCACATGTATGCACTACGCTGAGTTCAAAGCGCGCGAAGGGAAAACAAACAAAAGAAATATTTTAAATAGTTTTCACCAACAGTTTTATGAGGCTGAGGCGATCTCGGTGCCGTGCTCAAAGAACGAGCGAACAAACGTATTTGTTAAAGCGTTAAGAATTGGGCACGCAGGCCCATCTAACATTCTGCCCTTCCATTACTCTCTTTCATACATTCACAAAAACACAAAGGCCTCAGCCAATCAGTCTTAGCCCACTCATTGCTGTATTCAGAAACAAAGGATAATGGTTTGCTGAGAAGATGAACTGTCATAGCACTGGGTCATTTCTGGTGGCCAACTAGAAAGAGTAAGTTCTAGCAGTAACGATACCATATGTGACTCTAAAGTCAGATGAGTTCTATTGTCATCATCATCATCATCATCATCATCATCATCATCATCATCATCACCATTAAGTGTCAGCTGGCGTAGGCGATCATGTCTCTCCACAAATTGCGATCTCCGAAGTCATGAGTCAGTTCATTTGTTTATACCCTTCCGTGCCATGACACAAGCCTGTCAAGAATTTTTTCACGCTGTATTGCTCCATCTATCTTGTCACAGGAATCTTCACAAATCTTTCCGGTTGTCACAACACAATTTGGTTTCGAAGCATCATCATCATCATCATCATCATCATCATCATCATCATCATCATCATCATCATCATCATCATCATCATCATCATCATCAACTTCCACTTCTGCCGTCAAGCAACGTGGGGAGGAATAATTTTCGTTGGAAAATACAGCGATGACTTCCCCTTGTCTTCCGCCTGGTTTGTGTATGGTTAAATATGGCTCCTCTTACCCACCGATGGCCACATCGTAGAGTTTTGAGGTATTTTATAGAAATAGTTGCCCCACCAACTAACTCGCCTCCTCTCGGTGACAACCACATGTGTTTGTCCACAACTGCTTATCCAACATATTCACAGTTAACTTCTATATAAAATATCTAGAGGTCACGCCACCACCCGCAACCCGGTGGACACACCTTGTTGTAGGATTGACTCTTACCCCAAGTATTGATCAGAAACACGGAGAATTGCTAAAACTACTAACAATAAATTACAAACATTCTTTAACATGATGTCTACGTAGAACAAAACAAGCAGAAATGGCATGGCAGAATTACTGCTACGGAGATTAGGGACAGACCAAACCAAACTGCAGCGAATCTAGGGTTGCCAAATAAACGCTCGAGCTGGATAAAACACGCACTTGAGAACATCTGTCAGTAGTAGAAATGGATAGTTTTCTCTATGGAAGCTTGAGTGAGGGGGGGGGGGGGGGGGGGGGGAGAGAATTAGAGGGAGATCGAAAAGTCATAAGGAAACAAAAAACTGAGAGGGAGATGGATTATATGGGAAGGACACGGAATGAGCTTCAAGAGTTTACATCAGATAAAAGAATTAGGATAAGTTGCTTCAGGACACATGCCACAATGGTGGGAATAAAATGATTGCAGAAAAAGATGGTTTACAGTAGCTAAATGGACAGATGGGTTGGGTCTGCACGGCTGAGTGGGATACTGGTGCAGTACAGGGCAGACGTTGTCAGGGCCCTTCGGGAGCATGTGTATTGTTAGGTAGAACAGATAAATCTTCGTAGCCTAGAGAGATTAGAGAGGCAGTTACTGAGCGCAGGATCTGGCCGACAGTTGGCAGTCAGAGGAATGGCCAGACGGATACATGATTACATTGTGTCAGAGTCCTACTGCTGTCAGAGCTCTGAGACAGGACAAGGGCTAGCATGAGACAAGGACAGTACGCCCAGGGACAGACAGGACGACATGGGTTAACCCCATAGACAGCTATCAGCGACGGACTGACTAACCCCTAGGTCAGTGGTTCTCAACCTTTTTTTGGCCCGTGCCCCCCTTCACCATATTTTCAGAACGTCATTCCCCCCCCCCCCTTTTCGTATTTCCTACCTAAAATGTGGCCCGTGCCCCCCTTCAGCATATTTTCAGAGCGTCATGCCCCCCTTTCGTATTTCCTACCTAAAAATCCCGCCCCCGCCCCTACACAGTATACGTAATAATGCAAGATAAATTTAATAGCACATACTAAAACAAGTCTAGACGTTCACATAAAACATGATTTGCGGGTCTAATTACTTTATAAATTGAATTTTAGAAGAGTGAGACGTACAGAACCGTACAGTATGAAGGGAAAAACAATATCAACTAATCGGTTCTGTATTAATGCGATCTTGAAATAATCTTAATTCCTCCCCTGGAAACCCTAAAATTCCCCCTGGAAGGGGGGGGGGGATTCCCTACTGGTTGAGAACCACTGCCCTAGGTGAAGGACAGGACAAGGTAATATTTAGACGCATTACCAACCACGGACTATTTGAGATACACGGGGTTATACACCACGTGATAGGAGACCCAGAGCGTAAGCTTGGAAAACGGGACCGAGGATTGAATGTGGACGGTTGTGTTTGGACGTTTGTTGAGCGAGTGATCTGATATGGTTTGTGTGTGCGCTAGCGGCGAGAGCGATTATATATTTACATTGCTCAATACCATGATGTTGGTGATACTATATTCCATTGAATTGTATTTTTGCAATTAAACACATGAAGATGTTCATTTACTTTGATTGATGATTATTAGCATGTAAACCACTTGCCAGGGCACAGACAAGTTAATGAACTGGGACCCTGATAGATTGTTACTAGCACCGTCAGTATTATAACTCTTAGGTGGCTGTTGAAGATGAGGAAGAAGTTCTTATGGTCAGAGTGTTGTGATGTCGGCTCTTGACTCAACTCAATTCAACTCAACTCAACTCACCTCATTTGAACTCAACTGGACTCAACTCAACTCATTTCAGTTCAGCTCAACTCAACTCATCTCAACTCAACTCAGCTTAGTCGCTTGTTAAGCAAATAACCCCCTTCACACCATGAGCCATGTTGGCTATGTTATTAAAGTCCCATACGTTTATAGACCAATCGGCTTCGAGGAGTGATGCGCTCAGTTTCACGTCGCCCGCCTTTAAATTCCAAGTAATTTCCAGCTACCCACTTTAAGCAATGGCAAACTACTGAACGTAAATTTGCAAAGAAATCACGAATAGCCAAAAATACTGGGGTTTACTGCAACGGCATGTAAAGGGTACGCCACTAACATTTTAAACTCGGACACCACGGAGGACAGATCAAGGTTAAACAGAAACCCGCCTTGATAACGATTCAAACGCATAACCACAGGGACTCAGGCAAGCTCTCTAGCAACGGCGGTACAGCGACACACAAGCCAATATTAACTACCCATGTACCCAAACGCTCAAAACAACAGTCCATAATTTGTGGCCGGTAACTTGCCTGACACTTTTTGCTTCGTTTGATCTCGGTTCTACTTTTTTGTTTTGGGGGGGGGGGGGGGGCGGTTTTATAAATAAATATTTAAAAGTACATCTTGCCAATAAGCGTGAACAATACAGACAAACTGGAGGAGGGAGGGGGGATATTACACCAAACATGCAACACCCGGGGTGTTCCAGGGGTCACACTAGAAAATCGATGTCCTCTTGTCAAGGATAGCAGATGTAGTCAAAGAAAACTGTGTTTTAAATAAATAAACAAAAATATGTTGGCCTACACGGGCTGACCTTTGAGGACGGATTCTGTGGAGATGTCAACAAGCTCAGGTTGACGTCTGCGCTTGAAAAATATGATCAGCGTGACGTCTGAAGGGGGTGGGAAGAAGAAAGCGGTCTGTGGCTGATTGTGAGCCGTCGACATGAACAGATAAGAGAGTTAGGAGTACAAGCAATCGTCTGGGGAAAGGTTTAAAAACAAATCGAAGAAAAGGAGAGAGAGAGAGAGAGAGGGAGAGAGAGAGAGAGAGAGAGAGAGAGAGAGAGAGAGAGAGAGATGGACAGAGAGAGGAATAAGAGGGAGACAGGTAGAGAGAGATATAGAGAAGACAGAAGGAGAATGAACGAGAGGTAAAGAAAGTAAGGGACAGAGAGAAAGAGAGAGAGAGAGAGAGAGAGAGAGAGAGAGAGAGAGAGGAGAGAGAGAGAGAGAGAGCGAGAGAGGAGGAGAGGAGAGAGAGAGAAAATAAGTGATACAGAGAAAGAGAGGAGAGAGACAGACATAAAACCATAGACAGAGACAAAGACAAACATAAACAGACAGAGAGAGAGAGAGAGAGAGAGAGAGAGAGGGGGGGGGGGGAGAGGCAGAGACAGGACAGGGCAGAGACATAGATGAGACAGAACGAGACAGAAAAAAGAGTATAATAATAATAATAATAATAATAAGTCTTTATTTTCAAAGGGTTAAGAATTGGGCACGCAGGCCCGTCTGACATTCTGCCCTTCTTCTCTATTTCCTCTCATACATTCTTTCATTCAACATCACTTATGAAGCAACTTTTGACAACAAAAGAACATTAAAACGCATGAAAAATAATCAATAACAAATGACTCACTGAGGCAGTGTTTAACATGGGCATTATAAATACCTAAGGAGGGTGTAACGTGCCATACATAAGGGAATGTTTTTTGGCTAGTTGTCGTTTGAGATAAGTTACCATTATTGTCTTTTTTGTGTTATTTGTTATGGGGGTATGTAGTCTGTACTAAGGTAGTGTTCAAACAGGTTGCGAATGTATGTATCATGATTGGTGGTGTCTTTGATTTCTTGTGGAAGATTGTTCCACAACTGAGCGGCAGAGTATGCTAAGCTTGTTTTATATAAGTCTATCCTAGGTTTAGGGACATGAAGTATATTTAGTCGTTCGCTATGTCTAGCGTTATATTTAAACAATGGCCAAAGGTAGCTTGGAGCATTTTGAAATAGGATTTTGTGAATTAGTTTGGTCTTATTAAAAAGCAGGCGCTTGTGGAGTGGCAGTAACCGGAGACGTTTATATAGGTTAGAATTGTCGGTAAGCTTTTCACATTAATTAAACGCACTGCCCTTTTCTGGAGTGAATATAGGCGTTTTGTTATTGATTTGGAGCATCCATCCCAAACTGTGGAGCAGTAATCAATATGTGTTTGTATATGAGAAATATAGAATATCTTTCTTGTGTTTTCGTCAAGGAAATTTTTAATTTTGGCAAGTTGGTATACTTTTTTGGCTATTTGTTTAACTAGAGCATGAACATGTGAGTTAAAAGTTAGATTTTGATCTATGATAACACCCAGTGTCTTGTGCTCGGTGACACTTTCTACAGGCGTGCTGCCAATGTGCAGCTGAAGAGTTCTCTGCGAGTTAGAGTGTGAAGTCTTTGCCTGGTTCCTATTAACATAGACTTTGTTTTAGTAATGTTAATTTGCATGCGGTTTGCATGACTCCAGTTAACTACACTATTTATTTCCTGTTGCAAGGATAATTCTAGCACATTACGATCAACAGCGTTCGTATATACTGTGCAGTCATCAGCAAATAGATCGCAAGACGACGACAGATTTAATGGAAGATCATTTATATAAATGGCAAATAATAGAGGGCCAAGAATAGACCCCTGAGGTACTCCAATATTAATGGTAATGGCTTAAGATAAAACTTTATTGTGTGATACTACTTGCTTTCTGTCTAATAAGAATGATTTTATTAATGTCACTATATTAAAACTTACTTTCATTGTTTCTAGTTTTTTAATTAGAATAGTATGATCTATCATATCGATAGTCAACGATGAAGTTCAGTCCATGCCAAGGCTAAACCACATGGGGAGGACAGAACTGGAACCTTACCCTTGGAACATGTGGGGAACATGTATTCTCAAGAAGGCTTCTTGACTCTAAGGCAGAGTCTGATAAGAAGAGTTTGCTATGGCGTGGGCAGGTGATCCCTCCAGCAAACAGGCTTGTGTACATAGTGGATGTGATCATGTCCTATCCCTATATCCCGAGGGATGGTATATTGATCAAGAGTATGTTTCTTAATGAACATTGATGATGTTAGGAACGAGTCCAGGGACTCTTTACCTATTTGTTTAGTTCGATTAAATTAGAACAATAACAGCCTTGTATCACTACTGACGTTAGCGACGACTGGTAGATGATTAGGGATAGGTGAGACTCACGATCAGACTCGTCATTCTGATTTCTTGCTTTGTTTGACGGGCTGTTCTGTGAGGCCAGCTGACATTTGTGAACCCATGCTGTACTACTCTCCATATAGAGATAATGCTTTAGTTATATGCATAACTAAGTAGCATGACTGAGGGTTGAGTAGTTATTGGTAGGATGCATGTGGACTAATGTTTGGGCCAGTATACTCTCACCGGTCGCTCTTCCTTTTCAGGAGTTTGCCTGTTGAGGAACCAGTCAACTATAATTGTTGTTGGCAGGAAACCACTTCGTGTGACAGAGCGAAGGGTTCAGTTCTTTACTTATCACGCCAGACTCAACCACACCAGATACCCAATGTGCTGCACCATGAGTGAAGAGTGCTTCAAGAAATACAACTACCCTGAAGGTGCCCGTGTGGGAAGTGAGGGTTTGTGATCGTTTGATAATAGAAGACACTCTGTTTCTACTAGGAACATTTCAGCATTTTGAGTAATCATGCTCAACGACAGGGAACACCGGTCCGTCTAGTTTGACGGGGGTTCTGCCTAAACGCAGAAGAAACTGATCTTCAGACACTTGAATGGTTCTTTGGACAGCTCTAGTGGCAGGTCTTGAGAAGAACTACACCAGTTATTGACGTGTGTCAAGTGTAACCCGGTGGAAGGGACTATGGGGTTATAGTCCAACCTGAATTGTTTCCATGAAAGAGATGTCTGATTCTATTAATGTACTGTCTCAATATCAAGATTATCAACTGTGTTCTAGAAGGACTCAGTAACATTTCAGTAGCATATCTGATACTACAAGCAGTGTAACTGTAAGAGACCATTGGATTGGTCCGTGACATTTTTCCATCCATGTTCCGGTGCTGTGACGAAGGGACCATTGAATTGGTCAATGCCATAGCTGTTCTGCAGTGGGACTGTGTTATGAGTGACAGACCATTAGATTGGTCAGTGATTGTTTGAGTTCATCGAAGTGACTAATACTTGGAGTCAAGTCCAGGAGGATTGTCTCCCAACCGGTATTGTTCGAGAACTGTCTTAACAGTGACTCCGTGGGAGTGATATAGATGCAGTTGGTCCAGTGAAGTGTGGTCCAGCACTGAATCTAGTGTTGTGGATCCACGCTCTGGAGACAGAGTGGTCTCCAAGGTTCTAGTCATCTCACTGGAAGGAAGCCGGGTGAGTGGCGGACCGACTGGACGGGACATCTGCATCCAATCTACTTCTCAACTCGATGAAGACACCTACATCTCTGATTCTATCTCTACTCTATCTTCTATTTGTGTAAACAGATTATTCTATCAGGATGTTCATTTCAGTTCTATATTCTCAAGGGTAGAATAAACTTTATGTAAGTTGACTTGCTCTTTGTATAATGATTGAGTGTGGTCTCGGACGATGCCTAAGTGTTCATTGTTCCACAGGTGTAGGTAGTTAGTGGGGGTCTAGAATCTGGAGGGGCTTGTAGACGTAATTAACTAATATGAGATCAACCACAGAGTAAAAATGTGTATCTGCTCGTCCAACCCCTGGGGCTAGAATACACGGGAGTGCCAGAGACACCTCGGGTGTGGTTCACTCTCACTACCCAAGGTGAACTCGTCACACTCCATATAGAGTGGAGGCCCGTCCGGGATTATTCCAAGATCTTTGTGTGTTGTAGACCTCTCACATAGGGATAGGGACTTAGTCTTTATCCTCTACTTCAGTCTACATAAGATTCTACTACTTCTACCTATCTCCTAACTGTCTGACAGACATTTGTGTTGTGGTGATTAGTTAGTACTATTGATTATTGATTCATTGTATTGCTTCACCCACACATACTTGAGTACCCACCTATCATAGTCAACATGTCTACCCAAGAGTTAGACTTAGACAAAGTTCAGGAAACTGGACGTAAGTCTGGTCTTGAAGGAGATGCTTTGAAATCCTATGTCCAAGAGGTGGAAAGAAATTTTCGCCAAGAGGAAAGAGAGAGGAGGAGAGCAGAAAGAGAACTGGAAGCCAGTAAAGTGGCTCTTGAGGAAAAGAGGATAGCGGCTGATACTGAACTGAAACGGCTTGAGTTGGAAGCCGAGAAAGAAAAACGTGACCATGAGTATCGAATGAAGCTACTTGAGGCACAAGTGCCTGCTACAGGTGTAACTGATGGAGCTATGGGAGGAGGTGTACCTCCTGGCTCAGAGTCAACCAGTAGACGTGACTACCAGGCTATGAAATGGCCTTTACAGCCGTTCGAACCCGAGAAGGAACGGATAGACCAATACTTAGAGAAGTATGAGGCCATGGCTATTGCAATGGGTCTAGACAAACAGAAATGGTGTTTAAAACTCTCCCAGGGACTCCGTGCCGAAGGTTATGAGGTGTATGCACGCTTGCCACCGGGTCTACAGAATGATTACCCGGCACTGAAAGCGGCTCTCTTGAAGAGATTCGAGATCACAGCGCACTCATACCGAAGGAAGTTTCGGACGGCGAAGCGAGAACCTGGTGAACTGTTTTCATCATACAGTGTGAGATTGAACTCATACCTTCTTAAATGGATGGCCTTGGCCGGATTTAAAGAGGAGTATGAAAGTTTGCGTGAGTTGATGGTTGTAGATCAGATGCGAATGCAAATGTCTAAACCCTTGCGAAACTTCTTAGGTGAGAATGGGGCTGAGAGATTGGATATAGTCACCAAGTTAGCCGAAAGATACGTTGAAGTCTATGGCGAGACTGGGGACACCAGTCCAACAGATCCGAGATCGAAAGATAAGGATCAAGGTAAGTCAAAGAAGAGCCAAGAAGAACAAAGGTTCTGATGAACCAAGAAACAGGTAAACTCTTTAGAGAAGATCTCTAACGTCAACCAAGGTAAGAATAGCCCACCTAGTTCTCCAAAGAGGAAGTGGAGTGAACGATGGTGCAAATTCTGCAAGTCCAGCACTCACAATACGAGTGAGTGTAAGAGTAAGCCCAAGGACTTTCACTTTGCTTGTCTTGCAGAGGTTAGGGATAGACCTTGCAGGAAAGTGAAGTCGGTTGATGGGAATGGAGAACCAGAGCGACCTCCAGTGGTTGAGGAAGTAGAAGTGAATGGGCAACAGGTGTCGTGCCTCTACGACACGGGATTGCAATTTTCAGCTGTAATTGCATCCCACCTGACAGGCCCAGAGCAACTCACCGGGGAGATGACGGAGATACAGCCAGCCAGTAGGAGTGCTGTAGCGCTACGTTGCCCGATTGCCAATGTGGAGATTCGGAGCAAGTACGTTACTGGACGCATTCAGGCGGCAGTCGTACCGGATCCTCTCTATCCCCTAATTCTTGGCCGGAAGTACGTGTTTCTGGGTGAACCAGAACACCCTAGCATCCATAAGTCTAGGCAGGTCAGAGATACAGAGGAAGAGGGTCTCGAAAAGGTAAGTCTCCGAAATACTCACCCGGATGGAATGAGTAATGCTCGGAGCAAGGATGCGACGGAGTGTCCTTGTTCAGAACGGTTGCCCAACAATAAAAACCCGTTAATTCAGGGTAAGTTCAACTCTGATAACCAGTCACCGTTAATTCAGACTGGATCAGAGAAAAGGCAGAGGGAACGTAAGTTGGTTCCTGAGAGCTTCAGAGCTAATCTGCTGCGAACGGTACATGTCAGGTCCCCAACCGGACATCTGACTGTAGGGACAACCAGTAAATGTCTATCCCGGTACTATTGGTGGCCGGGAATGACAGGCGACGTGCGCAGGTATATTAGGTCTTGTCCGGAGTGCCGTAAATGCACACCTGAGAAACGGACGAAGACGAAGATATCCTTAGAGGTTGGAGACCGAGTTCTAGTACTCCTCCCAATCGAGGGGAACGAATTCGAAATCGGGTGGCAGGGCCCATTCCTAGTGGATAAAGTGGGGCTCCACAAGCACTATGGAGTGGTGATCCTGGGAAAGTCTTCTACTTTCCATTCCAGTCTCCTCATGCGCTATGAGGGGAAGCCCGATGATAAGTCTACCAGCCCAAGGGCGCAGAGATTCGCTGAAAGAACGGTTCGGGGTTCAGGTCAGGTAGCGGAAAGCCTGTCACACCATAGGCAGTACCTATATGTATGTGCAGGTACCTTCTTCGGTTCAGCCCGGTGCTCGGGGGAACATGACCGGCCAAAGGAACACCCGCAGTGCTAGCTACACTGAGAACCGTGGTCGGAAGAGGTGGGTTGTGTCAGAACAGGACACAGACCCTTGGTCCCTCAATCCGACCGACTGCAATCCAGCTGGGTCCTCGAAAGGGGAAGCTGGAGTTGCAGAAGTCCAGTAAACTCTGGCAGGAACGATCGTTAAATCAGATCGAGACGGGAGCTCTGGTCCGCAAGACACTGCGAGATGCCCGATCGCAGTAGCGGAGTAGGCGTTGATCACCCGTGATACTGAAGTAGCTTGTCTCCCCACCTAATGTGGTAAAAGTATTCTATACAATATTGACGGGTTAGACTTCCTCACCCGCCATCCGGTCTCTAAGAAAGAAGAACGAACGACATAGACAGCTTCTGCGTAGAAGTGGAACGACGGGGTCGATCCTCTTAAAGTGGGGGCCTATGTGACGAAACGCGATTATCTGTCTTGGGTCGTCAAGATTCCGCACTATTTTGGCGCGTCATCGGGGACTTTCCCAGCTAAAAATAGACTGAGGGAAGCCGATGAAGGACTTACGATCTAGAATATTCTCGAAACACTGAAATTCGAGTAACCCGTGATGCTGGGTATCGCTCTAAATTCCCGTGCAGAGAGATCTAGAAACTCTAGGCGGGGAATGACGGTTTCCCGAGAAAGTATCTTTTCTCAAGAAGCACTCGCTTCTAGTGCGCATTGAGTTGGCACGAAGCGGGAATGTGGCTAAATCAGTCATTCACTTACTGTTGTTCGAACAGAACAGACGCAGGCCAGATGTGAGCCAATTTTGTGTGCGTCTCCCCTCAACCATTATTCGGCTGACTGTTATGTCAAGGAAGCTGAGAAGCCCTTGAACAGTTCGGAGCTGACTGGTGATCTGGTTCTACCATACAGGTAGATATTTGTTTAAATCATTTAACTTTGTACGTGTGTTCCACACGCCATTGTTCTAACCTCATTACCTATGCGGATGTCCTTGCATACTAATTAGCAAACCGATCGATAACGCAGTTGACGGCGAATCGTGTTTGTTTACCGTGTGCTCGCGAATCAGCTGTTAGGAACGCCGTATTGTGATGTGGGCGATTTGGGTTCCAAATATATGTACCATATTTTGCCAATCGTTGCATCTATTAGGTTGCTGTGTTAGAATAAAACCTAGTTACTTGTGCCGGATGGAAACTTAGATTATGTCAGTCAGTTGCTGAAGCCAGAAGAACGGTTAGAAAACCAGGTAAGTTGGTAGGTGGAGTTTCAGACAAAATTGTGCTTAGTTACTAAGTAAAGGAAGAACTTAGTTCTGTGCCACCAGGAATGATGTAACTATTGTGTAATAACTTAATAGTGAATTCATTGTGTGGAACAGCGGATTTCTGTGTAAAGGTAAGTTGCTTTGGTGCTATATCTATCTATATATATGATGTGACATTGTGTGTATATATATTAGGTCATGGCATGTGATACTTCCTGGAGTAAGTCCGAACGCCGAATAGCTAGTCGCGAGATAATACTGCGTGCCGTCGCGATATAAATATGCGTTCTGAAATCTTGTCTGAGCTATCCTGTTTCTTTCATACTGGCGCTAGTGCGAGTGAATGCTCAGGTGCTGGAAGTATGGAAGGATGCAAGGAGGCTGTATGAGACTGGGGAAATATAGGATATGGGGGATGTAAAAGCAAGTTATGAAAGTATGTGTTGGTAGGCCAAGCCAACGATGAAGTTCAGTCCATGCCAAGGCTAAACCACTTGGGGAGGACAGAACTGGAAGATTACCCTTGGAACATGTGGGGAACATGTATTCTCAAGAAGGCTTCTAGACTCTAAGGCAGAGTCTGATAAGAAGAGTTTGCTAGGGCAGGGGCAGGTGGTCCCACCAGCAAACAGGCTTGTGTACATAGTGGATGTGATCATGTCTTATTCCTATATCCCGAGGGATGGGATATTGATCAAGATTATGTTTCTTAATGTACATTGATGATGTTAGGAACGAGTCCAGGGACTCTTTACCTATGTTTAGTTCGATTAAATTAGAACTATAATAACAGCCTTGTATCACTACTGACGTTAGCGACGACTGGTAGATGATTAGGGATAGGTGAGACCCAAGATCAGACTCGTCATTCTGATTTCTTGCTCTGTTTGACGGGCTGTTCTGTGAGGCCAGCTGACATTTGTGAACCCATGCTGTACTACTCTCCATATAGAGATAATGCTTTAGTTATATGCATAACTAAGTAGCATGACTGAGGGTTGAGTAGTTATTGGTAGGATGCATGTGGACTAATGTTTGGGCCAGTATACTCTCACCGGTCGCTCTTCCTTTTCAGGAGTTTGCCTGTTGAGGAACCAGTCAACTATAATTGTTGTTGGCAGGAAACCACTTCGTGTGACAGAGCGAAGGGTTCAGTTCTTTACTTATCACGCCAGACTCAACCACACCAGGTACCCAATGTGATTCACCATGAGTGAAGGTTGCCTCAAGACATACAACCACCCTGAAGGTGCACGTGTGGGAAGTGATGGTTTGTGATCGTTTGATAATAGAAGACACTCTGTTTTGCTCAGGAACATTTCAGCATTTTGAGTAATCATGCTCAACGACAGGGAACACCGGTCCGTCTAGTTTGACGGGGGTTCTGCCTAAACGCAGAAGTAACTGATCTTCAGACACTTGAATGGTTCTTTGGACAGCTCTAGTGGCAGGTCTTGAGAAGAACTACACCAGTTATTGACTTGTGGCAAGTGTAACCCGGTGGAAGGGACTATGGGATTATAGTCCAACCTGAATTGTTTCCGTGAAATAGATGTCTGATTCTATTAATGTACTGTCTCAGTATCAAGATTATCAACTGTGTTCTAGAAGGACTCAGTAACATTTTCAGTAGCCATATCTGATTCTACAAGCAGTGTGACTGTAAGAGACCATTGAATTGGTCCGTGACAATTTTCCATCCATGTTCCGGAGCTGTGATGAAGGGACCATTGAATTGGTCAATGTCATAGCTGTTCTGCAGTGGGACTGTGTTATGAGTGACAGACCATTCGATTGGTCAGTGACTAGTTTAGTTCATCGAAGTGAACGAATACTTGGAGTCAAGTCCAGGAGGATTGTCTCCCAACCAGTATTGTTCGAGAACTGTATTAACAGTGACTCCGTGGGAGTGATATAGATGCAGTGGGTCCAGTGAAGTGTGGTCCAGCAGTGACTCTAGTGTTGTGGATCCACGCTCTGGAGACAGAGTGGTCTCAAAGGTTCTAGTCATCTCACTGGAAGGAAGCCGGGTGAGTGGCGGACCGACTGGACGGGACATCTGCATCCAATCTACTTCTCAACTCGATGAAGACACCTACATCTCTGATTCTATCTCTACTCTATCTTCTATTTGTGTAAATAGATTCTTCTATCAGGATGTTCATTTCAGTTCTATATTCTCAAGGGTAGAATAAACTTTATGTAAGTTGACTTGCTCTTTGTATAATGATTGAGTGTGGTCTCGGACGATGCCTCAGTGTTCATTGTTCCACAGGTGTAGGTAGTTAGTGGGGGTCTAGAATCTGGAGGGGCTTGTAGACGTAACAAACTAATATGAGATCAACCACAGAGTAAAAATGTGTATCTGCTCGTCCAACCCCTGGGGCTAGAATACACGGGAGTGCCAGAGACACCTAGGGTGTGGTTCACTCTCACTACCCAAGGTGAACTCGTCACACTCCATACAGAGTGGGGGCCCGTCCGGGATTATTCCAAGATCTCTGTGTGTTGTAAACCTCTCACATAGGGATAGGGACTTAGTCTTTATCCTCTACTTCAGTCTACATAAGATTCTACTACTTCTACCTATCTCCTAACTGTCTGACGGACATTTGTGTTGTGGTGATTAGTTAGTACTATTGATTATTGATTCATTGTATTGCTTCACCCACACATACTTGAGTACCCACCTATCATAGTCAACATGTCTACCCAAGAGATTAGACTTAGACAAAGTTCAGGAAACTGGACGTAAGTCTGGTCTTGAAGGAGATGCTTTGAAATCCTATGTCCAAGAGGTGGAAAGAAATTTTCGCCAAGAGGAAAGAGAGAGGAGGAGAGCAGAAAGAGAACTGGAAGCCAGTAAAGTGGCTCTTGAGGAAAAGAGGATAGCGGCTGATACTGAATGAAACGGCTTGAGTTGGAAGCCGAGAAAGAAAAACGTGACCATGAGTATCGAATGAAGCTACTTGAGGCACAAGTGCCTGCTACAGGTGTAACTGATGGAGCTATGGGAGGAGGTGTACCTCCTGGCTCAGAGTCAACCAGTAGACGTGACTACCAGGCTATGAAATGGCCTTTACAGCCGTTCGAACCCGAGAAGGAACGGATAGACCAATACTTAGAGAAGTATGAAGGCCATGGCTATTGCAATGGGATCTAGACAAACAGAAATGGTGTTTAAAACTCTCCCAGGGACTCCGTGCCGAAGGTTATGAGGTGTATGCACGCTTGCCACCGGGTCTACAGAATGATTACCCGGCACTGAAAGCGGCTCTCTTGAAGAGATTCGAGATCACAGCGCACTCATACCGAAGGAAGTTTCGGACGGCGAAGCGAGAACCTGGTGAACTGTTTTCATCATACAGTGTGAGATTGAACTCATACCTTCTTAAATGGATGGCCTTGGCCGGATTTAAAGAGGAGTATGAAAGTTTGCGTGAGTTGATGGTTGTAGATCAGATGCGAATGCAAATGTCTAAACCCTTGCGAAACTTCTTAGGTGAGAATGGGGCTGAGAGATTGGATATAGTCACCAAGTTAGCCGAAAGATACGTTGAAGTCTATGGCGAGACTGGGGACACCAGTCCAACAGATCCGAGATCGAAAGATAAGGATCAAGGTAAGTCAAAGAAGACCAAGAAGAACCAAGGTTCTGATGAACCAAAGAAACAGGTAAACTCTTTAGAGAAGATCTCTAACGTCAACCAAGGTAAGAATAGCCCACCTAGTTCTCCAAAGAGGAAGTGGAGTGAACGATGGTGCAAATTCTGCAAGTCCAGCACTCACAATACGAGTGAGTGTAAGAGTAAGCCCAAGGACTTTCACTTTGCTTGTCTTGCAGAGGTTAGGGATAGACCTTGCAGGAAAGTGAAGTCGGTTGATGGGAATGGGGAACCAGAGCGACCTCCAGTGGTTGAGGAAGTAGAAGTGAATGGGCAACAGGTGTCGTGCCTCTACGACACAGGATTGCAATTTTCAGCTGTAATTGCATCCCACCTGACAGGCCCAGAGCAACTCACCGGGGAGATGACGGAGATACAGCCAGCCAGTAGGAGTGCTGTAGCGCTACGTTGCCCGATTGCCAATGTGGAGATTCGGAGCAAGTACGTTACTGGACGCATTCAGGCGGCAGTCGTACCGGATCCTCTCTATCCCCTAATTCTTGGCCGGAAGTACGTGTTTCTGGGTGAACCAGAACACCCTAGCATCCATAAGTCTAGGCAGGTCAGAGATACAGAGGAAGAGGGTCTCGAAAAGGTAAGTCTCCGAAATACTCACCCGGATGGAATGAGTAATGCTCGGAGCAAGGATGCGACGGAGTGTCCTTGTTCAGAATGGTTGCCCAACAATGAAAACCCGTTAATTCAGGGTAAGTTCAACTCTGATAACCAGTCACCGTTAATTCAGACTGGAATCAGAGAAAAGGCAGAGGGAACGTAAGTTGGTTCCTGAGAGCTTCAGAGCTAATCTGCTGCGAACGGTACATGTCAGGTCCCCAACCGGACATCTGACTGTAGGGACAACCAGTAAATGTCTATCCCGGTACTATTGGTGGCCGGGAATGACAGGCGACGTGCGCAGGTATATTAGGTCTTGTCCGGAGTGCCGTAAATGCACACCTGAGAAACGGACGAAGACGAAGATATCCTTAGAGGTTGGAGACCGAGTTCTAGTACTCCTCCCAATCGAGGGGAACGAATTCGAAATCGGGTGGCAGGGCCCATTCCTAGTGGATAAAGTGGGGCTCCACAAGCACTATGGAGTGGTGATCCTGGGAAAGTCTTCTACTTTCCATTCCAGTCTCCTCATGCGCTATGAGGGGAAGCCCGATGATAAGTCTACCAGCCCAAGGGCGCAGAGATTCGCTGAAAGAACGGTTCGGGGTTCAGGTCAGGTAGCGGAAAGCCTGTCACACCATAGGCAGACCTATATGTATGTGCAGGTACCTTCTTCGGTTCAGCCCGGTGCTCGGGGGAACATGACCGGCCAAAGGAACACCCGCAGTGCTAGCTACACTGAGAACCGTGGTCGGAAGAGGTGGGTTGTGTCAGAACAGGACACAGACCCTTGGTCCCTCAATCCGACCGACTGCAATCCAGCTGGGTCCTCGAAAGGGGAAGCTGGAGTTGCAGAAGTCCAGTAAACTCTGGCAGGAACGATCGTTAAATCAGATCGAGACGGGAGCTCTGGTCCGCAAGACACTGCGAGATGCCCGATCGCAGTAGCGGAGTAGGCGTTGATCACCCGTGATACTGAGTAGCTTGTCTCCCCACCTAATGTGGTAAAAGTATTCTATACAATATTGACGGGTTAGACTTCCTCACCCGCCATCCGGTCTCTAAGAAAGAAGAACGAACGACATAGACAGCTTCTGCGTAGAAGTGGAACGACGGGGTCGATCCTCTTAAAGTGGGGGCCTATGTGACGAAACGCGATTATCTGTCTTGGGTCGTCAAGATTCCGCACTATTTTGGCGCGTCATCGGGGACTTTCCCAGCTAAAAATAGACTGAGGGAAGCCGATGAAGGACTTACGATCTAGAATATTCTCGAAACACCGAAATTCGAGTAACCCGTGATGCTGGGTATCGCTCTAAATTCCCGTGCAGAGAGATCTAGAAACTCTAGGCGGGGAATGACGGTTTCCCGAGAAAGTATCTTTTCTCAAGAAGCACTCGCTTCTAGTGCGCATTGAGTTGGCACGAAGCGGGAATGTGGCTAAACCAGTCATTCACTTACTGTCGTTCGAACGAGAACAGACGCAGGCCTGATGTGAGCCAATTTTGTGTGCGTCTCCCCTCAACCATAATTCGGCTGACTGTTATGTCAAGGAAGCTGAGAAGCCCTTGAACAGTTCGGAAGCTGACTGGAGATCTGGTTCACCAATGCAGGTAGATATTTGTTTAAATCATTTAACTTTGTACGTGTGTTCCACACGCCATTGTTCTAACCTCATTACCTATGCGGATGTCCTTGCATACTAATTAGCAAACCGATCGATAACGCAGTTGACGGCGAATCGTGTTTGTTTACCGTGTGCTCGCGAATCAGCTGTTAGGAACGCCGTAATGTGATGTGGGCGATTTGGGTTCCAAATATATGTACCATATATTTGCCAATCGTTGCATCTATTAGGTTGCTGTGTTAGAATAAAACCTAGTTACTTGTGCCGGATGGAAACTTAGATTATGTCAGTCAGTTGCTGAAGCCAGAAGAACGGTTAGAAAACCAGGTAAGTTGGTAGGTGGAGATTCAGACAAAATTGTGCTTAGTTACTAAGTAAAGGAAGAACTTAGTTCTGTGCCACCAGGAATGATGTAACTATTGTGTAATAACTTAATAGTGAATTCATTGTGTGGAACAGCGGATTTCTGTGGACAGGTAAGTTGCTTTGGTGCTATATCTATATATATATATGATGTGACATTGTGTGTATATATATTAGGTCATGGCATGTGATACTTCCTGGAGTAATTCCGAACGCCGAATAGCTCGTCGCGAGATAACACTGCGTGCCGTCGCGATATAAATATGCGTTCTGAAATCTTGTCTGAGCTATCCTGTTTCTTTCATACTGGCGCTAGTGCGAGTGAATGCTCAGGTGCTGGAAGTATGGAAGGATGCAAGGAGGCTGTATGAGACTGGGGAAATATAGGATATGGGGGATGTGAAAGCAAGTTATGAAAGTATGTGTTGGTAGGCCAAGCCAACGATGAAGTTCAGTCCATGCCAAGGCTAAACCACTTGGGGAGGACAGAACTGGAACATTACCCTTGGAACATGTGGGGAACATGTATTCTCAAGAAGGCTTCTTGACTCTAAGGCAGAGTCTGATAAGAAGAGTTTGCTATGGCAGGGGCAGGTGGTCCCACCAGCAAACAGGCTTGTGTACATAGTGGATGTGATCATGTCCTATTCCTATATCCCGAGGGATGGGATATTGATCAAGATTATGTTTCTTAATGTACATTGATGATGTTAGGAACGAGTCCAGGGACTCTTTACCTATGTTTAGTTCGATTAAATTAGAACTATAATAACAGCCTTGTATCACTACTGACGTTAGCGACGACTGGTAGATGATTAGGGATAGGTGAGACCTAAGATCAGACTCGTCATTCTGATTTCTTGCTCTGTTTGACGGGCTGTTCTGTGAGGCCAGCTGACATTTGTGAACCCATGCTGTACTACTCTCCATATAGAGATAATGCTTTAGTTATATGCATAACTAAGTAGCATGACTGAGGGTTGAGTAGTTATTGGTAGGATGCATGTGGACTAATGTTTGGGCCAGTATACTCTCACCGGTCGCTCTTCCTTTTCAGGAGTTTGCCTGTTGAGGAACCAGTCAACTATAATTGTTGTTGGCAGGAAACCACTTCGTGTGACAGAGCGAAGGGTTCAGTTCTTTACTTATCACGCCAGACTCAACCACACCAGGTACCCAATGTGATTCACCATGAGTGAAGGTTGCCTCAAGACATACAACCACCCTGAAGGTGCACGTGTGGGAAGTGATGGTTTGTGATCGTTTGATAATAGAAGACACTCTGTTTTTGCCTAGGAACATTTCAGCATTTTGAGTAATCATGCTCAACGACAGGGAACACCGGTCCGTCTAGTTTGACGGGGGTTCTGCCTAAACGCAGAAGTAACTGATCTTCAGACACTTGAATGGTTCTTTGGACAGCTCTAGTAGCAGGTCTTGAGAAGAACTACACCAGTTATTGACTCGTGGCAAGTGTACCCCGGTGGAAGGGACTATGGGATTATAGTCCAACCTGAATTGTTTCCATGAAAGAGATGTCTGATTCTATTAATGTACTGTCTCAATATCAAGATTATCAACTGTGTTCTAGAAGGACTCAGTAACATTTTCAGTAGCCATATCTGATTATACCAGCAGTGTGACTGTAAGAGACCATTGAATTGGTCCGTGACATTTTTCCATCCATGTTCCGGTGCTGTGACTGAAGGGACCATTGAATTGGTCAATGCCATAGCTGTTCTGCAGTGGGACTGTGTTATGAGTGACAGACCATTAGATTGGTCAGTGACTAGTTTGAGTTCATCGAAGTGACTAATACTTGGAGTCAAGTCCAGGAGGATTGTCTCCCAACCGGTATTGTTCGAGAACTGTCTTAACAGTGACTCCGTGGGAGTGATATAGATGCAGTTGGTCCAGTGAAGTGTGGTCCAGCACTGAATCTAGTGTTGTGGATCCACGCTCTGGAGACAGAGTGGTCTCCAAGGTTCTAGCCATCTCACTGGAAGGAAGCCGGGTGAGTGGCGGACCGACTGGACGGGACATCTGCATCCAATCTACTTCTCAACTCGATGAAGACACCTACATCTCTGATTCTATCTCTACTCTATCTTCTATTTGTGTAAATAGATTCTTCTATCAGGATGTTCATTTCAGTTCTATATTCTCAAGGGTAGAATAAACTTTATGTAAGTTGACTTGCTCTTTGTATAATGATTGAGTGTGGTCTCGGACGATGCCTAAGTGTTCATTGTTCCACAGGTGTAGGTAGTTAGTGGGGGTCTAGAATCTGGAGGGGCTTGTAGACGTAATTAACTAATATGAGATCAACCACAGAGTAAAAATGTGTATCTGCTCGTCCAACCCCTGGGGCTAGAATACACGGGAGTGCCAGAGACACCTCGGGTGTGGTTCACTCTCACTACCCAAGGTGAACTCGTCACACTCCATACAGAGTGGGGGCCCGTCCGGGATTATTCCAAGATCTCTGTGTGTTGTAGACCTCTCACATAGGGATAGGGACTTAGTCTTTATCCTCTACTTCAGTCTACATAAGATTCTACTACTTCTACCTATCTCCTAACTGTCTGACGGACATTTGTGTTGTGGTGATTAGTTAGTACTATTGATTATTGATTCATTGTATTGCTTCACCCACACATACTTGAGTACCCACCTATCATAGTCAACATGTCTACCCAAGAGTTAGACTTAGACAAAGTTCAGGAAACTGGACGTAAGTCTGGTCTTGAAGGAGATGCTTTGAAATCCTATGTCCAAGAGGTGGAAAGAAATTTTCGCCAAGAGGAAAGAGAGAGGAGGAGAGCAGAAAGAGAACTGGAAGCCAGTAAAGTGGCTCTTGAGGAAAAGAGGATAGCGGCGGATACTGAAATGAAACGGCTTGAGTTGGAAGCCGAGAAAGAAAAACGTGACCATGAGTATCGAATGAAGCTACTTGAGGCACAAGTGCCTGCTACAGGTGTAACTGATGGAGCTATGGGAGGAGGTGTACCTCCTGGCTCAGAGTCAACCAGTAGACGTGACTACCAGGCTATGAAATGGCCTTTACAGCCGTTCGAACCCGAGAAGGAACGGATAGACCAATACTTAGAGAAGTATGAGGCCATGGCTATTGCAATGGGATTAGACAAACAGAAATGGTGTTTAAAACTCTCCCAGGGACTCCGTGCCGAAGGTTATGAGGTGTATGCACGCTTGCCACCGGGTCTACAGAATGATTACCCGGCACTGAAAGCGGCTCTCTTGAAGAGATTCGAGATCACAGCGCACTCATACCGAAGGAAGTTTCGGACGGCGAAGCGAGAACCTGGTGAACTGTTTTCATCATACAGTGTGAGATTGAACTCATACCTTCTTAAATGGATGGCCTTGGCCGGATTTAAAGAGGAGTATGAAAGTTTGCGTGAGTTGATGGTTGTAGATCAGATGCGAATGCAAATGTCTAAACCCTTGCGAAACTTCTTAGGTGAGAATGGGGCTGAGAGATTGGATATAGTCACCAAGTTAGCCGAAAGATACGTTGAAGTCTATGGCGAGACTGGGGACACCAGTCCAACAGATCCGAGATCGAAAGATACGGATCAAGGTAAGTCAAAGAAGACCAAGAAGACCAAAGGTTCTGATGAACCAAAGAAACAGGTAAACTCTTTAGAGAAGATCTCTAACGTCAACCAAGGTAAGAATAGCCCACCTAGTTCTCCAAAGAGGAAGTGGAGTGAACGATGGTGCAAATTCTGCAAGTCCAGCACTCACAATACGAGTGAGTGTAAGAGTAAGCCCAAGGACTTTCACTTTGCTTGTCTTGCAGAGGTTAGGGATAGACCTTGCAGGAAAGTGAAGTCGGTTGATGGGAATGGAGAACCAGAGCGACCTCCAGTGGTTGAGGAAGTAGAAGTGAATGGGCAACAGGTGTCGTGCCTCTACGACACGGGATTGCAATTTTCAGCTGTAATTGCATCCCACCTGACAGGCCCAGAGCAACTCACCGGGGAGATGACGGAGATACAGCCAGCCAGTAGGAGTGCTGTAGCGCTACGTTGCCCGATTGCCAATGTGGAGATTCGGAGCAAGTACGTTACTGGACGCATTCAGGCGGCAGTCGTACCGGATCCTCTCTATCCCCTAATTCTTGGCCGGAAGTACGTGTTTCTGGGTGAACCAGAACACCCTAGCATCCATAAGTCTAGGCAGGTCAGAGATACAGAGGAAGAGGGTCTCGAAAAGGTAAGTCTCCGAAATACTCACCCGGATGGAATGAGTAATGCTCGGAGCAAGGATGCGACGGAGTGTCCTTGTTCAGAATGGTTGCCCAACAATGAAAACCCGTTAATTCAGGGTAAGTTCAACTCTGATAACCAGTCACCGTTAATTCAGACTGGAACAGAGAAAAGGCAGAGGGAACGTAAGTTGGTTCCTGAGAGCTTCAGAGCTAATCTGCTGCGAACGGTACATGTCAGGTCCCCAACCGGACATCTGACTGTAGGGACAACCAGTAAATGTCTATCCCGGTACTATTGGTGGCCGGGAATGACAGGCGACGTGCGCAGGTATATTAGGTCTTGTCCGGAGTGCCGTAAATGCACACCTGAGAAACGGACGAAGACGAAGATATCCTTAGAGGTTGGAGACCGAGTTCTAGTACTCCTCCCAATCGAGGGGAACGAATTCGAAATCGGGTGGCAGGGCCCATTCCTAGTGGATAAAGTGGGGCTCCACAAGCACTATGGAGTGGTGATCCTGGGAAAGTCTTCTACTTTCCATTCCAGTCTCCTCATGCGCTATGAGGGGAAAGCCCGATGATAAGTCCACCAGCCCAAGGGCGCAGAGATTCGCTGAAAGAACGGTTCGGGGTTCAGGTCAGGTAGCGGAAAGCCTGTCACACCATAGGCAGTACCTATATGTATGTGCAGGTACCTTCTTCGGTTCAGCCCGGTGCTCGGGGGAACATGACCGGCCAAAGGAACACCCGCAGTGCTAGCTACACTGAGAACCGTGGTCGGAAGAGGTGGGTTGTGTCAGAACAGGACACAGACCCTTGGTCCCTCAATCCGACCGACTGCAATCCAGCTGGGTCCTCGAAAGGGGAAGCTGGAGTTGCAGAAGTCCAGTAAACTCTGGCAGGAACGATCGTTAAATCAGATCGAGACGGGAGCTCTGGTCCGCAAGACACTGCGAGATGCCCGATCGCAGTAGCGGAGTAGGCGTTGATCACCCGTGATACTGAGTAGCTTGTCTCCCCACCTAATGTGGTAAAAGTATTCTATACAATATTGACGGGTTAGACTTCCTCACCCGCCATCCGGTCTCTAAGAAAGAAGAACGAACGACATAGACAGCTTCTGCGTAGAAGTGGAACGACGGGGTCGATCCTCTTAAAGTGGGGGCCTATGTGACGAAACGCGATTATCTGTCTTGGGTCGTCAAGATTCCGCACTATTTTGGCGCGTCATCGGGGACTTTCCCAGCTAAAAATAGACTGAGGGAAGCCGATGAAGGACTTACGATCTAGAATATTCTCGAAACACTGAAATTCGAGTAACCCGTGATGCTGGGTATCGCTCTAAATTCCCGTGCAGAGAGATCTAGAAACTCTAGGCGGGAAATGACGGTTTCCCGAGAAAGTATCTTTTCTCAAGAAGCACTCGCTTCTAGTGCGCATTGAGTTGGCACGAAGCGGGAATGTGGCTAAACCAGTCATTCACTTACTGTGTTCGAACGAGAACGGACGCAGGCCAGATGTGAGCCAATTTTGTGTGCGTCTCCCCTCAACCATAATTCGGCTGACTGTTATGTCAAGGAAGCTGAGAAGCCCTTGAACAGTTCGGAGCTGACTGGAGATCTGGTTCACCAATGCAGGTAGATATTTGTTTAAATCATTTAACTTTGTACGTGTGTTCCACACGCCATTGTTCTAACCTCATTACCTATGCGGATGTCCTTGCATACTAATTAGCAAACCGATCGATAACGCAGTTGACGGCGAATCGTGTTTGTTTACCGTGTGCTCGCGAATCAGCTGTTAGGAACGCCGTATTGTGATGTGGGCGATTTGGGTTCCAAATATATGTACCATATATTTCCAATCGTTGCATCTATTAGGTTGCTGTGTTAGAATAAAACCTAGTTACTTGTGCCGGATGGAAACTTAGATTATGTCAGTCAGTTGCTGAAGCCAGAAGAACGGTTAGAAAACCAGGTAAGTTGGTAGGTGGAGATTCAGACAAAATTGTGCTTAGTTACTAAGTAAAGGAAGAACTTAGTTCTGTGCCACCAGGAATGATGTAACTATTGTGTAATAACTTAATAGTGAATTCATTGTGTGGAACAGCGGATTTCTGTGTACAGGTAAGTTGCTTTGGTGCTATATCTATATATATATATATATATGATGTGACATTGTGTGTATATATATTAGGTCATGGCATGTGATACTTCCTGGAGTAATTCCGAACGCCGAATAGCTCGTCGCGAGATAACACTGCGTGCCGTCGCGATATAAATATGCGTTCTGAAATCTTGTCTGAGCTATCCTGTTTCTTTCATACTGGCGCTAGTGCGAGTGAATGCTCAGGTGCTGGAAGTATGGAAGGATGCAAGGAGGCTGTATGAGACTGGGGAAATATAGGATATGGGGGATGTAAAAGCAAGTTATGAAAGTATGTGTTGGTAGGCCAAGCCAACGATGAAGTTCAGTCCATGCCAAGGCTAAACCACTTGGGGAGGACAGAACTGGAACATTACCCTTGGAACATGTGGGGAACATGTATTCTCAAGAAGGCTTCTTGACTCTAAGGCAGAGTCTGATAAGAAGAGTTTGCTATGGCAGTGGGCAGGTGATCCCACCAGCAAACAGGCTTGTGTACATAGTGGATGTGATCATGTCCTATTCCTATATCCCGAGGGATGGGATATTGATCAAGATTATGTTTCTTAATGTACATTGATGATGTTAGGAACGAGTCCAGGGACTCTTTACCTATTGTTTAGTTCGATTAAATTAGAACTATAATAACAGCCTTGTATCACTACTGACGTTAGCGACGACCGGTAGATGATTAGGGATAGGTGAGACCCAAGATCAGACTCGTCATTCTGATTTCTTGCTCTGTTTGACGGGCTGTTCTGTGAGGCCAGCTGACATTTGTGAACCCATGCTGTACTACTCTCCATATAGAGATAATGCTTTAGTTATATGCATAACTAAGTAGCATGACTGAGGGTTGAGTAGTTATTGGTAGGATGCATGTGGACTAATGTTTGGGCCAGTATACTCTCACCGGTCGCTCTTCCTTTTCAGGAGTTTGCCTGTTGAGGAACCAGTCAACTATAATTGTTGTTGGCAGGAAACCACTTCGTGTGACAGAGCGAAGGGTTCAGTTCTTTACTTATCACGCCAGACTCAACCACACCAGGTACCCAATGTGATTCACCATGAGTGAAGGTTGCCTCAAGACATACAACCGCCCTGAAGGTGCACGTGTGGGAAGTGATGGTTTGTGATCGTTTGATAATAGAAGACACTCTGTTTCTACTAGGAACATTTCAGCATTTTGAGTAATCATGCTCAACGACAGGGAACACCGGTCCGTCTAGTTTGACGGGGGTTCTGCCTAAACGCAGAAGTAACTGATCTTCAGACACTTGAATGGTTCTTTGGACAGCTCTAGTGGCAGGTCTTGAGAAGAACTACACCAGTTATTGACGTGTGTCAAGTGTAACCCGGTGGAAGGGACTATGGGGTTATAGTCCAACCTGAATTGTTTCCGTGAAAGAGATGTCTGATTCTATTAATGTACTGTCTCAATATCAAGATTATCAACTGTGTTCTAGAAGGACTCAGTAACATTTTCAGTAGCCATATCTGATACTACAAGCAGTGTAACTGTAAGAGACCATTGGATTGGTCCGTGACATTTTTCCATCCATGTTCCGGTGCTGTGACGAAGGGACCATTGAATTGGTCAAGGCCATAGCTGTTCTGCAGTGGGACTGTGTTATGAGTGACAGACCATTAGATTGGTCAGTGATTGTTTGAGTTCATCGAAGTGACTAATACTTGGAGTCAAGTCCAGGAGGATTGTCTCCCAACCGGTATTGTTCGAGAACTGTCTTAACAGTGACTCCGTGGGAGTGATATAGATGCAGTTGGTCCAGTGAAGTGTGGTCCAGCAGTGAATCTAGTGTTGTGGATCCACGCTCTGGAGACAGAGTGGTCTCCAAGGTTCTAGTCATCTCACTGGAAGGAAGCCGGGTGAGTGGCGGACCGACTGGACGGGACATCTGCATCCAATCTACTTCTCAACTCGATGAAGACACCTACATCTCTGATTCTATCTCTACTCTATCTTCTATTTGTGTAAATAGATTCTTCTATCAGGATGTTCATTTCAGTTCTATATTCTCAAGGGTAGAATAAACTTTATGTACGTTGACTTGCTCTTTGTATAATGATTGAGTGTGGTCTCGGACGATGCCTCAGTGTTCACTGTTCCACAGGTGTAGGTAGTTAGTGGGGGTCTAGAATCTGAAGGGGCTTGTAGACGTAACAAACTAATATGAGATCAACCACAGAGTAAAAATGTGTATCTGCTCGTCCAACCCCTGGGGTTAGAATACACGGGAGTGCCAGAGACACCTCGGGTGTGGTTCACTCTCACTACCCAAGGTGAACTCGTCACACACACGCAAACATAGACACACACATAGACACACACATATGCACACATAGACACACACACATAGACACACTTAGACACACACACATAGATACTCCCACATACACACATAGACACACACATACTCATAGACACACACACACACATATGCACTCACACATAGACACATACACATAGACACACACATACACTTAGACATACACACACATAGACCCTCACACACAGACTCATACACATAGTCACACACATACACTTAGACACACACACATAGACACTCAAACATAGACACATACATATAGAAACACACACATACACACACATAAACATACACATACACATAGCCACACACATACACACACCCTTACACACATGGACACAAACACACACATACACACACGCACATACACACATACACACATAGACACACACACATAGAGACACACACATACATACACATACACACAAACACACACACACATAGACACACACACATTGACACACACATACACACACACACACACACATAGACACACACACACACACACACACACACACACACTCACACAATGCCTGAATGTTTTGCTAACAGCTACAAGTTAGTAGCAAGTTCTGCCATTGGAGTGTGAAGTGTGGCGCCTTCACAAACTGTTGGCCCTGCCATATGAGGTGGCGTGATGTGTAGGCGGTTGCATGTTAGTCAAGGACCGTTTTAAAGCACAGGACAAGTCCAGACAACCGCTTGCTGAAACGTTGCGTGTGGATTGTCCTTCTGTATTGATGCACATGTTGGACACAGGACAAGTCCAGACAACCGCTTGCTGAAACGTTGCGTGTTGATTGTCCTTCTGTATTGATGCACATGTTGGACACAGGGCAAGTCCAGACAACCGCTTGCTGAAACGTTGTGTGGTGATTGTCCTTCTGTATTGATGCAAATGTTGGACACAGGACAAGTCCAGACAACCGCTGGCTGAAACGTTGTGTGGTGATTGTCCTTCTGTATTGATCACATGTTGGACATAGGACAAGTCCAGACAACCGCTGGCTGAAACGTTGTGTGGTGATTGTCCTTCTGTATTGATGCACATGTTGGACACAGGACAAGTCCAGTCGACCGCTTGCTGAAACGTTGCGTGGTGATTGTCCTTCTGTATTGATGCACATGTTGGACACAGGACAAGTCCAGACAACCGCTTGCTGAACGTTGCGTGTTGATTGTCCTTCTGTATTGATGCACATGTTGGACACAGGACAAGTCCAGACAACCGCTTGCTGAAACGTTGCGTGTGGATTGTCCCTTCTGTATTGATGCACATGTTGGACACAGGACAAGTCCAGACGACCGCTTGCTGAAACGTTGCGTGTTGATTGTCCTTCTGTATTGATGCACATGTTGGACACAGGACAAGTCCAGACAACCGCTTGCTGAAACGTTGCGTGTGGATTGTCCTTCTGTATTGATGCACATGTTGGACACAGGACAAGTCCAGACGACCGCTTGCTGAAACGTTGTGTGGTGATTGTCCTTCTGTATTGATGCACATGTTGGACACAGGACACGTCCAGACGACCGCTTGCTGAAAAGTTGCGTGTTGATTGTCCTTCTGTATTGATGCACATGTTGGACACAGGACAAGTCCAGACGACCGCTTGCTGAAACGTTGCGTGTTGATTGTCCTTCTGTATTGATGCACATGTTGGACACAGGACAAGTCCAGACGACCGCTTGCTGAAACGTTTTGTGGTGATTGTCCTTTTGTATTGATGCACATGTTGGACACAGGACAAATCCAGACGACCGCTTGCTGAAACGTTGCGTGTTGATTGTCCTTCTGTATTGATGCACATGTTGGACACAGGACAAGTCCAGACGACCGCTTGCTTAAACATTGCGTGTTGATTGTCCTTCTGTATTGATGCACATGTTGGACACAGGACAAGTCCAGACGACCGCTTGCTGAAACGTTGCGTGTTGATTGTCCTTCTGTATTGATGCACATGTTGGACACAGGACACGTCCAGACGACCGCTTGCTGAAACGTTGCGTGTTGATTGTCCTTCTGTATTGATGCACATGTTGGACACAGGACAAGTCCAGACGACCGCTTGCTGAAACGTTGCGTGTTGATTGTCCTTCTGTATTGATGCACATGTTGGACACAGGACAAGTCCAGACGACCGCTTGCTGAAACGTTGTGTGTGGATTGTCTGTCCTTCTGTATTGATGTGAATGCTGGATGCAGAGTAATGAGTTGATAAAGACACTGAAGGCAGTGAAGGGAGTAAAATTTTCAGAATGTCGCGGACAGAGAAGACAAACACAAGAGGTATTGTCAGATCAAGGTCAGTCGTCAAATCCCTTCAGGAAAAGCTAAATGAAAATCACAGGGTTTATGAACACATAAAGTAGCCAGGTCAGCATGGCCGAATGGATAAGAAAGTGTGTTCTTAAACATCCGGTATGTTGATGCCGAGGTAAAGGCTTCAACCCCTACACCGGAGAGTTGTACTAAAATGTTTACCTATCGTCCTTGACTTGAGGACGTAAATTGCGAGTACCTATGAATTCAGAGTCGGTTCTCCTCATGGCGAGGGACACTGTTAATAGGGAAAGCTAATCCACACGCAAAATTCAGCCCAGCACTACTAGGAGTAGTGTGTGTGCACTACGCTTGAGTTCAAAGCGAGCGAACCAAAAAAAGCAAAAACAACCAAAAGGGGGTTGGGGGTGGGGGGGGGGGGGGGGAAAGAAAAAAAACAGATAACGTGGCCTAGAATAAAAATATGCTACGGGCATAAACAATACTGGACAGAGAATGATGTATGTGGAAACCTTAACCGCATGAGCAACAAATGATAAGGTCACCATCCAGTGCCTTTGCGGCTGGAGTGGACGATCATGCCTCTCTACAAATTACGATCTCCGACATGGTGGATCAGGACGTGTGTTAACTCCCTTCCGTGACATGACACAAGAATGTCAAGAATCTGCACACGGTGTCTTCCTCTATCTCTCTTTTCGCAAATCTTTCCGGTTGTCAAAACATGTTTCAGTTTATGTCTTCTCATAATAAGGCCAAGAATTGATGACTCCTTCTTTCTGATGTTTGTCATAAGTTGTAATTGCGACCCAGCTTCCCCCAAAACGTCCAGATTGCCCTTTTTGGCTGACTAATTAATTTTCATCATTATGTTATATAACTAATTCAATAATTGTCCAGGATTCGCAGCCGTATGTTAAAATTGGTTGTATGATAAGGTAAACAAGTAAAAAACAAACTGAAGGACCATTTTACTCGTTTTAAGGTGTGTTGGATATGTGGTGCGAACACACTATGTTTATGGATGAATAGGCATTTGATGTGTAATTTTCTAAGTAACACGCCAGTTTCCTTTACCTCCTAGGATGTTTTGAGGTACATGTATTAGGCTATGCTGAGATGGGAGCACAAACCACTTTAACAGTAATCTTCGATGGAATTCGAACACTTATCTGCTTCACCGGTAGGCAGATGTGCTAGAAACTTCACTAACTCGACTTTCGAATGATAATACAGTTGTACTTCGGGTTGCGAACGCGTCAGATCACGAACAATTCAGGTTACGAGCAACTTCGAAAATTCTGTCTCAGGTAATGAACAGTGCCTCGGGTTACCAACGAAGGCGTGCGAGAGAGCAAGGTGTAACGTTGGAAACAAACGATGGCGTACAGTACAAACAGTACTACAGATGAGCTTGTGGATCTTCAGAATGAACAGCTAAAGACATTAGAGGAGGAGCTGTCGTCCGATGATGAGGAGTTGTCGGATCCGTTTAGATTGATGGCTCAATCCCAAAGAGATAAAGGATGAAAAATCCTTTTTCCCAATGCGATCCTGCCCGTTTAATTAATTTAGCTGTACTGACTCAATTGTTTGAGACCAGAAATAGAGTTTTAGAGAACCAAGGAATACCTTCAGGAAATAACTGACAAAGTTGTATTCCCTTTTATACCCAAAATATCCTTTAAGTGGTTCCTTGCCTCTCCTCTACCAACTAATTAATTCTATCTAGGGTAATTTAAAACAATTTGACTATGACAAGTAAAATACAATCAATACATGACATGACCTCAGTTTTTATGATTTAATAAACACAAATATGGATTTTGTAAATTGCATTCAAAATTACAATTTCCTGTCATAAAATAAGGACATATACATATATAGTAAATATACAGAATTGATGTGCCAATTATAAGGTAGATATTAAGTTATATTTTTCCCAGTGGCATGTAATGCTAATCTTTTACTGGCCTGGATGATCTGAAAAAAAAGAACTGTCTACACTCAGGATTCTCCACTTCCAGCTTTGGAATCACTCTGGCTATCATCAATTGCTGTAGTATTAGTGTTCCAGGGCGTAGTAGAACATAAGTTGGCTCTTGGTTTTCCTTTCCATTGTTTGACAGGGAAATGTTTACATAAAGATTACCTCTCCTCTGAGACAAATGGAATGGTTGCAGGTAGATAAGTTTCTGCGCTACTCTATCAAGGGCATCACTCAACAATGTGCTCACTCAACAGGTGCTGCATTCAATCTTCACCAAGTCAGGTCTGGATTGACATGAATAAGACCACTACATGAAATTCCATCAATCACATAATTCTAATATATCATAAATATGACATTAGAATGACATGTAAAAGCCTAAGAACATAACCAGTGAAAACAATAAAAGGAATCTTGTTCTTAGAGAAAATAACATAGAAGAAAGATAGTCTTGGTGTTCCCAATTAGTTATCACCAACATAGTTGTTTACTCTCACTCAAATCTTCCACTATCAGGGGTTCAAGGTTTTAACTAGCAGATGTGCAGTTTCATCTTCACTTATGCCTGTCCTCAGGTCTATAGAAGTAATACCTTGAGTGATTTGGAATTTGACAATTATGTTGACCATTCTCTTCTGTGTCTAGTTTTGTTCTCTACTTCATCTTTTCCTCTTCAAGAAAAAGGGTCTCATCCATTAAGGGCTTTAAAAAATCAGTTCCCATTTCCATGAGTATTTGCTTATAAACAAGATAAGTACATTCTGGTATTATTCTTGTATAGCATTCAGATGTATTCTTCTTCATTAAATGCTTCAAGTGGGAAGATTTCTTCCATTCTCATGGATGTAATATTTATTATCATCATCATCATGGTTTTCTTACATCATTGTAATTACAATTATTATCATTATTATCATAATTATTACATTGTCATTACAATCATCATCATTATTATCATGATTATGACATTAGAAATCATTACATTATTCTAACATTATCATCATAATCATTATTACATCATTTTCATTAAATTACAGTCATCATCATCATCATCATCTTTGTAGTACATTATTATCATTACACTAGACCATATGTGTTAACATGAACTACAAAGTGGGATTTTGCTTAAATTACAAACACAGATGCTGGTGCTATGCGTAATGTATGATATGGTTTGTGTCGTGCTTAGCGCACAAAACTAGATGATAATAGCATGAATGATATTTTATACAAAGTGGTGTTATGCGCGGGAGTGTACTAAATTATCTTTTAGTTTATGGGTTACACTGAAGCATTTCTCTGGTGATAGGCATGGCATTCCACATCAAAGTTGCCGGCTATCATGAGATTACTGTTGGCTTTTTCTCCCTCTCTCTCAGCATGTAACTTCACTCACTCACTCAATTTCCTCATGCATCAGTCAACATATCCATCTTTGCATGTGGGGTCAATGCACTCTCTCTGACATCATTCATATGTATGGATGATAATTTCACTCAGTCCATAGACACATTCATATTGGTATGGGTGATCATTTCACTCAGTCTATAGACACATTCATATTGGTATGGGTGATCATATAGGAATCATTCATCACACATCCTTCATACTGTCATGTAAGGTGGGTGATTTCCCAATGATAACCTTAAATGTTAACACCATTGACATCACAATGAGATCTCACCCATTCATCAGACAATCATATCTGTATGGATGACAATCATGCATATGTAGGTGCTTTATACAGAATACATTCACAGATTCACAAGAATGACATTACAAGGGAATCTCATCCTTCAACCTAACTCATACTATTTCATGGATATTTAGTCATGCATGCTGATGGGGTTTATGAAATGATACATTCACATCTGTTTAACAATGATGAACCACACATGACACAAGCATGTTCTTCAATGAAATAGACATGTGATCATTAGACACACTTATGAAATTCACCCAGGATTTAGCAACATGAAATCCAGGAGTTATCACATGATCTCATAAAATACATACAATTTAGGTGATATATCCAATTCACCTTCAGGCATTATGAATCTTAACCATTCTAACATGCCGGTTGACTAAGTATTATTATGGTGTGGCACAAACATTAATTCCATATGTTTACAACATTGAAAATACATTTGACTCACCTGCATGGGTGCCTTAACTCAACACACAAATTATGATACCTGTAGAAATCTGGTTCTCATGGGTTCATGAATTATAAAAAAAAACTATTTGTTTGTCCATGTGCTCATGTCAAAAAGTAAATCTACTGACTTATGTGCTCCATCTACTTGACTATACACATTCCACTAAATTCTCTATTAGTGCTGGCACATGTAAACTAGTTTTTAATCTTACCAGTGGGCCATATACATTATGTCCTTACCACTGTACTAAGAATTCTGAATTTCCTTAAGTCACTCTAATTCATTGTAGATTCAGTTTCATGCTTAAGAAATAAAATGTATAACATGTGTCTAATGTTTTATACATTAACTAAGTTGTTTAGCTGGGAGAAAATAAACACTGTAGTTTTCTCCTAATGTACAGTTTATCTTATGACTATGATAACTGAGTATAATATTATTTAGTTTGTACTAGAATTAAATTCTTTAAGAACTCACCATTCCAATCATTGTAGATTGAGTTGCTTAAGAATTAAATGTACAACTTGGATTAATGCTTTATACATTAAATCAGTGGTTTACTTTGGGAGAAAATAAAATTCACTATGGGTATTCTTAATTAATAGTTATCTATAAACTATAACAATTAAATTAACTTCTTAATTCACCACACGTGTTCACCGAGTCTACTTACCAACTCTTCTTCTGGGAAAATAGGCTCACACTTAATCTAAGATTTAAAATAAATTATATTCACCTCTTCCAAACAGGACGACTTCCAAACACTTCAGCGACAGGTTTCAGATTTTTTTCAATGCGATGTCGTGGGCTGATGTTTTTCTTCCTATCTAACTTATACTAAATTATCTTTGCTAAGTTGATTTTGAAGAGACTATCACTCCCTTCCTCATCGAATCTCTCCTGCGTCGTGTGTGTGTGGGTTGGTTCACAAAAACAGACAGTTTCTTTCCCGCATGGGCTTTTATTTAGATTTCGTTGTTCCGGTGGTGACGTCACAATGGGTCGATGAAAAAGTCGGATTATTGCCGTGGAGAACGAGGCGGTGTCAACCTTTTTCCGTCGCTAGGAATTATTTACCACATGTTACGCTGGTGAAAATGTAATATATCACAGGAGTCAGTGACCGTTTCAACTGCAAGGATTAAAAAAAATTGCAGCAAGTGGGCAGACGTCGAAGACTTCATTGTGAACCATCATTCAAACAAACTTGTTGCTAACAAGCCCTAAGCACATATATGTGATGGATGATAACACGAAGGTCCACTTCAGAACGATTCTCCAGCAAAGGAAGTGACAAATGTCCCTTGATAGTTGCTTGGTGCATAAGATTCCCAGTCGGCTGCCAAGAAAACAGCGACAAGATACTCCTGAAACTAATGATTCAGAATAACAAAGAAAGTGACATATTTCCCATGATCGTTTTCTTGGTAATAAAGATAGACTAAATCTCTTTTTATTTTACATTTAATTCATTTGGTTGTTTTCTTTCTCTTTATTTAAAACGTGATGCACACGTATTTTCTTTGCGTTTTTTTTTTTTCAGGTAAAGGACCGGACGTTAATAAAAAAAGAACGATTCTTTCATCTTGAAACGGATTGTCTTTATTTCATTGATTTCAATGTTTCAGGTTACGAACGTTTCGGGTTACGAACCGAGTTCTGGAACGAATTAAGTTTGTAACCCGAGGTACCACTGTATTGATATCAATTATTTCATTGAAATTCACGTGACTGTGAGGGTTGGGGAGTCATGACTGGCGATGTCTGCCCCAAACCAGGCATGAAGCAGAAATTGTAAATGTATGTAAACATGGTTAAACTACTGGTTGTTCTAACAATGTAAGCCACACATTGTCATCAATCCATATAAACAGTATCTAAACTCACTCAATGTCCAAACTCCGTTTAACCATTTGATAATATCACTTTATATCATAACTCTATATAGCCATTCTCTAACCTCAGTGCGTATCAAAAATCCACATACCCAATCTCTAGTCTCACATTGTATCAATATTTCATATAGCCAATACCTACTCTCACGCCATATAAATCAAATATCCATTAAACTATTATTTAACCATACTCCATATCAAAATTATATTGAACCATTCTTTAATCATACACCGTATCAACATTATATTTAATCATTCTTCAACTATACTCCATATCAAAATTCCATTTAACCATTCTTTAACCACACTCCATATTAACATTCCTTTCAACCATCCCTTAATCACAGTCCATATCAAAATTAAATTTAACCATTCATTAACCACATTCTTTATCAAAAATACATTTAACCATTCTTTCATCATCATCATCATCATCATCATCATCATCATCATCATCATCATCATCATCATCATCATCATCATCATCATCATCATCTTCCACCTCTGCCGTCAAGTGTCGTGGGGAAGGAATAATTTGTGTTCCAGCGCCCGGTGGGCGGCACTGGATAGTGTCATTCCGTGTGATTGTACAATGTCTTTGATGTCGTCATTCCATTTTCTTCTTTGACGTCCTGTTGGTCTTGTCGCAGATGATCTTTGATGTAAGGCCAGTGATGGTAGTTGCAGGTGTTGCATTCTAACGACATGGCCAAACCACTTGATCTTCTGTCATTCAATAAATGTGGCACAAGGTGTTGATCTATCTGTCTGTCTGATAACAGCATTTCTTACTCAGCCTCGGATTGTTCAGTTGGCAGCTCTCCCCAGGCGTCTCGCAGGTGTTGATTTTGCGAAAGTGTGATTTTGATAATGTCCAAGTTTGAGATTGGTGGCATAGGGTTGGTGTGAATATGCTGTTTATTTTCTGTCGTTTTGCGGTCATTGGTATATTTGGATGTTTCATTCCAGACTAAATATCAAAATTGCATTTAACCATTCTGTAACCACACTCCATATCAACATTTCATTTTGCCATTCTTTAACCTCACTCCAGATCAAAATTCCATTTATTCTTTGACCACACTCCATGTTAACATCCCATTTAACCATTATTTAACCAGACTCCATGTTAACATCCCACTTAACCATTCTTAACCACACGCAATACAAAAATTGAATTGAACCATTATTTAACTTCACTCCACATCAAAATTCAATTTACCCATTCTTTAATGACACTCCATATCAACATTCCATTTAATCATTCTTATAACCACAACGCATTTAAATATTCCATTAACCATTATTTAACCATATAACATATCAACATTCTATTTAACTATAATGTAATCTCAGTTCGTATCAAACTTTCCATACACATTCCCTAACATCGCTTTATGTCGATACTCATTATACTTATTTCCTAGCATCAATTCATATCACAACTTCATACAACTTGAATTATCATACATGAATGCATCTTCGGTGAATTATAATAATGTAGTTTTAATTGGTGTTTGTCCATCAAAAATGATGCTGACCTTTCATTTCATCCAGTGGGGTTGACAGTTTGGAGCTGCGAGTTCTAAGATGGCTGGTATGGCTTATTTTGGCTCGATATGTTCTTTAATAATGTGGACAAAGAATGCGTTACGTTCCAGGAGGAGGATCTCCAGCAGTGGTTTGTTTCATCTAGCTTTTGTTTTCCACAGCTTTTGCAGTCATGTTTGCTTCATAAGTATCTACACCCTTGCGTAATGATGTAAGCCACGAATATTGGTCTTAGGCAGCAGTCTCCCAAAGTGTGGTGATGAACTCCAACAGCTTTTGAGATCTTCAGAGTTTTAATTAGCCCTTGCTCAAATCAACAATACAGTAATCGTAAGTAAAGGTCATGACTTGAGGCGTGTACGAGTATATGACATTTTCATGTAAAATCCCATTGCAGACACTAAAGAAGGAGTGTAAGCGCTAAGTCCTAACATATTTTAGACTAAAGATATGAGATTGATGGCCAGTTCTCTTCCTCGTCGTCTTTATTTTCCATAAAATGTCCCGAAACATTATGAGGGAAAAACACTATCTATACAATATTGTCAAACTACCGCGTGTACCCGTCATCGTTTACAGTAAAATATTATTTATTTGATCGCAGTCGTAAACAGCTGGAAGTATGACCGACAGTCTCCTGTAACATTAGTCTTATATGTTATGAATCGACGGATACATTAAGTTAGTTAGTCAGTTAGTTACTTAGTCATGGTTCCATCTTCACGGCAACGGATTGTCCCCCATTATGCTCTGTTCCTGTGCCAGTGAATACCTCACAAAATGCTCATCATTGTCTTCAATGCTATGAATCGAAGGATACATTAAGTTAGTTAGGATACATTAATATTTACTAACAAATTGAGCGGCATCATAATAACCTCAAAATATGATAATAATATGAGGTTCCTATTCTTATTATTGTTATTCGTAAATACGTAGACGTCACTCTGCATAATTGTACCGAAATCAGTTGTCATCTTTAGCTTGTTGATACCTCCATATATATATTATCACATTATTTATTCAATAATTCATGCCATTCACACACAACAATAAAACAACGGTGTTCTTCTTGGCGTCAGATTATTACTATGGGCGTCCATCTTGTCCGCCATGGCCAGACGGTCACATAATCAGACTGCCCGTACCTACCAGTATTGGGACTCATCGCTGGCTGTTCAAGATGAGGACCTAGCACGTACGAAAATGCTCCAAGTACTCTAATGCCGGTTCTTGACTCAACGCATCTCAATTAAATGTGACATCTCTTCAAGAGACAGAATAAAACCGCAATTTTATTACAGAAAGTTGATGTAGACAGTCACGAATTTTGGACGTGTCACGATAGGAAAATAAACTCGAAAAAGTAAGAGAAAGATGGTGTCTAAATGTCTTGGGCAAGAGAATTAGACGGGAAAATAACTCAGATCTGAGGCTCCGTTGATTGTGTGTGATGGCAAATCTTCATAGTCTATGCTTATCACGATTTTACAGGATGATTATGATGATGATGATGATGATGATGATGATGATGATGATGATGATGATGATGATGAATTGTTAGGAACTCTCTTACTGCATTATAGCTGGGATATCTACATTTTAAGTAGCTTCGACGACAGCGTATGTAAAATCCGCAATACGTCCCAGAAAGTACGAGTAAACGAGAGATAAAAAGAGTAAACGAGTGATAAACAGAGTAAGCGAAAAATAAAAAAAAAGTAAAAAAAAAAATTAGTTGCATGTCCTTCACATGACGTAGCAGTCAACTCCAGCATTTTTGCTGTTCGTGAATCCTGGGCAAATGTTACGTTCAGTAGTTAGCCATTGCTTTCTGAACGACCGGTACCAATACCTATTTCGAAAAACAAGCATCGCCGTGTTTCGAACCCGGGTATACGGGCTCAAAAACCGCGTTCGCAAGACCTTAGCCACGGCGACCGGCAAAAAAGAGTAAACCAGTGATAAAAAGAGTAAACGGGATATAAAAAGAATACACGAGTGATAAAAAGAATAAAGGAGTGATAAAATGAGTAAACGAATGATAAACACAAACAGCCAAACAAAGTTCGCGCGATTTGTTCATATTAAGAGTGTAAGGGTTTCTTGGCAGGTTTTGCAGAAGGTAGTTTGCCGTTTCTTTCCTTCTGGTTTATAGCCATTGTCTCAACCGATGAAATCATCTGCCTATCGCCGCAGAGTGCAGATAATAACCAACAACAATCTGTCCGCTGCTCTCACACTCCATCCACCACCTGCTTCCAAAGCTTCACGTAATCCTGATTGGGGAGAGGGGAAGAGAAGATGGATGCAGGATATGGCAGATGATCTCCAAACGGGTGTTTCTGACGCGGGACATCTTGCTTATAACCCAGAAGTTTCCCGGAAGGTTGTTGTGGAAACGAGGTTCTGCAAAGGACATGCTACTGAATGAATGAATGAATGAATGAATGAATGAATGAATTAAGGAGTGTAAAAGTAAAAGCAATAAATTGCCATTGCACACACGGAAATGTGCACTGGGCATACGGTACTAGATCCATATTGTTATAGACCAATCGCTACTCAGTGGCTGATGCGGTCAGTATCAACTCAGACTCCTTTACTTCCTAAGAATTTTCCTGGTATCAATTACAGGCTGGTTAGACCTAAGAGCACAGGTCAATATTCAAAATCTATCTGTAGGTCAGCATGGCCGAATGGATAAAAGTTCGTGTTCTTAAACATCTGATGTGCTGATTCCGAGGTAAGGGGTTCAACCGCTGCACCGGACAGTTAGACTAAACTGTTAAACTCTCATCCTTGATTTGGAGACGTAAGTTACAAGTACCTCTGAAGTCGGAGTGTAACTTACGTCCCCAAGTCAAGGAACATTGTTAATAGGGAAAGCTAATCCACACGGACATTTCAGTCCAGCACTGCTAGAAGTAGTGTGTATGCACTACGCTTGAGTTCAACACGAGCAAGCTAAATAATAAAAAAATATCCATCTCTATGCGTATTCGAACCCATGGTCATAGAACCAGCAGGTGACCGTCTAGCCACAACGCTGTCGTGTACCCCAACGGTTAAAAGAGTGATACAACAACTAGAGCTACCGTTCAACGTATAGTGAATCACTCTTACAGCATAAGCAAATGTTACGTTCCATTTGCAGGGCGTCGGAGCAGGCTGATTTTTAAGGGCATTTTTACATTCAGTAGCTTGCCATTGCTTTCTGACGAGAAACCAACATTTAAGTGGAAGGGTTGAACCTGCTGCCCCTTCACGAGGGCACAGAAAGTTTAAAAGCATTTATTCTTCTCCTTACGGCCATAGTGACCTCTAAAGGAAGTAGTAGATAGATCTTCGCAATCATCTCGAGGTTTATTGTTATGGCCATCCCTGGCATTCCCCCCCCCCCCCCCCCCATTAAAAAACGTTGTCCCCTCAAAGGATAATACGAGCAAAGAGTCAATCTGTTTCTCACACGAAAGGCCGGACACGACACGTTCACTCTCTCCACACCAACCTAAACGAACTTATTCTGCCAGATGTCCATCGGTCTGCAAGGTGTGGAATGTGCCTGGCCCTGCAGCCAGCAGGGGTAGGATCGGCTAGCCTCTCCCAGGAGGGGTGAAGAGCGAAAATTAGTAGCCTGCCGATGACCCGCAGACTACACAAGTCAACCCCCACCTCCGCGTGGTGCAGACTGGGCAACCATACAGGATGGACTCCCTGTGGTCAGATTAGTGTCCTAAACCTGCGACTGGCATAGCAAGCCGGCAGGGGATCTTCATACTGCTCGTAGAAAAACTAAGAAGTATAAACGGACTGGCATTTCACTGTTGAATCATACTGGGAAAATATTTTGCAAAATTCTTGAAAAAACATTACGAACTACTTTAGAACCCCAGCTAAGCGAAACACAACTTGGATTTAGGAAAAACAAAGGATGCACAGATGCAATTTTTGCTCTTAGACAACTTATAGAAAAATCAATCGAATTCAATGAAACACTCTACTTAGCCTTTGTCGACAAAGAAAAGGCATAAGATAGAGTAGATAGAAACAAGTTGTGGCAAATCCTTAAACAATATGGAGTGAGTACACATCTAACAAACCTATGTAGAAGTTTATACAAAAACAGTGAATGCATAGTGAGAGCAACTGGAGGACACTCAGAACCCTCCACCATAAGATCTGGAGTACGACAAGGGTGTGTCCTGTCCCCTTTCTTGTTCATAACATATATAGACAACATATGTAAAGAAACCAGCCAAACAGAGATAGCAAGAATATCACATGACGAGAACACAGACGAAGAACCATCTGCAAATCTAACCATTAGAGAACTCCTGTATGCGGACGACCAAGCACTAATAGCAAAATCAGAAGCTGAATTACAAGACCACATGAACAGTCTAAACGAAATGTGTAGGGAACGTAACATGAAAATTAGCACAAGCAAAACAGAGCCGGCTCCATGGCCGAGGTGTTAGCAGCTTTCTCCGCTAACCCCGAATACTCTTGTCACGTGACGCGACAAGAATTAGCAGTGGTTCGAATCGCAAAAGTGACTTATGAGAGTATGGAGCCGGTCGCTCAGAAAGTCGTGGCGTGTGATGAGCGTAATCTAGCCTAGGAATCAACATACAGCTGAAAGATGCTGGTGTTGACCGCAATATCCTGAAACAGGATGGAAACGCGGAAAAAAAAAAAAAAAAAAAAAACAAACGATGGTAATGACTATAACTAAAGAAGAACAAACAACAACAATTCACCTAAACGAACATCTCCTTGAAACAAGTGAAGAGTTTCAAGTACCTGGGAAGTATAATATCATCAAATGGCAGATCAGAAGACGAGATCGAAAATAGGTGCAATAAGGCAAATCAACTCATTGGACAAATGGCACCAATACTAAAGAACAAACATGTATCAATAACTACTAAGAAAGCACTTTACAATACAATCTTCCTACCAAGCTCTATGCTACCAATGCCAAACCTGGACAATGACAGAAAAAGAGAAAAGAACAATCACAACAACAGAAATGAGGTTCCTGAGAAGAATACTCAACGTATCAAGAAGAGATAAGATCAGAAATGAAGAAATCAGGACTAAAGTGGGGGTTAAAGCAGCACTAGATTTTATTAGAAAGCAGCAAGTCAAATGGTTTGGCCATGCAAGTAGGTTACCAGTCAACAGCATACCACAACAAGCAATGATGTACAGACCAGATGGAAACAGAGGAAGAGGCCGACCACGTAAACGTTGGACGGAGGGAATAGCAGAGTCCATGGGAATATCGATATATGAAGCCCATTATCGGGCACTCTCACGATGTTTATACTTCACCTCGACACCGCAAGGTACAAGAGGAACATGATGAGATGAGATGAGGTCCATCATTGACATCGCTAAAACTTTCTTGGATTCTATATACCACTCAAGAAAGGTTGCTGAGTCTTTGCCAAGAGTATGATGATATCGTTTATACACTAAATAATAGACCCTTATAGTATGCTGTTGATGTTTACGAACTAAGCCACACCCATTACAGACAATAATAGCATTTATTTTTTATTTATAATTTTAATTTATATTTCGTAAATTTCGTATTTTATTTGTTTTTAGTTATAATTTTTACATTTGCATTCAGTTGGATTTTGAAAGCAAGTTTTACATTCAGTAGCTTGCCATTGCGTCTGAACGAGAAGTCAACATGTAAATTCAACTGATCGGTGGAGAGGTTGAGCCTGCTGTGCCGTCACCAGGGCACAGCAAGTTTTAAAGCGAACACTCTTATCATTTCGGCCAATGTGACCTCGAAATGAAGCAGTAGAACTTCGCAAACACCTCTAGGTTTGTTTATTGGTGGGGCCATTCTTGGCTCTTCCCCCACAAAACTCGTTGTCGCCTCGGGGGATAACACGAGCAAAGAGCCAGCGAGCAGATCAGATCCCCATTATCAGTAATATATTCCCCATGAACTAACCAGACCTGGCGGAATGGAAACTCACGCAGACATCTCAGCCTGTGGGACAATCTATGGGACACTCATCAATTGATCTGACAGTTCTAGTTCCACTCTATCTCCAAGAGCCGAGAAACAGCTGTGTCGGCAGTGTCTGAGAGATTAATCTTTAAAGACAGTTGCTAGTTAGTGCTGTCATGTAGATGATAGCGGAGCGGGATTTCTATATCACTGGCGTCGTTGAGTGAGAATATCCTGCCAGGCGGGTGAGATGAAGATTGTTGGCCCGGTTGGTTTATTTTGTAATGTAAATTTAGCGCTCGTCAGGGTTTGGTTTGGGAGTTTTCTCTCTGTTAGAATTTACAGTTAATTATTGTATTGTTGTTGTTGTTGTTGTTGTCGTTGTTGTTGTTGTTGTTGTTGTTGTTGTTGTTGTTCGTGTTGTTGTTGTTGTTGTTGTTGTTGTTGTTGTTGTTGTTGTTGTTGTTGTTGTTGTTGTTGTTGTTCGTGTTGTTGTTGTTGTTGTTGTTGTTGTTGTTGTTGTTGTTGTTGTTGTTGTTGTTGTTGTTGTTGTTGTTGTTGTTGTTGTTGTTGTTGTTGTTGTTGTTGTTGTTGTTGTTGTTGTTGTTGTTGTTGTTGTGTAACAGGTCTGAACATAACTGAAGGTAACTGCATATATGAAGTCAAGGCTTCGGCCAAAGTGTATATGTGTCGGTTTATTAGTCAAGATATAAAAACATGTACAGCAAGTTGAAAACACTTCTGGTTAGTTTGCAGGCTGAGTTGGAACTGAACTATGTTTATCCTCTACGTCACGCGTGAGCGTCCCTAACAACTCGTTCAATTGTGCTCACGCGTGCATCATTTATCACTTATTCATTTCCCAAACCCTTTTCTATTTCACACCATCTATCTCCTAAACTACTAACAGAGATGGTGCTCTGTTATAGTTGTTGTTGTTGTTGTTGTTGTTGTTCTTCTTCTTCTTCTTCTTCTTCTTTTTCTTTTTCTTCTTCTTCTTCTTCTTCTTCTTCTTCTTCTTCTTCTTCTTCTTCTTCTTCTTCTTCTTCTTCTTCTTCTTCTTCTTCTTCTTCTTCTTCTTCTTCTTCTCTTCTTCTTCTTCTTCTTCTTCTTCTTCTTCTTCTTCTTCTTCTTCTTCTTCTTCTTCTTCCCCTGCTGCTGCTACTTGCCACAGCGCGACTTACAACTTTATTGTTTGGGTGAAGGTTGTTAGATTTAATTCTTTGATTCGTGGAATCGTCCATATTGCTCCACCCTGTTGATTCTAGGGGTTTACTTTATAATAGGTCATCACCGTAGTTATTTCTCGGCTTAGTCACCTTTGCGGAACACAGATCTTTGTAGTTGGTTATATGTTATCACGTCGCTGACTGTATCATAGACTTAACTTGGGAATCACTGTGACTCTTAGCAGGTTAGCTTTTTAATATTCAACATTCACTCTCTCCCCTGTCATTCGAAGGGTCACAGTATGAAATATATAAACTTGACATAACGCTGAATCAGTTTCAAATCCTCTATTATACTGACGCAATTACAAATCAGTAGATATTCACAGTTACCAAATACTCTGTCAGCACATCTATAAAACATTTATATATGACACATCTAAAATATTACGCGGTACTATATAAGGCCATTGCTCTATTCGAAACGTGACCTGGTCCGCTCTTGACCACGTAGAGAGACCTTCAAGGAGCCGCTTCGTGCTTGCTCACAAGAGAGTTACTTTTCACGCTCTAGGTGTCCACCTAGACTTTCCTTCTGAACACTGCCATAACCTATGACATCATTTAAATCAGGTTATGGCACTACTGCTACTGATTCTTCATTTTTTCCCCTTCTTTTCTCCTCCTTCTTCTTCTGTTCATGCCCTGATTCTTCCTCCCCTTCCTCCCTCACTTCCTCCCCTCCACTCGCATCCTTCTTCTTTTCTGTACATTCCCATTCTCTTTCTTCCCGATATTATCTCCATGCTCCTCATCTTTTTTTCTCTTTTTAATATATCTCTTTGTCTGTCTGTTCTAGAGCAGACATTGGCAATCATGACAACGACAACCCAAACCATTCTGTTATTGATATCGTCAAGATTGACTCTATTATTATTTGTTGCCAAGCTGTTAAGTCTTACTACATATCTTTCTTTGTCTTCTTCTGACTCTCATGTCTAGTATGTCACTATAGAAATCTAGTGTCTCTATTGCGTCTCTTTTGTTGATATGAACCGAATATTACAATAATGTCCTAATTATTATGGTTATCCAGTGTCTTTCTCATTAATTTCGCTTTGTCCAGCTTAACAGCCAAGCAGATAAACAGATCAAACACATGTTTTTAGTAACATGGCTTGTTGCACTTTTGAGTTTCCTACTTCAAAGCTGAAATTGGCAATATAACTGATCATGAAGGGATTTATTTAACATTCATTGTCAATTTGAAGGGGAAAACATAAGAAGCAGATCAGTAAATCTTACTCCACCACGAAATCATGTATAAAGGGAAAGATCAGAAGGCAGAATGTTGGACGGGCCTGCGAGTTCAATTTGTAACCTATTTAAAATACATAGGAATACAATACATTGGATCACAATGCATAAGATAGAACGAACGGACGACGAAAGAACACACTACCTTTTCAATAGGCTAAGATTTGGACACACAGGCCAGTCTAACATTCTGCCCTTCCTTATCTCTCACTTTCATACATGATTTCGTAAGTCGGTGTGACGAGGTCACGCCTAAGATCGCTATGGAACCATCATGCTAACTACGTTAGCCGATTAACTAATTATATTCTCATCAGATTGCAGCGTCATGGGTAAAATAAATGACGCCATATTGACGACGAGGGACATTTTCTGTGCTAAACCTATACCTAGCAATATTTGGGACGGCATTTAATTCCACGTCACCAATGTAAATGACGTAGTAATATGCTTTCTCTGCCTTGCGTTCACTTATTCTGCTCTTGGTCGAGACAGGAACACGGAGCTGATCCACGACTCTGGTGATCGAGTGAGATGGCAGTACATGATCGTCAACGCTTACCGGCATGGCACATGATGGATGGATTCTGCTCTACGTAATCCATTTGACTTGGGATATTATTTTAACTTCACCTCAAGCCATGGGAAAATGCGACACCCACGCATTATGATAATTCGGGAAAGGAAACATTATCCACTTCCGTCAGCACAAACACACACGCACACATACACACACACGCACGCAAGCACGCACGCACACACGCAGAGAGAGAGAGAGAGAGAGAGAGAGAGAGAGAGAGAGAGAGGAGAGAGAGAGAGAGAGAGAGAGAGAGAAGACGCTAGAACAAAGACGTGGTAACGATCTGCGGTTTGCCAATCGCATCACATCCTTGCTATAAGATCTTAAAAGAAGCCTAAATTTCTGCGCAAGACTGAGGATGCCACGCCGCTGCTGTTGCTATTGCTGAAACCGGGAAGACTATTATCTAAAGCTGATTCCATCCATCCATCATGTGCCATGCCGATAAGCGTGGGCGGTCATGTTCTGCCATTTCACTCGATCACCAGAGTCGTGGATCAGCTCCGTGTTTCTGTCTCGACCATGCCACGTGGGCAAAGCCATCCAGGTATTTATCTCTCGGTCTTTCCCTTGGTCTCTTTCCTTCGATCTTGCCAGTTGTCACCAAGTTCTCCAATTCATTTCTTCTCATAACATGCCCAAAATATTTTGACTGTCTACGTCTAATGTCTCTAATCAGTTTACGATCTTCATTTGTTTCTTGAAGGACTTGTTCATTGGTTTTCTGTCTGTCCTTGGTATTCTTTGCATTTTCCTCAGAAACCACATTTCCACAGCCATCAGATGTTTTTCAGCTTGTCTGCTCATTGTCCACGCTTCAAATCCATATAAAAGTACAGGTTCTATGTAGCACTTCAACACTCTTTTTCTCGTTTCAATTGAATATCTTTTTATTGGTCAGTATGTTTTTCACCTTGAGTGAAAACAGGGCATAGAATCCGGAAGAGCATCAAGTACCTGGGTGAACCTTGACTTCCACACTACAACCGTGGAATAGATTCCTTACCTTGCACTAGCCAAGATGTGTCTAGATGTGTTACTCTGTATCATCCTGTGGTCTGCGAGCATATGTATCAGTAAATGTGTACGTGATGACTGCATGAAACAATAGCAAAACACGGTTGTCTTTTGTACCATCACAATGTTGTATCATTTATAATCTAGTTCATTGGTTGAACTCATAACTTGTTATTCTTTTCTTTTTAAATAAAAGAACATATTATTGTATTATACTTGTACCCACGTACTCCACTCTTGATTCTTGGAACGCAAGGTGTGCTAGTGAGTGCGTGGAAGTGTAGTATTTAACGGGGCTAACCACTAAGACAGGGGAAATCGACCAGATAACTTAGACATTCGTGTTAGGTCTTCATACATACACAAGTGTTCATCACCTTCTGCCATTTGTCAGCCAAGTAAATCAAAGTCGCTTCTATCAGGATTATCCCTTTAGACATTCTTATAACGAGCCATAATTTCTAGAGAATGTCGGCTAACTCTTGGATAGGGTTTCCGCCTATTTTAGTTGAAATACCCTAGCGGTCGGCGATAGTCGGTCGGTCGGTCGTTACGTCGATCTGTACGTCCGTCAGTCAGTCGAGAGGGCAGGTGAGACAGACAGACAGACAGACAGACAGGACAGGCAGGCAGGCAGGCAGGCAGGCAGACAGACAGACAGACAGACAGACAGACAGACAGACAGACAGACAGACAGACAGACAGACAGGACAGGCAGGCAGGCAGGCAGGCAGGCAGACAGACAGACAGACAGACAGACAGACAGACAGACTACGATACACAATTACATACAATTCATGGCAGAGATACTGCTTACAAATTACCATATAAACGGGCCTGGAATGTTGATTGAATAGAGAACATGGTCGATCATCAATACTGCATTAGGCTATCCCGGGAATCGATAGCTATTGATTATATTCATGAAATAACAGCGCCGTGACATTCCTACCATAATATGATCAAATGTCATCTGCCATGCCTTCATTAGTGTTACTATTTCGGTGTATATTGGCTACTTTTAGATTGGCATTTTATATAAAAGAAAATGAAGGAGAAGTGGCATTCAAGTTATGAACTCCGCTTCTCAGAAAACATGTTTCGAAGCGTTAACCTACAGTGAGTATGTGATTTAATGTGAACATCATATTTTGTAGGCTTGAATTGCACGAAAGGAATATGTGATTAGTCTTGTCCCTCAATTAGCAAGACAACGAACGCAATCGTCGGGAACGTGTCCCAACGTGATCTCTATTAACCACGCTAAAGTGCCCGCAACACCGGTTCTTAGCTCTTGCAAACCTGGTTCTAGGCCGTGGTGTGACTGGATTGTATAGTGCAGTGGTTAGATCCAGTGCCTGCCCGCCCGGTAGTCATGTATTCGGATCACCATAGAGGGGATTTTTATGTTTAACTTGACTTGAGCAACCAGGTTGAATCGGTCTAAAATTGGTAGTTCGCTGATGACATTGCCCTCCTGTCTAACATACGAAATGTATGCAAAGTTGTTGATTCTTATGGCTACTTGTTTATGCTAATATATATTATCTATTATTCGCAGATCATTGCAGTCAATGTTCAGTTGCTCTAGCAGTTTAATTATTTCTTCATGTTTGACATTGTAAAATGCTTTTGTGTATTTATGAAGAATATGCACAGATAAGTTTTTAACTTCTACGGATCTTTCCGTCCTGGGAATATATATTATTTCTGCCCTTTCCCTCTACACATCCACACTATTCCCCTATAATTCCTGGTTTAATCTTGTGTATTACTCTTTTCATAATTACTATCAGAAACAGCTTTGCCGTGTGGCTCATAAGACTCTCTTTAAAGCGTCTGGTTTCTTTGGCAGTTATAACAATGTATGTTAATAGATCACTAGGAATGTACCCAGACTAGCGTAGATGTTATTTAGAAATTGTGCCAATATTTTGATTCAAAATCTCGCAGAGCCTCAATTTCTTCCAGTGTAATGTTTCCTGGACCGGGTACCTTTCCTTTCTTCGTGCGATGTAGTGCATCTTCATCTTCCGCTGCAAGAATTGGTGGACCTTCTGCAAAAAACAGCTAAGATGAGTCATCTTAACGTTTTCAAAGAGACTAGGATACAGAACAACTAATCATCAGAAAGAGAGGGTCATACTCTTGTGTTTCATTACAACAAGACCAAACCATGAATGTATTGTGACAACTGGAAAACGTTGTGGAAAGAGAGAAAGGGAAAGTCAATGAGAGCCAACATTTCTTGACAGTAATATTTCTTGGCACTGGAGGGTGTCAGCACACAAACTGATACACGCGGATTGAGTTCACAATATGTGGAGAAGGTTGATCTTCCATGTCAGTTGACTTGATGATGATGATAATATAATAATGATTTTTTGCTATCCAGGCTAGGGTCCTTGTAGTCTATGCACATGTGTTTGGGTTATTTTTTGTTTTGTTTAGCAAGCTCTTATCATATCTTTTTTGTTCCAAATGGTGTAGTTATATCCTACTGCTGCCAAGATCGTTCAATAATTAGAATATATACGATAAGACTGAAAATTGGTGGGGCCAGGAAAGAACATCATGCCAACTTAGTCAACCCGTGCGTATTGGTGAGCTGGAGACTGAGTACACACGTACGTGTCAGGAGTTTTCTCCCTTTTGTGTCCTGTTTCCCTCATCGAAGTCATCGGAACTTATGGCCTCAATCAACCGACGCCAGTAGGTCCTGTCTTTTGCTATCACCGGCAGCTTCATCAACGTCCTCCTAATATTAATCCTCTCCATTTCTGTCAGCGTTTTTTAGGCCTCCGTCTATTTCTTTTGCCCTGTGAGTTGTAGGGACAGAACTTTCTATTTCATTTATTCTCAGTTGGTGTTGTATCCAGCTCTGGCGTTGTTTCCTCAACTCTTGTTTTGAGAACCCGATGTACAACGACTATAATCTTAATTAAACTGTGATATTTGCATTGTTCAGTTCATAGAGTGAACTTCAGTATCGCATGATTAAGGACTGAATTTAACTTTTCTCTTCAACACATAATATACAAACAGACAGAAGTGATGTTGTTTTGTGTGTAAACAGATAAGGGTAGTCCTATAACGTATACAGTCGGTAGGGTGGTAACCCTTCACACATTCTAAGCCACTGTATAATGAAAGCCCAAGAAACACATGCATAGTGAATATTGATTATAGAAGTTAAATATAGACGGTAGATGATGTCGGGCACGTTATAAGGAGAAATAAACTTAAACTTAGTGACAACTGGCACATTTGATGGAATAAGAGCAAAAGGAAGACAAACAGATCAATATTTTGATGGCTTGGTCATAAAGCATAGTCGAGACAAGGGCATATAACTGATACAAGACTGGTGACCGTGTGAGATGCCGAAACCGTGATGATCATGACACATGATGATGACAATGGCCATGAGTCTACAGATTCGACTTCAGCACTACACTAGTGTCCACCGGATTACAGGAGTTCAGGCAAGAGGAATAGTGTCACTGCAGCCGGGTTCCTCCCTATAATGTCTCGGTCTTTTCACAGGAAGCGGCACATTAAGCACGAACTCCATAACTCCAGTGACTAACCACCAAGGTTCTAGAGAATATTCAGTTATCAGTTATCAGTTGGGGTATCTTCATTGCACTCCGGACATGTCCATTGGTGCTCAGATCCTCCCCCCAGCATATGCATCAGCGTCCGGTGGCTAATAGTGCCAGTTCTGCGTTGGTTGACGAGGCGCTTTGTTTTCCCGGTGTACCTCTCGCGTCTGGCTGAATATTACTTTCGTGATGCCCACAACCGAGTGTTGAAACAAGCGCACTATCTTCCTGGCGAGAGGCAGGCGGCTTGATTACTTGGCTACGACCCTCCCCCCCCCCCCCCTCTCCCCTTTCCTTTCCCCCGCATTTCCCCCCCCCCCCCCCACCCTATTCATGCCTGGGAGATACACATTCAGACAAACAATCAGGTAGCCAAACAACAGGCCGCAGATCAGACAGCCAGCCAGACAGAGTGACTAACAGTCAATTAAACCAAGAGCCAGCCAATCAGACATCTAGACAGACAGTCAGACATCTATACAGGCAGTCAGACATAAATGATTACTCTACAGACATCATTCTGTACGGTCGCCCGCCGCACGTGATTATTAACGAACGCCATACGCGTAACAAGAGAAAGTTGAAAACATAGTAGCAGCTCTGGGCAAATGACCTCATAAATACGGAATCATTTGATCACAGTAGCAGGATCAATATCCCGTGTTACCCACACGACCTGGCCTTGGCAGGCGCTGCATGGTTCCATGAACAACAGCAATGTCCTAGTTTCGCAAATTACCTTGAGTATTGTATTACCTGTACGTTTTCGCTCAACGGTTCTGCATTCTTCCTGAGGGTGGAATTATGAACAGGAGCATTCTTTTAGTTATCTCGCTTTGAACTCCAGCGTAGTCCAAACACATGTTATTAGTGCTAATGTAATAAATTTATTATTTTCGTGTTCATTAGCTTTCCCTATTACCAGTGTCAGACTTTTCTAATTATATCCCAGACGGGTAACCAAATTGTCAGACATTTCTAATTAGGAGAGAGTTTTGTGAACTCCACTTTGTTAGCTAATTGAGTTATCGCTCACACTGCTGTTGCCGTGCGTGCGGGTTCACTTCGCCCACGCTCCCAACCCAAGCAAGTAAATTCGGGACAAAATATATGTTATAGGCTAAATGAATACCAAATCCGTATACACACTAGAACACAGCTGAAAATTAAAGGTAGCAAGCCTTGGTTACCCCCCCCCCCCTCCTCTCCCTCCCCAAGAAGTGGGAAGGAAAAGGTTAGGTGCCAAGGTTTAATTCTGTTACTTTGGTAATTAGGTAGTTAGTAGCGGTTCCAACTTCACGGCAACGGGTCGTCCCCATTATGCTCCGTTCCTGTGCCAGTGAATATCACACAAAATGCTCCTCACTGCCCTGTGTGAACAATGGAATAGACAGGAGTATCGGCAAACCAACAGCCCGCACAAGTACACTGTGCATAATGCCGCCGCCAGAATGCCAACACAAAAACCCTCCACGAGAAATACAGTTCATTGTCGATGGAAAAGGCAGTCACTAGAAAGACTTCATTGACCCGGGTTTTATCCCATATGGCTTGGTCTCTTTCCGCAGGGCGACCCGCCAAAAGCACTGCACAAAGCACGAACTCTGTAGATCCAGCGACGACTCCCAGGAGTCTCCTGAAAAATGCACTCCACACAAACCGAAAAGGCAAACCAGTCAATCCAGCAACAGCCGGCCGCCATCGTTCCGAACATGTAGTTCACGCTATAAACTGCGAACAGATGTAAAAGCATTCCATGCTAAATTCACAGCTCACAGTGTCACGCCACACACTCACTTAGTAGCTGGGCGACGGAACCATAGCCTCCTTAGTCGCCTCTTACGACGTGCAAAGTAGGCAACAGTGTTACTATTCTTTGCTTCCCCGTATGGGCCCCGGCAACACACGGATGAATTATGTTACTTTATGCTAGGCAAGGCATGTTTCCTCCCGTACAATCTCCTCTCCCTGGTTAAAATAACAAGTCCTCCACCAGGTACTGTAAGTAACAGGTACACATACACATTCATGTACACTTGGAAAGTGTTAATATAAAACTGTGAGTTAAAACATATTATTACTGTGTTTATTTTCTGTAAAGGTGTATCATTCAAAACATGATTTTGACATTGATTTCAACAATATGATTTTACATCAACATGTACGATGAAATACGTAACTTAAATTGTTACTTTGTTTACCGGAACACAGGTCTCAGAATTAAATTTCGCCTTGGGTCGGCTGTGACAGTATTCTTTGCTAATGAAATTCTTTTCTCCAGCAGGTTTCTCCTCGTTGTCACTGAACAGGATCGTGTAACCTGGCGCTCAGTTTGAGAGCTTGAAATAGACTATAAAGAATGTGTAGTTTCTAAGATCTAATAAATAAATGTTTTGCATATCCTTTACAGGACATCGCTGTCAACATCAGCATCTTTCAGCTGTATGTTGATTTCTTGGCAAGATTACGCTCAGTAGTTTGCCATTTCTTTCTGAGCGACCGGCTCAGTTATCCCGCAAGTCACCAGCGGGGGTCGAACCGCTCCCAGCTACAAGACTCTGCGTGATAAACGGGATTACGGAGAAAGTGTTGTAACCCCTCGGCCAGAGAGACCGGCTTCTAAGATCTACACATATAAAATTATAAATATTCATTCATTCGTTGCACCTTGCCGTCTTGACAGCCGATAGTCTGTGCTTTAAAAAGGCATAATAACTTTTACCTATGGCGGTAGCGCATGTGACTAATAAGGCCAATTTGCGCTGTAAATGTCCGTTCACAGTGGATGCATGTGAATACGTGGTCATTTCCACCATCATGCACCATCTTACGTCTCAGACGCTCGGTGTGTGACTTATCTGTAATAATTTTCTTCTTTGTCTTTGTTCCATTTCTGATGTTTGCCCTCCATGCAACACGTTCAGCGGCGACTTGCTCCCAGTGTGCATTATCAATGCGTGTATCAATCATGTCCCGCTTACACACATCTTTGTATCGTAGTAGAGGCCGACCCTGAGATCTCTTACCCATCTGTAATTCACCAAAAAAGATGTCCTTTGGTATTCTACCATCATCCATCCTCCTAAGATGTCCTATCCATCAAAGTCTACGAAGACTGAGCATGGAATAAACTGTCACACAACCTGATCTTTCCAATACTTAAGTATTTGTGATTTTGTCTTGCCACTTAATACCAAGAATTCTTCGCAGACACCGCATATGAAAGCTGTTTAAATGTTTCTCTTGGTGTGAGTAAGTTGTCCAGGTTTCACTGCCATAAAGAAGAGTACTAAGGACACAGGCTTGATAGACAAGGACTTTTGTTTTTGCAGTAAGCTTCCTGTTCTCCCAGACTCTTTTTGTTAACCTGTTCATTGTTGTTGCTGCCTTACCAATCCGGATGTTGATTTCCTGATCTAGGGATAATTTGCTATTTACCACTGGTCCTAGATATGTAAAATGGTCTACCATCTCTAGTTCGGCGTCGTCAATAAAGATTGATGGTACCCCATGTGCACCTTGTGACATAATCTGTGTCTTCTTTTTGCTAATTGTTAAACCAAATTCAGAACAAAATTATAAATTATATATATCCAAACATAGTGATGTCTGGCAATGTCTCTAATCAAGGTTTACATCTGTTACTCTTCTCTGTCGAGTCGGACGGTCTCTTCTGTAGTGAAACAGGTCCCGTCGCTACAATTGCTGCCTTTCAACTTATCGGTGACGCCATGAGGAATGAAGAATCCTACGTCTACGTCACTCATTAAGACAAGGTTTCTTTGCAGCAGCTCCTTCACCAAAGTTGGTTCAGCAGATTAAGTATTCAATGGTGTTAAAACAAGAGTGCTTGGGCTTCCGGCTAACCTGCCGATGATCAGCCTCTGCGTCAGCCTCATGTAAATTAGGATGAACCGTTCATCACACAATTGTAAGGCTACGCACACCATATACACGTCACATAGTTTGGGTAATGTATACACGGCAACACCTTTTCTTCATACAACCAGTAAAATATCGTATAACATTCACCATGGGATAACATATTACATGCGAAGCATATTGCAACAGTAGGCAATATGCATAAGGAAAGCTACTCCTAATAATAGCACAACAACATTCACCCCTTGTGTGTTATAACTATTTTAAACATCAAATACATTTTGTATATCAAGATAACAATAGCAAATATGCATAAAAACTAGTCCTAGCATAGCATGATATTCCCGCTTGTGTGGTAACAACAACAGAAATATAGCAATACAGCTATATACAACTAAAGGTGAAAATGATAGTGCGCTTAATCCACTGCTCATTTCTGACATCTCAGATGTTTAGTCTCAACCTTTACATTATATTTATCGATGTTGATGTTTTTTATTCTTCCTTGTGTTGTAAATATATTCTGAAAAAGTAGAGCACAAATGTATCATGTTAGATGTAATCACCACTGTGTTTAATACTAGTCCTCCAGCGCCGATATAGTGCTTGGATTCCTGTAGACAAATCCACTATGGGGTCACTACTAGGTGTGCCTGACCCTGTCATTAACAGGCTGTCACAGAAGTCACGCCGTTTTGAAACTACCTTCTCCATTCATACACTTACTGGACTGACAGGCATGCAACCCCATACTGGACCTTCAGTGAACTTCTAGTGTGATTAAGAGAAAAAACGGTTAACATAACGCTGCTCCTCTTTGGTGCATATCTTTAGTGGAGTGGCCATCTTTAAACTGTCATTATAATGTCCCCGTGTTCGTCTACACCATGATAACAGTGCTGCTTAACCCTCTTGACATCCTTTACAACAATATTGACAGGTTAAAAGACAATGGCTTGGTTATTGTAATTGTTATCGCAGGTTTAAGGTATTCGTGTGAAGCCCCCTTGTATATTTGACAGTTCTGGTTTCGACGTAGCTTTTTAAGCTCGTCGAGGCCAGCTCGAACACAGGCCCACCCACTCTTTTCTTCGCAGATCAAATTAGGCTTTGTGTTCTTGTATTGCTCACCTCACCCGAATAGCTCGTTCTGAAAATGCTGACTAGTTTTAACGCGTCAGTGAGCACATAACTGTTGCTGACCCCATTGCTGTTCTGTCTGCTTGTGACACAAAAATGTACACTTTAAAATATGTCTCTTTACTTACCACAAACAAAATCAAAACAGCCAAGAAATGCTATTGTTGACTGCGACGTCCTGTAATGGTTACGCAACTAACTTGTTTTTGTATACCAATCGGGAACGGTGTAGATAAGGTATTTGGTCCAGATATTGTAGTTACTGAACGCCACTTCTGGGATTGTATTGTCATAATTACATCTATCACATTTACTTTTAAGAGATTTCTCAGGTTCACACTATTTGTACTTTGTACTTGATTCAGAACTGTCATTTGTGTGGATCGAACTCAAGACTGCGTTGTGGTAGTCGGAACACTAACTACTACATCATCACGCCAAATAAGTATCAAAACCAGTCTCAAGTAGGCTTTTATACGATAAGGATACTTCTTACCCTCAAGAAGCAGCCAGTTTTCTCTACGGTCTCGACATTTGTACCCAAAATAGCAGGTTGTTCTCAACATTTTGTCTTCATGTTTACCTTGGGATGTTTCCATTTTCCCAACATCTTTACCTCAGTCAGTGTCCAACATTTAATCCACATCAGTACACCATGTTCCCACCATGTAACTCCACATGTTTAGCTAACTCACTGTCTGTTTTCATCGTTTTGTCGAAATCTCAAGTCAAGTTAAAGATTATGGCATAAACTCAGCCATTATAACATAAAACATTACAACAACCTACAACAAGATCTGTGTTCAAAAAAGTATCTTCTAATGCGGAATGGGAGTATTCATAACCTTACCTAACTTCAGACCTAACTCAGGCGGTCAGACAAAGAACGAGCAAGCGAACGAACGAGATTTATTGTTCAAGGGACCCATATTGGGCACGCAGGCCAGTCTTACTTCAAAGAGAACAGACAAGCCCAGGAAAAGCTGAACCATACGTAACCACTCACAATAAAAATGACTACAATAGGTGGACAGAAACGGCTTAGAAAATCATTACGAAAAGCAAGCAAGAAACATGACAGAAACTGCGGCTAAAATAAGCACGAAGAGAGGAGAGAGGAAAGCCTAACGACGCTTGCACAACACCGAAGGTCGTATGGAAAGGGGAAAAAACATGACCTTAGTGGATTCTAGTGGCGGCATTGCACAATCAGATTACAAGAAAATGCTTTCAACAGTTTCGCCGCCAGTTTCAACAACATGCAGCAGAAAAAGAAGCTAGAGGTATCAATAAAAGGGGTTTGCTGCTGCCGAGTCTTTACTGGAGCAAAAATAAAAACACAACACGTGACTGAAGCTTGAAGTTGAAAACACCAAGGACAGATACAGGCGAACGTTGCCACAGAAGTCTGTATCAAGGAAACAATCATCATTATCATCATCATCTTCCACTTCTGCCGTCAAGCGTCGTGGGGAGGAATAAGGTGCGCTCCAGATGGGCGGCACTGGATAGTGTCATTCTGTATGATTGTACAATGTCTTTGGTGTCGTCAATTCATTTTCGTCTTGGACGTCCTCTTGGTCTCGTCGCAAATGATCTTTGATGTAAGGCCAGTGATGGTAGTTGATGGTGTTGCATTCTAACGACATGGCCAAACCACTTGATCTTCTGTCTTTCAATAAATGTGGCACAAGGTGTTGATCCCACAGTCTGTCTGATAACAGAATTTCTTACTCGCTCTCGGATTGTTAAGTTGGCAGCTCTCCTCAGGCATCTCATCTCGCAGGTGTTGATTTTGCGAAAGTGTGATTTGGATAAAGACATAAAGTCCAAGTTTGAGATTGGTAGCATATAGTTGGTGCGAATGTGCTGTTTAATATCTGTCGTTTCGCGGAAATGGGTATATTTGGGGTTTTCAGTAAGGGTGATAGTTGATATGTAAGTGCACTAGTTTTTTTACTTTTGATTTTGATTAAGGAAACAATAAGAACAAATAATAAAGAATATATACAAAGCACAACATAAATTAATACTGTCCTGGTCGGTTGTCCAAACCGTGAGACAGGGATATAAATTCGGTAATATGTAACGAGAGAAAGAGAGAGGGAGAACTAGAGGGAGAGAGAGAGAGAGAGAGAGAGAGAGAGAGAGAGAGAGAGAGAGAGAGAGAGAGAGAGAGAGACAGACAGATACAGAGACAGAGACAAATCAAATCAAATCAAATCAACTTTATTATGGTCACAAATTGGGCGCGCAGGCCCGTCTTACATTCGGCCCTTCCAATCACTCGTCCAATCACTCGTCACGACAGAGACAGAGACAGAGACAGAGAGGAGAGAAAGCGAGAGAGACAAACAGACAGACAGACAGATGTACAGTCAAACATACAGACGAAAAAAAAAACAGCACGAACAGTAGATTCGCGTGTGTTAATGTGTATGCATACACAAATACACAGCAGCAGACACCCTCATGAGCAAACACACAACCATAAATGTAAATACTTACACTCAGAAATTAAGAAATGCGCACAAAGGTCCATATTCTGCCCTTCTCATCTCTCTAATTTCAAACATGTTATTCATACATGGCTTATGAGACTAATCTTAGACAGCAGTAACAATATATGCGCTATGAATATTTGGGAAATGGGAAATTGTTTACATGTGATCAAAATCATTCATTATTTCATCCGTCATGAGGTCGTTTTTGGTAGTTTATGGGTCTGGAGATTACTTTTAAGCCCGATGCCGGCCCGGAAATATCTTTGACAGTGAGGGCATGGAATATTCTCTGTAGATGAAAGCCCTGTTAATCGGGCCTATCTAGCTTGTGTTTGCAGCAGGATTCTATCAGTGCTGGGGATACGAACTATGTCTAGAACAGTAATATCCATGATCATGCCCTGCCAGCCGATGTTCATGACCTTAGACATACTTGATAAATGTTTGATATTCGTTGCATGACGTCTGTATACAGTCCATGTTTCACAAGAATATAGCAACACTCTAAGGAAGGTAGCTAAGTTTGCAGACTGATGCCACTTCGATGTCAAACGTTAATATACAGTTTGCCGAATATACAGCTGGCTTTAGATATCCTGGCTTTGGAGATGTGCAATGATTATTACTACATGCATCATTAATACTAATGTTTGGCAGGACAGTTCTAATGTCGAGCCAAGTGGAATATACGAACAAGTTAGTGAAAGCGCAATATATGTAATCATTTACCTTAAACATACCTACGACAATTTTGAAGAAAATTAATCTTATTGAAGATGATAATGTTGGGAACATTAAGGACATGGTCAAGTGAGTACCGGCCTTTTTGGTGTATAATAAAACATAATGCTACATGTGAAGTGTTAACTTCAAACAAAAGATAGGCATTGTTGTAACATAATTTAAACTTACATTTTTCTGCTGCGTCATGAAACCTTCCTAGATTTTGAAAATCCTGCTTAGTTGGACATCTTACAACTTCGTATCTTTCTCCGTCAAAATAATAATGCTAAGGATGACATCAAGTGGCACTGAACGAAAATACAGTAATTCAAATGCTTGAAACAGGGAGGATGTCAGCTAAGAATGGGTGTAAAAATGAAAAACACCCTCGCAAGCCAGATTACGTCATGCATGGCTTGATGGAAATAAAGCGTCTGTGTTTAGGAGACAAAGTGGGCACTATTTCAAAGAAAGAATGAGAGATTAGATCCACACCAGACAGTATAACACCTGAAAGCTATAGCTATCGTACGTGTGTTGTTTTTATTCCCAAGGGCATTTCTTTGTATACAATTTAGGCTGTCGAACTGAGAGCCCAGGCCAATGAAAAAACCCACTATAAGAGTACTTTAAACTAAACTGAACCCCACTGTGAACCCCAGTAAGTAATGTCAATATGCACCCTATTATCCATGTTTTGTTTTTCTTACGCTTGACTCATTGGAAGAGTAACTATTTAAGACAATTGATATATATCGACATGGGTTTAAATGTGCGCGCCAGGGCACTAACAAACTGTTAGAATTATCAATGAAATTACAACAAAAAAAATGTCGCTTAAAAGTCTTCACTGCAAAAGGGTTTTATCCCAAATGGCTCAGTCTCTTTCAGCAGCGCGGAAAGCGTCGCACAAAGCACGAACTCCGCAGCTCCAGCGACGACTCTCAGGAGTCTCCGAAAAAATTCCGCCGTGAACCGAAGGACGCGGCCTTAAATCAAACCCACAACCTTCGGAGTCCGAGACAGATGGCGTGACCACTTGCCCACGGAGAACCCCAATGAATTTATAAGCAACACGGAAGCCTCGGTATAACAGTGGCTAGACGCTCGCCTGCCGACTGGGTGGTCCTATGTTCAAATCTGCATCGGGGAAGATTTCTAAACTTGACCTAGGTCGACCTAAGCTTGCAAGTTGACCCAGCCTAAAATGGATACATGTAAGGTCCTGGGAAGTAGAGGCAGCCTGGATCACTGTGACAACATCACCCATGGAGTGCCACTTGGTCTTCATAAATATGGGTCTATCACCATATGGCCAATGCCTCTGTGGCGTGGGAAAGGGTCTTTTATTGATACTTTTGCCCTACTGGTGTTTTGCCGTCTTCACAGACGATAGTCTGTTACAATGTGCTACTGACGCATTGCCGTCTTCACAGACAATAGTTTGTTATATTGTGTTGCTTGCACCTTACCGTCTTCACAGACGATAGTTTGTTACATCGTGTTCCTGGCGCCTTGCCGTCTTCACAGATGATAGTTTGTTACATCGTGTGCCTGGCGCCTTGCCGTCTTCACAGACGATAGTTTGTTACATCGTGTTCCTGGCGCCTTGCCGTCTTCACAGACGCTAGTCTGTTACATCGTGTTACTGGCGCCCTGTCGTCTTCACAGACGATAGTTTGTTACATCGTGTTGCTGGTGCCTTGGCGTCTTTACAGACGATAGTTTGTTACATAGTGTTACTGGCGCCTTGCCGTCTTCACAGACGATAGTTTGTTATATTGTGTTACTAGCACCTTACCGTCTTGACAGACTATAGTTTGTTACATCGTGTTACTGGCGCCTAGGCGTCTTCACAGACAATAGTTTGTTACATCGTGTTACTGGCTCCTTGCCGTCTTCACAGACAATAGTTTGTTATGTTTCGCTACTGGCACCTTGCCGTCTTGACAGACGATATGTTGTTACATTGTGCTTTCGACATACTGACACACTGACGTCTTGACAGACGATATATTTTTACATTATGCTTCCAAACAGGCATAACAGCCTCTCCATAGCACAAAGCCTGGGCTGGGTCTACCTAGTTTACTTCAAAGGAAAGGTAACATCAATACGTCTGGAACAAGACAGGCTCCAGAAGTCACCGCATCCACAAAGCAATACTCTAACTGTTCGCCTGTCGGAGCTTCGATCCTGGATCAGTTGCAGACCAAGGTTTTGGGCCTAGTCCGCCATGCCATGAGAGTTAGTCTTGAGGTTTCATTCCCTCGCACCAGGATAAGGCAAATGTATGAATGATCATTTGTACTAATGTCTGACATTTTGACTTTATCCTGTCACACCTTTCCTTCATAAATCATTGTGCCCTTGTTCATTCAGCTCAACTTTACTCTGTTACACCTTTCCTTCATAAATCATTGTGCCCGTGTTCAGTTAGCTCCACTTTACTCTGCCACACCTTTCTTTCATAAATCATTGTGTCCTTTTTCATTCAGCTCCATTTTACTCTGTCACGCCTTTCTTTCATAAATCATTGTGTCCTTTTTCATTCAGCTCCATTTTACTCTGTCACGCCTTTCTTTCATAAATCACTGTGTCCTTTTTCATTCAGCTCCATTTTACTCTGTCACGCCTTTTCTTCACGAAGCATAGTCCCCTTGTCCATTCAGCTCCACTTTACTCTGCCACACCATTCTTTCATAAATCGACTTTGTTCATTCAGCTCTAATTTACTCTGTCACACAATTCCTTAATACATTCTTGTGCCCTTGTTCATTCGGCTCCACTTTACACTGTCACATAGTTTTTTTATAAATCCTTGTGCCCGTGTTAATTCCATTCCACTTTACATGATCACACCATTCCTTCATAAATGACTATGCCCTTTTTCATTCAGCTCCACTTTATTCTGTCACGTCATTCCTCCATAAATCATTGTACCTAGGTGTTACTTTAACATTATAAGTAAACATGTACCCTTTTAACTCCGTCTGGTTGCCATCTGGTAGACTATCGAATGTACACAATAGAAGCCAGGCTGTGAAATAATCTAAACATCCCTAAGGAACTTCCCGTTTTCGACGATAACTGATCATCGCACAATGCACTTGCTTGATCTTAGATATTATATTCATGAGTGATGCTTGAAGAACATACAGGAACCAGGGGAACATCTGTCTAAAACAATGAGCACTTGAGTGATGTTTTCGGTCAAGAAGTACGAACTGATTTATATAGCTTTAAAACATGCCACCTGTGGCATTCAATAACCAGCAGCACATTCATTTTTTTTACAACTCCCCCGACTGAAAATATGAAGTAAAGCAAACACAAGAGGACAATCATACACTACCCAAGAAAGCAACTCTAGAATGAAGACTTCTTCTCATTTCTAGAATGAAGACGCTCTTATTTATAATCTGTCCTTTTTCCCATCAACGCGAATAATCTGACTAAACACCTGGGTGTATCCCAGTCAATGTTTGCAGAAGCCAAGAACTCGCCCGGATCAATGATAGGTGTTCCATCCTGACACAAGCCAAGCTTAACCGAGCGCTGCTCACAATTCGAAAGTGTTTGACTCGGACACTTGACATCAGCACAAAAAGACTGTAAATAAAATTGTCTAGCACAGTCACAAAGGAACACATAAATCCTTAAAGAGTACGCTGTGTGGGAAGACCCTAACAACAGAAGTCTTCACATTCCATCAGTGAGAAGGGCTGGACAGCCATCACTTAGGGGTGGTCAGCATGGCCGAATTGATAAGAGCATTTGTTCTTAAACATCCGATATGCTGATGTCGAGGTATTCAGCTCAACCCCTACACCAGGGAGTTGAATTAAAATGTTGACTTCTCGTCCTTGAAGTAAATTACAAGTACATCTAAAGTCGGAGTGGGTTCCCCTGATGGTGAGGGACACTGGTAATAGGGAAAGCTAACCCACACGCAAAAAAAACATCCAGTGAACTAGAAGTAGTAGCATGTGTATGGACTACGCTTTAGTTCAAAGCGAGGTAAACAATCAGAAATTAGATGGATATATCCAGTCTCTCAGTGAAAACATAAATAGACATGTTGACATGCGAGATTATAGCACATTATGAGAAGTAGATACATATTCTTTACACCTTACATATCATTGCTGTGTGAGATCTGTGATAAAGTACTACCTCCTTCCACATAATGATCACCAAGTCCATCTCACATATGGAGTGTATGCAGAACCATGGTCGCAGAATGTACTGGCACCTTGCCCTATTGACAGATGATATTTTATGAAATTGAGTTTTACCTCTCCGTAGCGCAAATCCTGCGCTGAGATTTGAAATAATGATCCCTCTCTAGGCCTACCTAGTTTACTCCAGAGGAAATGTAACGCTAGTATACCTGGATTAAGACAAGCTGCAGAAGCTGTCGGATCAGCAAAGAATACACAAACAATGGGCCTGTTGGAGCTTCGATCATAGACATGTCTGCCCTGCATGATATTCAGTATTTAGGTTGCATTTTCTCGCACTTGGATAAGGCTTGTAAACTCTTCCCCCCCCCCCCCCCCAAAAAAAAAAAAATCTCAATTGCATTCTTCCGCCAAAAGCCGTTGGCACAATGTGGGGTGTCGGGCTTGGTGAGTGTTGCCCAACATTCAGCCCTAATAGAAAGCAAAAAGTACTTCCATTGTCAAAAGGTAGATCAGTCTAACTGATTAAGACCTAACCCTTTTCAGAATTATTTAAGGAGGAAAAAGAACATCGAATTCTTTAGCTGCGTGTGAAATAGCTATTAAAATGGAGCCATTAGATTTCAGGTGAAAGAATGCACTGTCTGAAGATGTTGAATGGCAATGAAGACCATAACAAGAAAATACCAAAAGTGTAATTACTGAATCTGACATTGAGTGAACGAGGAGAATGAAATAACGATTTCTCTTGGATTTGCACAAGGAAGAAGCAGATAAATAATATCGCCCACAAGTAAGATTAAAGAAGTCAGCAATGTTGGATTAGTCCACTTGGAGAACTTCCATTTTGCAAAAACATCAACACTTGATGCAACTGTCAACAGGAGGTCACCACCCCCGTCACAAGTAATAAAGCCATATGTTTTCGAGATCATAAACAGCCATCCGACATCTGCATTCCAGACTTGTACAGATGATTCAGAATTTAAATCGACCTTTTCGCCCCCGCAGCTGTTTCCATTAAATAACTAGTTTGAATGTTCTTTGAGTGTTGTGATTCTGTGGAGAGAATTGCTCAAACTATGAAGACGAGAATGTTACAATAAGAATTTCCATTGAATTGTCCAGCAGCTTATGGAACATAATCCACGTGATTCAATGACATAAAGTGGTGCCTTGAGTGTTCTGCGGACATAGATAGACACTTCGTGTACAAGTAAAAATATGTCCAAGGCAGAAGGGTAAATCCACTAACTGATAGCTCCCTGAAGGCCTGCGTGACTGAAAGGTCTCGAGCTTTAACTTTCTCTGATGACCACAAAGATGTGGGTTCACACCACACACTGGTCAGTTGGACTCAAATGTTGACTTCTCGTTCTTGACCTGGGGTCGTAAATTACAAGTACCTCAGAAGACAAAGTGGGTTTCTCTGACGGCGAGGTACACTGGTAATATGGAAAGCCAACCCTCCAGCAAAATCAGTCTAGTGTACTCACTATTACTAGCGAACACCTTGCAGCCGTATTTGATAAATTGCTTTAAGCTCTCAAGTCGATCCAGCTTAAAACGAATGCCAGGAAATGTCACAGGAAGTAAAAGCGACCTGCGTGATAGTGATCACGTGATCCACCGAGTGTCAGTTGGTGTATAATAATATAGGGTTAGAACTGCATGCCCGGATACCTCAATGCACTCAAAATGACCTCTATTTACTTTTTTAAAATGTTGCATATCCCTTACATGACGTTGCATTCAACACCAGCATTCTTCAGCTGCTGTTGATGTACTAGGCGAGTTTTACGTTAAGTAGTTTGCCATTGCTTTTTGAATGACCAGGCTCACATACCCCCGTAAGTTACCAGAGCGGCGCGAACCGCTGCCGATTCTCGCGGCTGATGATTTCCCCACGTGTATATACGGGATTACGAACAATGTCGTTAACCCTTTATCCAGGGAGACCGGTCTCTATTTACTAGTGTGAGTTTAATATCACAGTAGATTCCCTGTAGCCATTTTTTCTCTTAGACAACTTATAGAAAAATCAATCAACTTCAATGAAACACTCTACTTAGCCTTCGTCGACCAAGAAAAGGCATTTGATAGAGTAGAAAGAAACAAGCTGTGGGAAATCCTTAAACAATATGGAGTGAGTACACATCTAACAAACCTATCTAGAAGATTATACAACAACAGTGAATGCATAGTGAGAGCAACTGGAGGACACTCAGAACCCTTCACCATAAGATCTGGAGTACGACAAGGTTGTGTCCTGTCCCCTCTCTTGTTCATAACATATATAGAAAACATATGTAAAGAAACCAGTCAAACAGAGACAGCAAGAAAACCGCATGACGAAAACACACAAGAAGAAGCATCTGCAAATCTAACCATTAGAGAACTCCTGTTTGCAGACGACCAAGCACTAATAGCAAAATCAGAAGCTGAATTACAAGACCACATTCCTCCGAAGTCGGAGAGTGTCTGCCTGTACGGCGAGGAACCACCAGTCTGCACACCAATAAGCCAGACATGGGACAACGGATACTCACGCAAAACTCAGGTCCTGTATGACATCACATTGATGTTGGACAACAGGATGCCTTCATCCGACATACGGGACTTCGCATTGGAGCTCAAGCCAACGAACACAAGCAAGCAAGCACAAGACCACATGAATAGTCTAAACGAAATGTGTAGGGAACATAACATGAAAATTAGCACAAGCAAAACAGAGGTAATGACTATAACTAAAGAAGAACAAACAACAACAATTCACCTAAAAGAACATCCCTTGAAACAAGTAAACAGTTTCAAGTACCTTTTTTTTTTTTGCATATCCTTTACAGGACATCGCTGTCAACAGCAGCATCTTTCAGCTGTCTGTTGATTTCTTAGCAAGATTACGCTCAGTAGTTTGCCATTGCTTTCTGAGCGGCCGGCTCAGTTATCCCGCAAGTCACCAGCGGGGGACGAACCGCTCCCAGTTCTCGCCCGCTGCGAGACTCTGCGTGATAAACGGGATTACGGAGAAAGTGCTGTAACCCCTCGGCCAGAGAGACCGGCTTCAAGTACCTAGGAAGTATAATATCATCAAATGTCAGATCAGAAGACGAGATCGAAAATAGGTGCAATAAGGCAAACCAACTGATTGGACAAATGGCACCAATACTAAAGAACAAACATGTATCAATAACTACTAAGAAAGCACTTTACAACACAATCTTCCTACCAACTCTATGGTACTAATGCCAAACTGGACAACGACAGAAAAAGAGAAAAGAAAAATCACAACAACAGAAATGAGATTCCTGAGAAGAATACTCAATGTATCGCAAAGAGATAAGATCAGAAATGAAGAAATCAGGATTAAAGTTGGGGTTAAGCAGCACTAGATTTAATTAGAAAGCAGCAAGTCAAATGGTTTGGCCACGCAAGTCTGTTACAAGTCAACAGCATACCACAACAAACAATGATGTACAGACCAGATGGAAACAGAGGAAGAGGCCGACCACGTAAACGTTGGACGGAGGGAATAGCAGAGTCCATGGGAATATCGATATATGAAGCCCAAATATGGCACTCGCACGATGTTTATACTTCACCTCGACACCGCAAGGTACAAGAGGAACATGATGAGATGAGATGAGATGAGATTCCCTGTAGCTGCGACGTCATGAGAAATGACACGAATATATGCCTACTAAAACGGAAACTACAAAACAGCAAGGGACAGGATATGCAGTATAAGAACCATCGACACGTTTCTCAGATATCAAACAAGGGAACACTGGCGTAATGCAAGATGAGCAATATAAACAATGCCGCGTGTGTGTAACGGGAATACAAAAGGGAAACCAAGAATAGTGACATTGTAACCGAATACATGCCGTAAGAGGCTACCAAGGAGGGCCTGTATGAAACCGGCTGCACATAACATTTTAGATGGAAACAATGGCGGATTGGGCCTAACAGCATTGATTGCAGAGGCTATGTTGCCATTAACATTTTTAACATACTGTCTAATGTTTAAGGGGAACCTCTTCAATAGTGGACCCATTTCATCAGAGAACCAACTTCAATAGTGGACACACTTTACTAGGGGACCCACTTCATCAGAAGGCCCACTTGATTATGGAATTCACTTCATCATAGGACCCACTTCATCAGGGACCCACTTCATCATGGGACTCACTTCAATAGTGGCCCCACTTCATCAGGGACCCACTTTATCATAGGACCCACTTCACCAGGGGAGACACTTCATTAGGGAACCCACTTCATCAGGGGACCCACTACATCAACAGCCCACATTGTCCACTTTTCTTCGGAGAATCTGACATCCGTGCCTGTCGACCACTAGCAGCAAAGTCTACCATATCATGAACAAATCTACAAACGGACCTGAGCTAGTTGGTTGAAGACCTAGAGACCCACGTTCAATTGGGAGATACAAAGCAGAAGAAGAAGAATGTGAACAATGAGCCGGACTAATTTTAATGAAGTGACCTAGCAAAAAGACCTTGACAACATTAATGGAATTAGTGGAAGAAATAGTTTAATTGCCCATTGTCGAACAAGGTGTGTATGAGTTAATAACTGTTTACTTTACATAAATACTTGACAGGCACCCGTGTGCAGGCATTGCTCTGACTCTCTCTTGTGAAACCATATTAAAGCTATATTAAAGCTTGAAGTAGAGAAGGTTATTACAAAGGTGAAAGAATGAATAGCTGCAAGTATTGACAAGATAACAACAGAGATGGTAAAATCCGTATCCAGCTTCCCAGCTTTTGCATTGATTATATATATAAACAAAAACAGCGGCAGTAGAGAAGCAATAATCTTTTTAATGACGTTAATTGAAAAATGTATAGAATTTCAGAAAAGACAAATATATGTGTCTTTTATATACACCACGAAAGCTTTTCATAAAGTACAACATGAACGACTAATTACATGCCTTCAAGATATAGGAGTAGACGGAAAGGACATCAGACTTAGTAGTAGCTTGTACTGGGAACAAGTGACATCTATTGGATGCGGAAACAATTATTAGTCACCCATAGAGTTAAACAGGGGCAGGAATTTGTGTTGTCCTCAAGCTTTTTCAACCTATGTACATAAATAATTTTTAAACAAAGTCGAACTGCCTGGACTTAATATCAAAGGAAGAAGAATCATAAAAACATCAGACATGCTGACGATACCGTGTGCGATAAGAAAGCGAGCAAGAGTTACATAACCTAACGGAACAAGTTAACAGGTGTAGTGCAGAATGTGGCTTAAATATAAACATCCAAATACCGAAAACTATGATAATTAGCAGTGGAAATGAAAGGTCATCAATAAACATCACGGTAAACGGGGAGATACTAGAACAAGTAACAAGTTTCTCCTATCTTGGACTAATAATAACAGATGATGGCAGAAGTGAAATAGAAATCAAAAAGATAATAGAAATGGTCAAATATGCTTTCAACAGCATGAAATCAGTAATAACATCTAGAGAGATTAACAGCACATTAAAATGAGAATTGTCAAATGTTACGTACATTCAAGTGTATGGCTCGGAAGTCTGGACATTGAAAAGGCAATTAGAAAGTCGAATAGAGGCCCAGGAGATGTGGATATAGGCCTATAGACGAATATGGCGTATTTCATGGAAACAAACCAATCAAATACAGAGGTTCTAGAAACACTAGGAATGAAAAGAGAGTTAAAGAAAGAAATACAAAAGGGGCAAGTGAAATATTTCGGTCACGTTTTAAGAAATAATACTCTTATAAAAACCATACTGGAGAGCAAGGTTGATGGCTAGCGAGAAAGAGGTAGACAACGATATAAGTGGAAAGATAACATCAAGAGATGGACGAACATCAATCAGACATAATTTACAGTCAGGGCGAGAGACAGACAATGTTGGAGATCTAATACAGTCAATCTTCATTGTGGAGACGGCATCTGATTGATTGATTGATTGATGAATCCACCCACCACCTTCTCGTCAAGTTTCCTAAGCATGCAGATGCCAAGGAAAAGCAGCATAGTCGTTTCCAACAGTTACTAATCCACTCTCTACGTGGTGCAGCTGATGATAATCTGCACCCTCCAAAGGCTGACATCGGCTGCCAAGAAGAGACGGCACAGCAACCCTGGCAATGCCAAACAACAGAAATGTCAGCGGTTCCTAGACTTGGGATATATAATAAATTACACGTATTCCTTAGTCGGAGATGCCTTCGCTAATGGTAGAGGACAATAGTAATAGGAGAGCTAAACCTCACGCAAAATCAACCCAGTGCATTCAATAGTAGTAGTATTAGTGTTATGTGTGTAGGAGTAGCATGAGTAGTAGTAGTAGTAGTAGTAGTAGTAGTAGTAGTAGTAGTAGTAGTAGTAGTAGTAATTGTTGCTGTTGTTGTTGCTGTAGAAGTAGTATGAGTAGTAGTAGCAAATAGTAGTAGAAGTTGTGGTGGTAGTAGTAGAAGTTGTAGCTAGAATTAATGGTAGTAGTAGTAACAGCAGCAACAGCAGCACGTCGGTGACAACGCTCGAGTTCAAAGCTAGGGAACTGAAAATAAAAAAAAAGAAAACATAATAACAACAACAATAGAAAAACCATTCACAAAAAAAAAGGCAAACAAACGGTAAAATTCGAAGATGTATAAAAAAAAATATATGAAGACAATATAATGGAGTAATGAAAATCTCCCAGCAAGGAACTTTACATAATTAGGAAAAGAAAAGGAAAGGGGAAAAACAATCATAAAACCGAGATCTTACCGTAGAAGGAAAATAACGTGGGTATTTAAGAAACATGAGTTCAGCTGCGCTGAAAATTGAACTGAGCAAATAGTTCTCTGTCACGCTATTTGGGTATTGATATCTCAATTGATTTCTGTTACGGGGACTATTTTTGTAGTACAGCATCGCAAGGGATGTAAGTTGTGGTTTTGTGTAAATGGCAAGCGATAGAACAAAATAAGAGTTCTGGTTAATTCATGCTTGAGTGACAGACATACGCAGTACATGAATTACTACTCCTGTCACATTATATACATGACTGCGTGCGTATTTTCCAGCTTAGAGTACCTACATCATCATCGTCATCTTCCACTTTTACCGCCAAGCGGTGTGGGGAGAGATAGCTGACGTTTCAGAGGCCGATCGGTGGCACTGGAAATTGTCATTCCATGAGATTAGACTATGTCTTTGATGTCGTTAATCAATTTTCTTCTCGGGCGTACTATTTCTTTCCTATCAGATCTTCTTTGATGTAGCGCCAGTACTAATAGCATTCTAACGTGATGGCCAAATCATCTGATATTCTGTCTCTGTAGCACAAAGTGTTGATCCCACTTATGTCTGATAACACCATTTCTTATGTGGTCTTGCTTTGTTCAGGTTGGCAGCTCTCCCCAGACATATCATCTCGCCGGTCTTCTTTTTTGCGTAAGTGTGATTCGGATAATGTCCAAGTTTGACATCGTTAGCATAGAGATGGCATGAATATGTTATTTATTATCTTTCGTTTTTCGGACATAGGTATCTAATTTTCATTTCTTTGTTTATTTTGTATTTCCATTAAGTACATAAAACACATGTACAAACGTAAAGACTCAATGTCACACAAACACACACACACACACGCACGCACTCACGCATGCACACACACACACACACACACACACACATATATATATATATATTATGTGAAGACAACATGACGTGTTGAAATAACTGAATCGATTTTAGATTATAAATAATATCATTTCTATTTGACATTTATAAATGTGGGACACTCCTAAAAGTTATTACAATCCATTTTTATTAGAAACCATGTTATGTTAGAATCCGAAAAACATCGCACCTTAAGTCTTAGGAGTGATGCGATTTTGTGTTTCTGAGAATAATTATGAGAGGAGTGAGAACAAGATTACATCAGAAATTATTGACGAGTTGAGTTGAAATTAGTTGAGTTGAGCTAAGAACTGACATCGCTACACTCACGACATTCCCAATCGCGTTCCGCCCCCTCGTTTAACATTCAGCGAAGAGTTACACTACTAATCGTTCCCACAGCTATCTGATTGAAAGTTCTCCTGGTCTTCCATCCCAGAATTGAGATCCTACCAGAACCCTTACCAACTCTCCGCAATCTCATCATTTTGTGTCATTCTGTCCCCCACCTTCTCCACCTGGTCCCAGAGGCGCACGGCCACATCCCCTTTTTACATAAGTAATCTACCGCTAAAAGGTGCATTCCCTGCCAGCCTATCAGCCTGTTCATTATTCCGCACTGCCGAATGGTCAGGGCAAATAATCCATACAGTTATCAAAATCTGTGATATCTGAAGCGAGGTGAGCCATTCCAGACTTAAATACTCAATACTCATTCAGTCCGTGATGAAGACAATGTGTGTTGCAGTGTTCTTCTCAAACCAACGGAAAGCCGCTGCGACTGCTTCCACCTCCATTCTCATGCTGGAGGTCGTAGCCTCATATGCCAGACTCTCCTTTTTAAGAATCGTCCATTAACCATCGAAATAAAACCACAACTACTCCGCCTGCCTGTTTCTCACCACGGACCCCACACGTGAGAGCACTATGTCACCGTGATGTTGGCACTCTGGGAATTTGTTGCAGCACCTCAATTCAGAGCGGCCCGCTGCCCCACCTCCTCTGCACTCACGAACCAGCTTGTGACTATTCACTGTGCCAGTTCGTCATGTCTCCGCAATCTCTCTCAACCTAACTCCTTCAGCACATCTGATGGTCAAACCCTGAACGTCATAGATATT